>VDFB02270651.1:197320291-197527922 GCA_007258455.2 Sequoia sempervirens
ACACCTTTGCAAGAGCTACAAGAGGCAAAGGGGATTGATATTATTCATTCATGGGTGTACTGGTGAAAGTGAATGCAATAGGTAAAGGTCATTGTCATTGATAAGGACAACCAACAATGCATGCTACAATGATCTCATGAAGGACAACAAAAAAATAATTCTAAAGTTGCACAAGGCTCTATTCAAGGCCTTCACAATCAAACATTAGGCGAACAAGTTTCCAAATAACATTTAATGCATGATGATTTAAGGAAAGGCATAAAAGGAAAATACATTCAAGAAACATCAACTCTAGTTGACACAGATAATATGCCTATTGAAAACATGTCATTACAAGAGGTTTATGACAGCAATGGAACCCTCATATCATGTGATCGAGATACAATTGCTATGCTCATAACCTTTCACGTAGGGGTTTTGGTCATCATGATTGATCCAACATGGATCATGATTGCATACAAGAAACAAAAAGTTACAAATGACAATTAAGTAATTATGATTCAGGAGAGGTCTCATTTTGGAAGCCAAGGCCATAGTACAAGTGTATATGAACAACAACTATTAGGTTATGCTACAATACAACCATGTGGTTCATGTAGGACATCAATAATTACAATGGTACAAGTGCATATGAGCAACAATCAACAATCAACAACAAGTAGTGAAGGAAGCAAAGCATAGTTGTATTTTTACCTTTTCATACCATTGATCATCCATTCCAACAATAGGCTATAATAGTGAAGGAATATACTTGCACAGGGGTGTTTTAATGAAGATATTCAACATAAAAATCATCATAAATCATGGTGATTCAAGGGAACATAGCATAGTAATGAATAAGAGTAGTACCATTAAAGGCTACAGGTTTGTCTTCATGTTATCTATGAATTTGAAAAAATAAATCTACACTGGGTGACAACATGACTATAGCCATGAAATGGATTGCAGTGAGATAAATAATATAAATGGTTGTTGCCACTATCTCATTTTATCTTTGGATAGTCATTAATAAGTCCTAACAAGTGAATAGAAAAGGGAAAGGTGTCAATAATATACCTTCATTTGACAAGTCCTAGACTTTTGGTGATCTCATTGACCCAATAAGGCATTGCTTAGAAATCATTTCATATCTTTCTAACAAAATAAAAAGGAGGACTGATGTATCCAATTGTAAGAAGAGAGAAATGTCCAAGGGAGGGGTAGTACCATCATCTTAGGTACCACTATTGCAAGATGATAAATGGAAATCCTTGTGTTTGTATGCATGGAGGTCCTAAAGCATACTTTGGGTAAGGTGCATTCATGACATCTTTTGGTGAAAGGTTTCCCAAGCATGAGCAAAGATCCAGTGTTTCATCAGGCTATGTTGGAACAATTATACTCTAATCCCTCCCCTAGGGTGTTTCCTCGCATCAAAACCAATCCCTTCTTCCTATCATTTGTTGACAAGGGAAATGAATTAAAATGCTTAAATGGGATTATAGGCGGATATGTTCTGTATAAGGATTTGATAAGTAGTATTGGGTTAGAATACATATTGATGAGATTGCAATGCAATGTTATCATGGATTGTATATGTTATGTGTTAAATCTGGCATAAACCCTTGAATACTTATGAATTTGACTCCCACAATGGATATATGGCATTGATCTAAGTTGTATGATTCAGTATTTGATCGTCTTTACCTAAAGCTTGCTAAAAATTGCAAATCAATGACCTATTTTATCTTGGGATTGTGTTGTAGTTATCTCATGCTCCAAATAGCTGATAATGTCGATGAATATCCAATTCTATTCGATATTATCCTATTATGTTGACCTATTAAATGAGATTATCTATTATTGTTAATGTTGTTTATGATATTGGTGTAGAGGTTGTAAACACATTAAGGGATCTGGTGAGCAACATATTGACTAGATTTGGATGTCCAGAAAGGATTGTGTCAGATAATGCAATGTGTTTTAGATCTGAGGAATACACAGAGTTTTGTGAGAAGCATGGCATCCAAATTTCTTATTCATCACCATACCACCCACAGGGAAATGGAAAAGAAAAGTCAAGCAATAAAAGCTTGATGAAGATTATTAAAAGAATCCTGGATTAGAATAAAAGGGCTTGGGATTCTAAGCTGAGATTAGCAGTCTGGGTAGATAGGGTAACTGTGAAGAAGGAAATAGGTTGTGCCCCATTTGACTTGGTTTATGGGATAAATGTCAGGTTGCCCCAAAATAACTTAATGGAAATGTATAAATTTGTCTAGATGTATGATAATGAAATTGATGATGAGATGCAATTGAGAGTGGAAGCTCTTATAGAATTAGATGAAACCAGGAGGGAACCCCAAAAGAGAAATGCAAAGTTGGAGTTGCAAGTAAAGAATTTGTATGACAAGAGGGCAACTGCAAGGAGTTTCAAAGATGGAGATTTGGTTTAAATGTGGAATGCCAGACTGGAAGATAAAGAGAAACATGGAAAATTTGATGCAATCTGGTTGGGTCTATTTTTTATTAATGGTAAGTGGGGTGAAGATTCATACTTCCTCCAAGATATGACAGGAGATTTTTTGAAACTGCTAGTTCATGGACAATTCTTGAAGTTATACTTCACTTGAAGTATTCTTTTCCATGAATAGTAGTTTAGGTTTGTATATTTTTTGTACATAGTTGGGGTTGTTTTGTCTGAACAATCCCTTTTTGGTCGTCTCTGCATCTTGGTCTACTCTACCTGAGATTCTGGATTCCCGCTTCATTCCAGTGGAATGAACGTCCCCAATTGGAGCCACTGATGGAACTTCAGTATTTTTCTCCTTGTTTTTCACTCATGCCTTGCCTTATGTCTCTGGTCTTTCATGGTGTTCGAGTTTTCTAAGGGTTGGGGTTTTAGCTTTGTCTTCATGTAAAACCCTAATGTTTATTTCATGCTTTGGATGGGTTCTATTTCACTGTTACTTTTGATGGGGTTTTAAAACAACTTATGTCATATCGGTTCGTCTAGGCTGAGTCCCTTTGATTTTACTACTTTATTTCCTCTGCAGGGTTTTATTTCCTAAGTCTCGATTGGCCCCATGTTTCATCTTTTAAAAAACAACTTATGTTGTTGTTTACTGTTGGCCTAGTGATGTCCCCTCGTCCTTTTTAATGATTTTTTAATTTTGTAGAAGGGATTGAATTTGCACTACCATTGATCAAATTGCCTTTGGCTATCAACGGTTGCCCGCCATCGCGTGATCGAAAGTTGTAGGATTTTTACCGATTGTGATGTCACAGGTAGGCACCACGTGTCCTTTTGGGGGATGAAATTGCATGACCGCTAATCAACTACCATTTTATCTCAGCCATTCCCCTCCATCTCACGATGGACCCACCATATTGCTTTGGTCGATCGCGATATCATGGGTAGTCGCCACGTGTCTCATCTGATGAAGCCAAAATAATAAAGGAAATACTGTGGAACATTAATTTGGCCTTAAATACATTAAAAGGTGGGTTACTAAAGTGCTCTTAAGATGCATGTGATTCAAATCAACAGATGTGTTATAATCTTGATGGAAAAGCTGCTCAAGGGTTAATGATAGGGCTGATGACTGTGTTGAAGGAACAAGATCGTTGATGCTCAAGATCTACAGTTGCCCGCCATCGTGTGATCTGAAGTTGCAAGATTTTTACCGATTGTGATATTGTGGGCAACCGTCATGTGGACTTCCTTCACATCGTATGGTGTGGTGGGCCCCTTATGGCCATGTTGGTGATTGTGTTAGCCTGTCTTGAAGGTAGTCGTCGATGATTTGATCAAAATGAAGGATCGACAGCTCAAATTTAAATATGCATCAAATATGGTTGGAGCCGTTTGTGCAACATGCGAGTGAGCTTTAATGGTGGATGAGACATTTACTAGCACAATTGGATCGAAATAAAATCAATTCTCCTGCTTTATGTGTGTCACAAAGCATTCAGGTATTTTGTGAAGTAGTTTCAGAGCCAAGAGCAAGGTTGTGAACACTAACAACCGAAATTTGGGATTTCTGCGAAAAGAGCCGTGAGTTAATTTCTATGTTTCCTGGTCACTCTGTGCTTGAATTAAGGAAAAGATTTGATGTACTTATCATAGGGCTTGTTGATAAACATTTTAGGGCTATAGTTTATTTAAATTGTGAGAAATTGCAATATTTTGTTCTATAATTTCATATCTCTGGTTAGTCCTAGCTATTTGAAGTGTGAAGTTACAAGAAGCCCTAGTTTGTCTGAGATGGCACCACCCAAGCAACATTCTGGCCAGATTAACTATTTAAAAAGAAACCTATATGATTATTTCCTGGATCAATTGCCCTTGTCAACAAATGAAAGAAAGAAGGGATTGGTTTTGATGCGAGGGAAAATCTTGGGGGAGGGGTTAGTATATAATTGTTCCAACATAGTTGATGCTAGGGTTCCTCTCACGGGTTTGGAAATGTTCATATTGTGGTATGGACAGAGGAATTTTCCTCATCCTTTTTCAAATGAATGGATGTATGATATGGGGACGCTGGTGGTACCAAATGTTTCCTTGATGTAGACCTGCTTAGGGTAGTAGCTGCAAGATATGACCCTGTCACACGGGTAATTAGGGATAATGATGGAAATGTTTTGTTAAGCATTAACAGAGATTATATTCAATTGATTTTTGACTTGAGTGAAACGAGTGAGGACTTGGTGCCTATCAACCTTGAGGAAATGAAGCAGGAATATGCAAAGTTGAAGTCTCTTTTCAGAGCTAAGTTGCTTCCACCTCATCTGGCTAGGGCAGGAGGTTGAAGATTTCATATCAGCCCCAGTGACTAGGAACCTTTTAGATTAAATTGTTTTGCAAATCATTTCCTGGCCACTTTTTATTCATTGTGTCAGATTTTGGGTTTCAGTCCTGGTGCGGTGATGCCCATTGCATACATGTTCATGGGGGTGCAAATACAACACCCTAACTTCTCTATCACATATGAATTTGCTTCTTTCTTGGTTGAGAGGATACATGAGGGGCTGTCAAAGCTGCAAAAAAATGATACCGACACTCAATTATTCTGGTATTCTATGCCGATGCATATGTTTTTATTCGACTTCTTCTCTGAGAAGATGAAATTAAGGCAATCGGTTGATGGAGAAAGATTGCCAATACAGATATGGGCTGCAGATTTATCTTGTAATAAGGAAAGCACTAGTTATGTGCAATTTGATAATTTTTTTGCTTCTAGATTGAGGGCTAGATTGATTGTGAATGTACCTAGGATTCCTGAGGAATTACATTATTTTCTCAAGCCATAGTGGAGGAAGCCAAAATTAAAAGTCAGCCATAACTGGGGTGACATTATCCCATACCCAATCAGCACTTTTTTGAGGGTATATGGTTTTCAAGGATCCCCTCATATATTTCCATACAATGTGCCACCAAGAGTGGGGTTTGCAAAAGTTATGTGGCAGATAGGTTGCATCCATGAGGACAACCTCACAGGGAGGGGTAAGGGAACATTTTCCCCTGATTATACAGTGGTATCTGATTTTGCCTTTTCAAAAGGAGGTTGGGTGAACTTTGAGAAATTCTTTAAGGATTATCATTTGAGATGTGGTCCAAAGCGGCAACATGATCCTGAGGGTTTCTTTACCCTTTTTAGACAAAGAATAAAGGCTAGCAAGTTTGTGCATGAGTTCAACTTTCCTGAGGACCTAATCAGAAATGAGTTCAACCTAAATAAGCAGGAGTTGAATAAGGAGAAATGGATAGCTTATGATAAGATATTAGATATTGTGCACAAAATGGATCCAAAATATGATCCACTGTTGGAGTTCAGTCCCCACCATAAGAAAATTGATTTTCTGATGGAGAACTTCAAAGAGATTATGGGCACTTTGAGAACCAAAAAATTAAACATAGAGTTGAGTCTGGGTGTACAAGAACAAGGTTCCAGACCATTTGAAACAAGGCTAGTATACCAACCTACAGAAAAGTGGCCCATTTATAGGAGAAAAAAGGATAGCAACAACACTTGATGAGGAAGAAGTGGACAAAAAGGGGAAGCAAATTATAAAGTTGCCTTCACAACCAGGTCCAAAATTCAAAGTGCCTGGGGCAATTAAGATCATTGATTTAGAGTCATCACCAGAAGATAGTCCCCCATCACCACCATCTAAGCCAAGCCCTAAAAGGAAAAGAACTGATCAACCATAGGAGAGTTTGATGGATGAAATTATTGTTACTGATCAGGACATGTAGGTTGGTATGCCTTCCCCTCCTAGGCTAGCTGAATTGATTTTATCTGATTTAGATATGAAAGGAAAAAGTGTACAAGATGTAAGAATGGAAGCATGTAAGGAGTTTCTAGACGACAATGCATTTGTAAAGACTCCTATATTCTTGCAATTGGTATGGAGGATGAAGTTTGAAGAATATCAAAATCAATGTAAGGAGAGAAGAGAACTAAGACTTGACATGTCAGACTAGGAGAATGATGAGGAAGTGAAAGTTGAATTAATGGAAGAATTTAAGAACATCACTCCTGAGGAAGGCAAAAAATTGGTGAGTCAGGCTTGTGTATTGATTCTTCCTGAATGAGACATTGCAGATGCAGTGGCCTTTAATGCTATTATGAAGTCCAAACATTCATTGCAAGAATCTGAAGAAGAAGTCAAGGCAACACTTCAAGATTCTTCTTTCAGTGAAGAGTATGAAACCTTGGCAATTTGGGCATTGGCCCCACAAGGGAGAAAGCCAAATATTACAAACATTAATCCAAATTTCAAAGGGGGATTAATAATAAAGAGAGCTTCAGAGACCTCAACCACCGAGGCCACTAGTTTAACTGTGAATGTGTCCAAATTGGCCTAAAAGACTGCTGAAAGGGAGGAGGATGAAAAGAAAAGCCTAATGGAGAAGTATAACCTTTTGATTGAAGAATACATCAAGATGCAATAGAGGAATGATGAGTTCCAAACTGAGGTGGAAAGGTTTAGGTATAGACAGATTGGGGAGACATCAAGTGCTCCAGGGACCAGTACATTACCTTCCACAATAGGGTCAGTGTCTCTTGCTTCTCCAATTGTTACCACACCAGGGTCTCCCAGTCAAAATCCTACCTTCACCCCTTATTTAGAGGAAATCGATGAAGAAACAGAGTGCTCTATTGATCCTACAAAGAAGCATCTCTTGCAAATAATTGATGAGTTACATGCATCTTTGAGGGTAAGTGAGGAGGGATCTCTTTCAAATCAAAAAGATATTGTTACTACTGTTTTAAGGAATTTGAATGAAAATGTTGATAATAAATTGCTATGTATACATTCTTTATATTCTTTGCTATTAGATGCAATAAAAAATATTGATAGGGATTAGGAGGTAGTGATACCATTGATTGAAAATTGGATCCCTAGGGCCAGTGATCTGGATGTCATGTATAAGGCCTCAAGGTTTGATACAAACAATAGGCCCCAATCATTAAAGCCTACTCATGTGTTAGTAAAATTATTGCAAGGTTTTTAGACCTTACCAGATGACTTGAGTAGGAAGATTAGGGAGTTGGTGAAGAATTTCAATGATTGGGGTAACACATTGTTACATGATATAATTGATGAGTAGGGGAAAATCAAGTCATTCCAGCAGTGGCAGGGTAAGGCAGGTGAGGTCATCAATGATCAAATTAAATTAATTTGCGATGACTCAAATTATGACTTGTTGGTGAGTTGTATGGATAAAATCATTAGTACCAACTCATTTTTGGAATCTTTTGAAAGATATGCAAATCAGGTAGTAGTAAAATACACACCTTATAATACCAAGGTGAATGAGGTAATTAATTTTGATTGGCCAACTGATGAAGAATATCAGAGGTGGGTAAATAAATATTTGACTAAGGAGGAATAAAAAAATGAATTACTAATGGGTGGTAAATCAGATGCTACAGTTACAACATCCTCCGGTTTTGATTTGATGGCGGTCTCGACGTGGGTTTCTTGTGGTTTTTTGTTGTTGCCTCAATTTTTCTCAACTGACATGATGAACGAGAATATTCTCAAGGGTGATGGCTATTGTAATGATTTTTAGAATATCACCAGATGCTTCATTTGGCTGGTGACATGTGTACTTTCTGGCTTGATGCTTGTTTGCTCCTTCATTTTCTATAAGAAGGATTTCAAGGCCAGAAGTACGGGTTAGCAAGTTAGCTAATTTTGGTCGAGTCTAGGTGAAGTTGCAGAGTAAATTGTAAAGTCCAATGGTTTTAGAGAGAAATACAATTTAGGTTTTGAGTTATTCTGTAATCAATTTTGAATTCATGAGGATTTAATGTTGTATAACAATACTAACATTTGAGTTGAAATAATAAATTCAAACTCATGTCTCTCCACTATACATGCATATCCAAATTTTGAATAAGATGACTAAGGGTTGTTTCATTCATCTCACTGTTGTGGTGTGTATAATCCTTATTTTAGCTTTAATTCAAGGAATTAATTAAAATGCTTGAATGGGATTATAGTGGATATGTTTTGTATAAGGATTTGATAAGTAGTATTGGGTGAGAATGATGAAATTAAATGTCAATATTTTCAGGATCTTATAAGTTATATGTTATGTATTAAATCACATAAACCTTTTAGATGCTTGGTGAATTCCACCCTGCAATGGATATATGGCAATCGATCTAAGCTGTACTTATTTGTGTAGTTCAATAATTGTTTGTCTTTTTCCTAGAGCTTGCTACAAAATTGCAAACAACACTATATTTACTATGGACAGGTTAGAAGTTATTTCGCTGCCCACATAGTTGATATTACATTTGAACAACCAATTTTATTTGATATTTATCCTCTATTGTGTTGTTTTGTCTAATGAGATTATCTCAAGTTATGTAAGTTAATGTTGTTTATGATATTGGTGTAGAGGTTGTAAACACATTAAGGGATCAACCTCTCGAGTATTACAGAGCCCAAATTGTAGGAGGCTTTTTAAAGTCCTCGTTAGTTGGTCCAGGTCCTTCAAGATACCCTTGATTGGAATTGGAAATCCCATAGGTAGATTAGAAGACCAACCTATTTAAAGTGTAAAAAACAAACCAACACCCTACCTTTAACCCTAAACCATTAACCCTTAAACTCTAAAACCCTTAAACCCTCTACCCTATCTCTCCCACTCTAAACTCTAAACCTTTCTTGTATTCTTTTATAATTTTCTATTCTATTTTATTTTACACTTTACATTTACAAATACACATACATATGAATTTACTATTTTCATTTATTTCTCATGTAGTTTAATAGTTTGATCGATTTCATATTATATGTGTTGAAGACTTTATAATTTCAATTACATTAATTTATGGATATGTTGTATCTATAACACTACAAAATCATATGCTCTTTGCATTTACACTTGCATTTAGAAACACATTTATATACATAGATATAGATTTCTTTAATGATATGTTGCATTTATTGTTCTAGGAGAGCATCCAATAATTTCATTTACATTTACATTTAAAAATACATATACATACATACATACATACATATATATGTGTGTGTGTGTACACGCACATGTGTGTGTGTATGCATATCATTTATATTCAGTGTTAAGAAACAACCCATTAGGTCTGCACATGGATAAAAAATTATAAAATCAGATCTCCCATACATGTTTTGTTGAAACCTAGGCTTAAACCTCTCATTTCACATGCTTTTCTTCACAAAAACTCTTCACAAAACATAGATAAAAAATGGATAAAATCAGATCTACCATAGGATGGTGAACAAAATTAATCTGAAGGACTTAAAGTCACACTCGAGTATATCATCCAAAATCTCATAGTATCAATTTTCTGAGACTTCTGGATGTATGTCGCTTCTAGATGAAACATTAGTCACTTGAAAGACTGCAGTTATACCAGAATCACAATTTTTCTTCATGTCATCCAAAATTTTGATTCAAAATTTATGACCATTGCACCACATAGCCATGTGGTGTTTCACCTGCAATATGTCAAACATGTAAAAATTATTGCAATATCATCAGTTGATAAACATATTTATTTTTGGCCGAATGTATGCAAAGAAAACAATCTCAACATATATATACATCAATATAATTGAAAATAATTAAATAATATGGGTGATTAATATATTTATACGTACTTTTTTATCTCTTAAACCATATGCTAAATCAATTTCCCTTTGTGTAACATTGAATCTCCATTATGATGAGCTTCTTTAACCAATGAAGCCACACCTTCCCATGTTAATGCACCCATATTGTTGACATCGTTCAATCCATACCATCATCCAATCAAGATTGTTTGTGACGTACAAATGTAGTGCATCCCACTCTCGACCAACTGTATCAAAAAAAATTGAAATTCACAAACGACGTATAATTAGTTAAATACCACAGTATACAACCTTAATTTATAATTGATGTATATTGAAGATTAAAAATTAAATAAGTACAATATACATAAAACCATATGTAAAATGTATTCCAATTAATCTCCATGACCATCTTATAATTACCTCTCACTTTCCTCAATCTACCTTTCCCCATCAGGTACTCCCCTTCGAATTTGTTAATGGAGTTGGGATCCCAAATGCGATCTACATGGATATTTGCTGCAAATTTAGGAAGATATTCACTAATGTACACCATGGTCTGATATACCATATATCCCTCCACCTAGAACCTCGTGAGGTGCCTTTTGTCTAACTAAAGCCTTCAAAAATTTCAAGTGTCTCTTAACCATCCACATTGACTTTGTGTGTACAGGTCCACACAATTCAATCTCCTCAACTTGGTGTATAAGGTAGTGTTCTTGTGCATTGAAAAATGTTGAAGGTAGACACTTTTGCACTCACACATTAAATGAGGAATTTTTCTCTTCCTATAATTTATATCTTCTTTATTCAAATTTCTTTAGATAACAACCATCTACAAGTGATTCAAGGTGCAAATATATTAACGAGGTTTAACAACAATATACAATATACGCAGCATAACAAGCACTGGAAATTATAAGATGTATACAACCATGAACAAACATTTACTTACCTCATGCATTTTAAGATCACATATAACTTGTTTTGGAAATTGTTGTCGCATGTATGGGGAGGAGACAGGAGGAATGCACCTAACGAAAATGATATTTTTCAAGATTTTTCTACAAAACAATACACTAAAAGTACATGCATTATACAAGTGTATATAATATACCAGAATAATTACCTTAATGAAGGTATGCCAATCATGCATTTTCATCCCTGATCCAAATTCACCTTTCTTTGTTATGATATTGTTTATGTTTGCAGCAAATTCTGTGGGAAATCAAATTTTTCAGATGACTTCTTTTTATATATTTGCTTTTATTTCTGCCTCATAATTTAAACTAAGGGAACTTATATTAATTTGGTCTCCATTGCTATTTAATTGAATGACATTTTTCATTGCATGATTGGCTTCTTGAATGTCACTACAAATTTTGATTAATTTTTCTTTTGTCAAGTGACTTCCAACCAATATTTTCCATAACGCTTTGTTATATTCTTTCGATATGCATTGTATCAAACAAATGCATAATTTTTATTGCCTATAGTAGGGCAAACTTATTAAATTGTCTAGAATAACTTTTCAATCCCTGTGGAAGCCGGCCATTAATGCCTTAACGGTCTTCATGAAGCATATTAGTTAAACAAATTAACAATGACAATCATTGTCAATTACAACATGAGTAAACACAACACAATATAAAAATATAAATTCAAAACCTATCATATATGATAGATAAACAATTTGATCTGATGTATAACATTGATGATTAATTCTATTATATTCCAACTTCCATGTTTAGGTGTCATTCTTCATGGTTTTGATGTAGTCTCCTCTTTCCCATTGAAAAAGATGTTTTTCAGTAGTTCGATACTTATGATTTCTATGGAGGAAGTGCCTATACTCATCAAACACCTGCTTTCATAAACTTGTTGAACGACGAGATTTCATCTTGGGACCACAAATTGGACATGCAAATTTTCCCTTTGTTTGAAGACCTGCAAGATTATATATAATTGGATTAAATATGTCAATTTTTATAATTATATATAATGAATAGATTATTTTAAAAACATGCATGATATCTACTTCATCAAATTAAATATTGTTAAAGTGTAGTCAAATGTTATAACATACCACAAAAATGTGTTAGCCCTGGGGCATCATGAATTGTCCATACAAACATTGCATGGAATTGAAATTGTCTTTGTCCTATTGGTCTAGAGATGTCATACATAGTGACGCCATTCCATAACTTTAGTAACTCGTCGATAAGAGGCTCGATATATACATTCATATCTTTAACTTGGTACTTACCTAGTTGAATGAACATAAACATTACATAATTATTATAACCATTTTAATGCAATATATATAAATTAATGTACATGACTATTGAATGAAAAAAATATAAGTCATTATGCAACAAATAAGACAAATGAGATGCTACTACGTTAAAGAAAATTGATGTAAACAAACACCTGGAACAATCATTGAAAACATTATGTGCTCCCTCTTTATTTACATCCATGGAGGAATGTTATTAAGCTGATAACAAAAACAGCCACAATCAGTAAATAGATCTCTCCAAATGGATTTCACACCGGCCCGGCCTCCCAATGAAAGCCTGAGATTACGAGGTTATTCTTTAAAGTGTGACCATTTTTCCTCCATGTCCCTAAATGTAGAACCATCCATAGGCATTCAAAGAATTTCATCTCCACTTCTATTCCGTGCATGGCAATCCATAAATTATGCTAAGCTTTTACACCTAAATAATCATTGCATATGTGGAATAATGGGAATATAACGAAGAACCTTGCAACACACCTTTTTTGTTAGTTGATATGTTCGATATCTCAAGGATATGACATCTCGCATTCTCAGGTAAATTCCTCAAGTTGTTTATGATATATAATATGATCATTGGGACATGCATCTACGTTTGATACTCCATTCCAACATATCTTTCATAATGGCGTATAAATCTCAAGATGAGGAGGTAAAATATTTGATGGTGGTAACAAAAATTCACCAATCGATCTACAACAAAAAATAATTTGTTAATATAAAGAATATTAATGGTACATATTTCATCCTTTATTTACTAGTGATGAACTAACAACAATTAAAATAGATGAAAAAAGATGACATATATGACATACCTTAACATCCGTGAAATTGCTATGTTTGATAAACCATTCATAACCTTCAAGTTCAACAACAACAATACAACAAAGAGAATAGTTGTTTGGGAGCTTCATAAAGGGGCTCGTATGCCTTCTCAAGTACAAATAAATCATGAACATCATCAAAGTCTTGACCATCATGATCAGCTCTACCACTAAATGTGTCATGGACCAATGTATTCATACCTTCATCTTCGATATTTACAGCTCCATGTTCATCCACTTAAAAAACCACATTCTTCAGGCCGTGATAATCCATATCATCTGCCCTAGGGTGCCCCACCTTTATAATAATGATAGACACAAATAAACCATGATCGTGATCAAGTGATTATATATATATAATGTTAAAACGATATAAACATTTACAAATTCAATCAATATAAACACATTTAATGAACAACTTACTAATGGATGATAATCATGCCCCCCTTCAACGTGACCATGTTACCTACAATGTTTCTTAGCTATTATGATTAAAATTCATCTCGTCTTTAAGCCCTTGCAATTATTGCAAGGACAATAACATTTCCCATCACCCTTTCTTTTCAATCTAGCCCACAATCTATCAAGTGTCTCTTCATTTTGTTCTGGACTAATATTATCTGACAAAATCTAATAATTATGATATTTTACAACAAAATTTTTTTCCATGCAACCACCCTTGCAAAAGAGAAGATAGTCTAAAGTTAATGACCTCAAAAAAAACTTTAAAATGCTAATTTCAAAACTTATTAATTTCTAATTTTACTATGATTTCCAACCGTTAAGACTCCTAAAATCAGAATATTGAACTTGATCGCAAACTTCCTACAAAAATGAAGGTAGCGAGCTAGTAAGGGCAAGTGACCCATTCATAAGGAGCAACAAGTCAGAATTATCATTGCTAATGTCAATATGGATTTATCCTTTTAGTTAAAGATGCAATGTGTCACTTCTTATGATGAGATTATCCCTAGGGCCCTCAACATTGAGAGATCCCTAATCGCACAAGGAAGCACACACTAGTAGAATTTGGCAAATAAATAACTAGGTGACTAAAAATTTTAGTCACAACAACTAAAAATGACTAAATTCTGCTCATTTTTTGCAACTCAGCTATAAATGAGTAAATAAATTACTAGTTTGGTCGTTGATTAAAAATTATTTAGTCACACAAATAAAAATGACTAAATAGTTAGTCATTTATTTAGTCACAATCCATTTGAATAAATCATTTAAGGAATAAAGAATATAGCCCACCAAAATACTCTAAAACTTTAATAAACATACCCTAAACTTTTGTCAAAATCTTATTTTTAGGAGCCCACCAATGGAGTTTTCATTTTAATAAACATACTCTAAAACCTTCATCAAAACATTATTTTCAAGCATAGACCACCAAAATGGAGAAGTGTTTCAGTAAAGAATGACAAAGAGTGGTAGGAGATGTGCATGAAAGGAGGCATAGGATTCATTGCTACTTATCTCATTCCTTCTCTACTCAACAAATCTTACATTGTTTCCGCTTACTATTTGTAATCTAGGTATTTACTTGACATATATTTGCATAATCTCAAATTCCTTCAGAGGCTTTTGAAGTATCAATGTATCTATATAGGGTTTAGAATGATTTATTTTAATTAAAAAAATAAATAAATGATGTATTTCCCTGTAATTAGATAATGTGGAGATCTCCTAAATTTTCCCAACACACTATCCTCTTTGGCACTGTATTCATTACTCCAGCTACTAGGGTTTTGCATGTGACATCTTTAATATCTTCATGAATGTGGCTTTTAAATAGATCTCAGTCTTTGCTTTAATCCTTTTCATGGTAACCCTTGAGTTCCATAATCCACCTTCAATCTCTTCTAAGAATGGTGTCTTAAGCTAGACTACATAGTATGCATATAAAGCAAGTCCTTCATACCTGCCATTGTTCCAAACCACAACTCATTGCCTTGCTTAAAATGTTGCCTCCATAAGCACAATAGCATGTTTTAAAATTATGGTTGCCAGTGATTGACCATTAAGGTCACCACTTTTATCATGAAAATACAATGAGATTTTTGTCTTCAAACTCAAGGCATTATGCAAGATAATATAGTGAATTGTTTGTTGTGTACGATTTGATTTTCTTGCACATTTACTATTTTGCTAACTTCCTTTAAGACTGGGTATTGCACCCTCAACTGCAATCTCAAACAACTCATTCACTATCACTTGAAGATTCCTTTCATGAGCATCCTTCTATAAAATCAAACTATGCCCTATAGACTGCCTACTTACTATAGGGGACTCATTGTTTCATGGTATTGTAGTTATTAAGTTCTTTCAACCTTATTGACACTACTTCACAATCCACAAGGTATTATTCGCTATTCTCCCATCTTTGATTAGTCTCAAAACACTGCTCAAACATGTAATCCACTACCTCCATTATACATTAATGGCTAAGAATAAACATTGAACCTATGATTACCACTGTTACTTCATTTGGACAATCATTCCTTGATTGCATTTTCCTTGTCTAACACTACCAAAAGTATTTGAAAAACCCTTAAGGTCAACAAGGGGGTAAGGAAACTCACTGTTAAAATCTCCACTTTACTATGCAAGGTTTGAGCTTTATTATCTTGTCACTGCTTAGCCTCTTTTTGACTGTCACATCTCAAGTGACTGTCATTCTTCTTACTGTAGATTGCATTTACAAATGTCACTAAGCTACATAGTTTGCTTGTTATTGGCTACAATCTTTAGATTGCAAGATTTTGTTATTACCTACAATGTCTCAATCTTTATGGTATTGCAACCTCACTAATCCGCTATAGTTATTGTTTATGTTTCTACGGAGGCCTGGGGTTTGTACCCTAATCATGCTCTCACCAATGCTTCTGTTGGTATTAAAAAATAACCTTAAATCTTGGGTCAGAAAATTAGTTGTCTTGACAAAGTTGTGGTATGATCTTGGATTGTATCCTAGAGTGTGTGGGAAGCTTGTGTTTGATCATTAAGGTATGTAAACCTTATCGTGGAAATGTATGCTATATATCATGGGTCTTGCTTTAATACTTTCCATAATGGTTATTAGCAGATCACATTATTATAGTTTGCGGTAACCCAAGATTGCATTCAAGTATGTAACAAACTTGGTTTGTAGTTTAAGCTATACACTTTTAAGTAACATTCATAAGGTTTAGAAATCTTGATCACTCTCTAGAATAGCCCATTAAACATGGGTTGTGCTTGAATGCACTACATAATTGATATAACACAACCACTCTGCATATCAACCAGAGTTATAGGCTCTTTATTGCAGCAAGAGGTAATCACTCTTCGATCATGCTATAATTACATCCTAACCTGTTAAACTTGAGACAACCTGAATGCACCCAATGATGATTGACACCTACATTATACAACCTGAATTAACTACATTATATGAGTGCCTCCATTTCTATCACAACATAGCCACATTAAACTTGGGTCACACATGAATACATCCTATATTTTTTATAGCACAATTGTGCCACATGACCAATAGAGTTATGGATCACATAATTACAGTCACAAGATTATGTTCCTTGGTTGTGATCTTATGGTGATTCCACACAACAAAATCTAGACATGAAATTCTCAAAACCCTAAACCTCTAAAAATGAAATCTGATGAGATGTTGCTTTAAAATATGATTTTCAAACCTGGAACTACAAATCTAACTTCACAATTGAATTCTGCAAAAAGACAATGACTACCCTCAACCTGGTGATATCTTCTTGAATTTTTTTTGATTTTTCCCAAGAAAATCGTCCTTAGTTCTCCACAAACTGTCTCAAGTAGAGCAAAACACTGTCGTAATAAATCAACGAACTCACTTTTCTTTATGTTGGCCACAATTTGATTTTTTTCTATTTTTCATGTTTGTCGAAATTTTGACGAAACTGATAGTCGACATTTTGACGAACCCCAAGTTCGTCGAAATTTTGATGAACGTCGGGGATAAACTTTCAAAAAATTGAAAATTACACATCAAATTTTACAAGCACCTGACGATACATCAAATTATACATATTTCGTTAGACATTTTCGTCGGATTTTGCAATCAAATGAGTTAGTGGGTGGAGGTAGAAACCCTCCTAGTGGGGAATATTTTAGAACCCTTAGAAGGCAAGTAGAGACATTGCAGAAAGAGCTACACAGAAGAGTTGAATATAGAGGAAGAGATGAAAGTGAAGATGAAGTTGAGAATGAGGAGCCATTCAAAGGAGAGGCACAAGATGAAGTAGATCCTAGAGAAATTAGATTGCTGTTACACCCCATTTATAAGTTACTAGATTAATTTCACTTCTATGAGTAAATATGTTTTTAATGCAAGATTATGACTATAATATGTTCAATGGATGAATGAAATATATAAATATGCATTACGATGATTTCTTTTTAATGATGCAAATGATGCAAATGATATATGATGAATATGATTTTTATGTTATTGGTTAACTTCATTCTTGTTGCACTGAGTTGGATGCAGGATAGGTTTGAGCCCTCTAGAGGGGGAGGGAGAGTATCATCCAGGGGAAGTTGGTATGAAAACCATTTTCATGACCATCTGAGTAACTACACACACGAACTACACCGGCTAGAGTAACCTTGATGAGTCAATGTCAGTATGTGATTCAAACCATGTTATCCTTTTGGGTTTATAGGTATGTTGGGGTTATTATTTATGAATCCTTTTGATTGTTTTGTTGATTTGAATCATAATGTTAAAATCCTTTTGATGAGCATGAGATACTTATTTATTGCATTGGATAAATATACGTATATGGGTATGTATACATATAGAATATATATGTATATATATATGCAATGGCACATACATATCTATGCATGTAGGTATGGGCATATGTAAATAAAAATGTCTACATATACCCATACATAGATACGTAATAAGTAGGTGAACATTAACATATATAAATATATATTTGTTATATATATACACATCAATATATAAATATGTTATTATATTTAAATAATGATAAATGTATATATATGTATAATTAAATGACAAATATATATAGATTGTGATGGATATTCAAATATAGGTAATGCCATAGAGGCTGCGATGAAGTTAGCATATTTGTATGTGCTAAGATATACGTTGGAATCCCATATTAAATAACAAATTAAATGCATATGCCAAAATCTGCATTGGAAGTTGACATATATTTGCATATGTGATGGAAGTTTTAGCATAATAAATGCATAGTATAAAAGTTGTGATGAAGTAAAAGATAACATATGTGTTGGAAGGTAGCGATAGTTGCCAAGTATGGGAAAAATACCACGCATAGAGGAGAGTTTGCATGCCACGCATGGCATAGGAAAATAATATCATTGAGAACATTATCTAAGTTATTCTATTGTTTTCGGTGTATTCATTGAGTGCATTTGTGGAGTTTATTTGGTGAATTTGAGAGCAGATTGTTGAGTGATTGAGTACATCAGTATAGAGTGATTGTTGATAGTTTGGAGTACTGTTTGAGTGAGAAGAAGTTGTTTGGTGGAGCTGAGGATGTAGGAGGTAACAAGAAGAGTTATTGCATTTGAGTAGAGAGTTACAATAGTCTTATTGGAAGCTATATATTTCAGGCATGTTTGATATTATTACTTTTTTATTTCTCTTTCTATTTTAGAAATTGAGTGAATGCTGATTGGAAAGTGTTGTGCTATCATTATATGCATTCTCTTGCTAATAGATAGATATGAATGATAGAGTTTTCATTAATTTGCATGAAGCTGAATTAGGGAATCTATTTAGAGCGTGATATGAGTTTATCATAATTATATACGTTGAAAAGTGAAGTTATTGAAAAATTCTTGATAATTATAATGTTATAATAATGGGTATATATTGCTTGAATGACTATGTTGTTTGCAATAAAATGAAGTAGAGTTGTAATGGGACTATGTTGGATGATAATATGATGTGACTAGCTATGTATTAGATTTTTTTGGGTAGAGAATTTATGTTCTCGAATGGTTATATTCCTTATGTAAAAAGGTTAATTTATTCCCTAGGGTTAGGGTGTGCACTTGAGTAAGAGTTTATATCATTTTTCAACAAAAGAGTTAGAATACGTAAATGTGTCTTCATCATCTTCTAATTGATACTATCTTATATATTTGACCTAGAGTCTATTAATATATATTCACGGTATCCTAACCTTGAAGAAGAGGACTTTACATCTTGGAAACCCAAAGCAATAATGCGAGGAGAATTCAAAGTGCAGAAGCACAAACTCCTCTCAAGATAGAAATATCCTCTAGATTAGATATGAACTTGTTATACATTTTAAACATGTAAAATAATGAGATAAAGGATATATGATTGTTTTTTAACATAAAAACATAGGTACCTTGTATAGATGATACAAAGGATAACTTGGAAAGAACCATGCCAGAATTAGAGATTAGTTGAAAGGTTCTTAGATTAATTATTAGAAGTTAATAGCTTATTAATATGCTAACATAAATATGGGATATTATTATAAACATAAGACTTTATATGTTATTTGATGTCAAGGATAACCAAATTGGTTATGGTGTCCTAGAAGAATGGACCCATACTAGATATGACAACCAAGAGTCTAAAAATCAATGCAAAGAAGAAATCTTCTTGAAGAAAGTTTAATTCTGAATTATTATACATGTTGACATATTGATAGTGTTTTAGATTAAGACAAAATGTGTCTAGTCGGTGGCATGGAGTCATCAGTATATAAATAATTGTGTATTAAGTAAGACAGTATTTACTTCCATGATTAAAAAGAAAAGAACTTGAATAAGAGGTAGGAGCCAGACCCAGAGTGTTACAAGCATGTAACCAGGTATTCAAGAGGTAGTGCTAAACCTATTTGGTCTATTAATTCAATATTTGTGTGCCATCAATTTGAATGGAACCTTGTTTGTGATTATTAATTTTGGGGAAAACCTTACAAGTATGGAAAAGGGTTATCTAATGATTGTGTCAATCCTTTAAGGTCTATGATGTTACTATCGGTTTATTATCACTTTTTTTAAACCTTGATTATGAATGTAACCTTTGAGGTTCAATGGTCATTATAGTTTCCAAGGCAAGTTAGGGTGGGTGAACATATGACTTCGCTCGAAGTATTTAGTGATTGTACATATGGAATCTCTAGCCAGAGTAGGTGTAAAAGCCACTGCTTATGCCTTTTGTTCACTATGATCTAGGATTGCATACTAGTTAGTAGTGTCATGCAAGTAGGAGGGTATCCTTTGTATGGCCATACTAGATATGTAGGAAACAACACCAAATACTTAGATGTGCATTGTTATGGTTTTCATACCAAACTCTTTGTTGAAGGGTAGGGCCATCTTTCTGAGAAGGAAGATGTGCAGGGGACTACTTATGTCTGTGATTGGAGAAAAACCACTTGGATGATTCTCTCTCTTGTAGTTGGCTGTCAAGTCTTGCAAAATAGGAGTGTGATCCATAGGTGGAAACCTTGACTAGAAGTGAAATCCATAGGTGGACACTTCAACCATTGAACCAATAAACTCTTGTGATTTATGATATTCAATCATTTGTAAAATGTATTTGAAAGATGAATTTCATTTATTAGAACTTGTGTTATTTTTACTTCATTCATGTAATGATATATGCAATGTGCATTAGGATAATAAAAATGAAATAAAATTATTTCCATGTACTTGAGGACTTACAGTGTTATTTACTTTCTAAGTTAAAACTTAGGTAAAATATGTTGGGTAAATTTGGGGTATGTTACAATTTCTTATAGCCCTTTCCAAGATTGGAAAAAGACCAAAGATGGAGGTCTCAAAATTTAATGGAAGCTTGAATCCAACAGAGCTTATAGATTGGATAAATGACATGGAAGAATTATTTGAGTTTGAAGAGATTGAAGACCCAGACAGAGTAAGATTTGTAAAGACAAAGTATTGAAAGAGGTAGGAGAGGAAAGGAGAAGGTCACCAAGTGGGATAAAATGGTAGAAATGAAGAGACAATTTATTCCCATGGATTATAAATTTGAGCTATTCAAAAAAATGTAGAGTATAAGACAAGGAACAAAAACTATGAAAGAATATACTGAAGAATTCCATAAAATCTTGATTAGAATGTGATATTTTGAAGCCAACAAAGAGAAGGTAGCAAGATACATTGATGGATTACAACCAAGCATTCAAGAAGAAATAATTTTGGTAAGTATTTTTAATTTAGAAAAATCTTATCAATTTTCTTTGAAAGTTGAGGAAAATTTGAATATACAATTTGAGAATAAACAAAAAGGAAAGGGTAGAGCTTATGTGCATAAAAATGAGGATGAACAACATATTAATGACACTAAGGACAACAGAAATGAAAGAGATGAGAGTTCAAACAAGTCCCATGAATGAAATTTTAGAGGAAGAGGAAGATCAAGTAGAGGATTCAAAAGAGGAGGCTTTGAAGGAACTTGTTTTAGGTGTGGAGAAGAGGGGAATCGATCTTATGATTTCCCTCATAATCAAGAAAGGGCCAATAGAAGGACTGAAAAGAATGCAAGGGTAGGAAATGTGAATGAGGAAGATGCAGAGTCATCACATTCTGAAGAAGCAGAAAGAGGGGAAGCACTAGTCACTAGAAGAGCCCTAATGAATTAGGGAAAAAAATTAGATCAAAAGAAAAGATTGTTCTAAACAAGATGTAAGTGTGAAGGTAGAGTATGTAATGTACTTATTGATAGTGGAAGTACTAAAAATATTTTTTTTGAGGAAATAGTGAGTAAGTTATAATTGGAAAGGAGAAGGCATCCGCATCCATACAGGATTGCTTGGTTGCAAGATGACTCTAAAGTTTTGGTGAATGAACAATGCTTGGTAAGATTGAAGCTTGGTGATTATCATGATGAATTTTTGTGTGATAATTTCTATGGATGTTTTTCACTTGTTATTAGGAAGACCTTGGTAGTTTGACAAGAAAGCAGTGCACAATGGGTATGCCAACACATACTCCTTGATGAAGGATGGAATCAAGCAGAAGTTGAAGCCTTTGAACAAAGAAGAAATAAAGGTATGTAATGACACTGGAAAATGTTTGTTTAATGGAGTTAAACAATTAGTGAAAGAGGATGAGGATGGAGATTATGATTTTCTAATGCAATTTGCAACAATATTGATTGCTTTTAAGACAAGTAGAGTGAAAGTTTCATGGAGGAAGAAGAGGTAAAATATTTTTTTTGTGAAAATTTAGTTGAAGCTGATTTATTTGAGCATGATAAGGTTAGTGTAGAAGAGGATATTGCAACAATGAATGCATTGGTAGATGACGGTGTTATAGTAGATGAGCAAGTAAAAGTTGAGTTTGTTTATTAAGAGATTGTTGCAAATGAAGATTTTATAACTAATAGTTTATATCAGAATGGGAAAGATGGATCTTTTGATTATGTTGCTAACATTGATGTGAGTGTAGAGGATGAAAAGATTGCAGTTGAAACTTATCTTTTATAAGGCATGGAGAAAGAGTAACACAATGTTGTAACCACAATTGATGGTGAACAAGTTATTGCAATAGTGATGGAGAAAGAGATAATACACGAGTTTCATTATTTTATTGAAGAAGAGGTTCAACTAATGTTTATGATTTTCCAAAATTTCATAGTGTATGTTGGTGGGAGTTGGATTATGTGAAAAGAGGGAGAAAGAGAGGGGGAATGAAAGATGGGAGAGACATAATATTGTAGAGATAGGTTCAAAAGTATGGTCAGGTAAATAAGGTAAACATATGCATCCAGGATAAGCACAAGATCTATAAATGTTTATGAGTTCAACTCATGAAACATTTTCTTTCTTCCATGGGTGTATGATGTAAGAGAATCTTGTCATGCCCCAATTTTTAAACAACTACCAAATACAAAATTTTAACAAATACCCCAAAATGATCTAGTATTGAATTGCACATAAAATTCAAGCATGAACAATATTCCTTAACATCTAACAAAGATCTACAAAAGGGAAAAACTTACCAAATAAGAGAAAATCCAAAAGTGGTAGCCTCTTCTTCTCCAAGCCCTACTCTTCCATTCTTCCTCTCCCATCCTCTCCTCTTTCTCCCCCAAGAATTCTCCTTCACAAAAGGAGAAGGCCCCCAAAGGACAAAAGTGAAAATTGAATCAAAAAGAGAGAAGCCAAGACAAATGGAAGAAGCCCCTCCTCCTATCAAAGAGAATGAATATATAGAAGGAAAAATGAAACCAACTCCCATAACTTCCCAACCACCCAACCAACTCCAATTTTCGTCACTTTTCATAAGTGGGTAATTAGAGTGGGTTTTAAACTTTATTTAAGGGGTTTTATGGAATAAAAAGACCCTTAATCTATAGACCTACCACCTAGGGCACCTTTTAAACAATTAAATCCACATAAAGACTTTACAAAACATAAATTAAGTAATGACATTTAAAGGGTGACTCAAAGGTCTAACAAAACAACCTCTCCCTCATGCACAATCCTTACAAAACAAGGTTAAAATGAATATCCTTGACAAGACTAGGAATTCACAAGAATGACATAAGGGAAGTAGCTATGTGATCCCTTCATCAACATTGGCCAATTTTAACTTGTTTACTCAACCAAAGAAAGGTGTCAGTATTTCTCATAATTAATAGTAATTGAAACAAATAGCATATGAAAACTAACCTTCTAATAATAATCGACTAAGGAATTAAAGTAACATATAATTCACTCTTCCTACTTACATAATACCTTTTAGAGTCAAGAAATAATTGATCATGTTATATAATATCAAAATATTACCACTTACCAATAATCTATTTAACCTATAACGAATACTACTACAACCAAATATTAAATATCAATCACTACCTTTATATTCTCTCTTACTCATACTCATAATATTAAATCACCTAACATGATGAAATCAATTTAATATAAATAATGATATTACCAATAATGAAAACACCTTGATCATTACATACTTATGCAGATAGGGAATAGATCTCATCTGGCTATCACATGAAATCACAACCACTATTTAGTTAGTTAACAATAAAAAAAATATAAGCAACTTTATGGATAGGAACAATAATCACTAATGTACATTGTCCAACTCAAAAGAACATAACATATAGGACATAAACCATTGATGAGTAATAGGATCAACAAGTCCACAAGGGATGGGGTCTTACACTCCCCCCCCTAGGATTGGGATTCCTCTTAGAAGTCCCTAGAAGTGAAGCTAAAAACAAGCACTTGTCAATAATATTTTATGCAAAAATCCCCAAGTATGACAATAGAAAATTTTATCTTCCAAAGCATTCTAAAATAATTGGAAACTCTACAATTTAATTGTCTATCCATGTTACATAACAATATTATAGATGTCAATTTCACATTACTCGTACGATCATAAAGGACTATACTATACATATATAAGTTCACTTCAATCATCATTTCTTTGGAAAATAGGCCAACCATTTCACATAAACATAATAAATTTACTTTTTAGGCAATCATTCATTTCTGTTTATTATGATAATTCCTTCAGTCAATCCATAAGCATCACAAAAAGAATTTGTTCACAACACATCCACCATCAGCATGACACTGAAACATCACATGATTTAGGGAATCAGATTTATGAGGAGGAACGGTGCCAACTTCCATATCACTAATATGAAGCAACTGCCATCATGATAATATTAGGAAAGATGGTCTCAGGACCCTCTCTAGGATTCCTCCATACATTTCCTAGTACCTTCACCATGTTTGTGTAAGGGGTTTAGCCTCCAAGAAGGAAGGTACACAAAGAATCACACATTAGAGGAGAATGGATTATGACCGCCCCATACCAGTCCCATTTACATCCCCATCCTCACAAGATAAATTCCCTAGCGCATATTCACCCCCATACAACCTGTCAGGGATCCCTCCTAGATATAGCAGTTTACAAAGTTCACATCATGACACATATGCTAGTAGTTCAAGGAAGCTTCAAACTTAAGAAAATTAGAAAAGTAAATCAAGTACAAAGGAAACATTTCAATCAAAATAAAAATTGTTTAAATTGAATTAATTCCTTTAGGTAAAAAGGACCACACAAATTAAATATCCAAAAGTACAATACTACTAGTGAAATAACAAAAAAAACTTCAAAATAATACACATTTCATAAATATTGGCACATTACATGCACTATGTGACTTCTTTAAGCCACTCAAGGGGTGGAGGGGAATGGTGGTTCTTAAACCACATAGCCAAAAAAAATAGTGGTCTCAAACCACTTATAACAATATGGTGGTCTCAAACCAAAAAATAGTAATATGGTGGTCACAAACCACAAAATATCAATATAATAAGCAAGCATAGTCCCACACAACCTGGGACATGCCATCCAAGTAGCCACAAGCAATATATACCTAGAGTATCTTGTAAAATAGGTTATTTGTACACTAAATATTACCCAAGATAACTTCATTCACTAACACATATCTCTATCATCATTCCTATATTTTTGTAACCCAAGAAATGGCATAATACTCCATTGTCACAAATCTTGAATTTTGCACTTTATATTCTTTCAGCAATTACTAGATAATTAAGAAAATTAACTATTGCATTCTTCTCCCTCTATTTCCAACACTGCTCGCAGACCATGGCTGGTTCAAGCATCACCTATATGTGAAAAGGATTTAATAATGATACCACAAGAACACTACATCTAATACTAATGTATCTAAATATCCAATCTCTGTAACATCTGTAGCCCAAGTGGAAGCTCATCCAAGTTTGGCACACCAAATCCATCCTCAACCCATGGGATACAAATCAAGTCCAAGAAAATTTTTGCACTATGGACCAACAAATGTGGTCCTCAAAGGGGGAGAAGATCTAGCTCAACATTCTAAGGGGGAACATGATTTTAGACATCTGTCCATTGGCTAGTACAGGGATGCATCATGGCAGAATCATAATTTTCCAATGAATGGGGGACTCCCTTAACCCATAAAACAATAGCAAAGCCTTCTCTAAATGGACTGGTAGTTACTAGGGGAATTCCAACACACAAAAGAACATGCAGTCTTATCATCACACATTCATTAACACAAGGGTATACATAAGTAGATCATCTCAAATGTCCACCACACCTTTATCCCAAGTTGGATACCTAATGTCCCAAACTTGAGTCACCAACATAATATTCATTTGTTTCTCACAAAGCATATAATAATGAACTTTTTAAGACTTTGACACACTCATTTAAACAAACAAATGCTTAGCCACCTTGAACCACATAAAGACCGCTTATCACTATCAATGCATGAATTGGTTTACACTTAAAATAGTTACCAATATCCAAGAACATCACTATCACATTGGATTTCCTTGAAGGAGTCTCTTATAGGGGGAGTAGGGGCTCTACTAGACATGGGAAAAAACATGTGATTAAATATCATAATCAAATCTCCACCAAAACTACACATAATTCCACACCAAAACCACAACTCCACATTAGTGTCACATCCTAACGACAACTAGATCAACACCCTTATTCCTACCAACAACAAATCTATAGAAAGTAGAATGGGATACTCATATCCCAATAATGAAATGCCCCTAGGTGTGGGAGCCACACCCACTCAAGACCCCTGCACATGGAGGACCAAAACTCCTCTATACAAGAGGGGGTTATTGCAAGTATGAAGGTGTTGTCATTGATGTCAATAGGAATTCTACTAGTTGGTGTTATCATTGATGTCAAGTATGTGATGAATATGTTGAGGATATCAAGAAAATTGTGAAAAGGAGGAAAAAAGGTTGTGCATGTGTAGTTGAGACCTTGAGGAAGTGTTGTGAGTACATGGATCTATCTTTTATAGAGTTTGAAGGTGAGTTGGAATGAAATAATGATCTAAGATGATGTCTCTAGTACTTGGTTTCCAAGTGCTTTTGAGAAATTTTGATAAATAGAGTAAATTGTGTTGTGCAAGTGTTCATAGCATGCTTCAGTATTGTGCTCCGTGTTCTTTCTATATTGATGATATGCCTATGTAGATCTTACAGGTTATTCAAGGTTGTCATAGGTTGCTATATTTATAATTTGGTTTTTTGGATCCTTGTATAGTGTGAGATGTTTTCACCAGTGTGTGAACCAGTTGTTCAGTGATGTTTTATGTGGCTTGGGAGAAATGTATTTTCTCCGCATTTCTCCATTGTTTGGCTTTAGGTTGTGCAGATTTGGGAAGTTTCTTATAATGCTTTTATCTTTTTGTATTCAAGTTTTTACTTGATTTGGTGTAGTATAGAGTGAGTTTCATTTATCAATATACAAATAAGGGTTATCAGTTGTTCTGTGTTGACGGGTTTGTATGATCAAACTTGGATGAAGTGTTTGAGGAATCTTAAGTAGTTCATGGATTATTCTGGATTGAGTTCAAGTGAATTATGTTTTCTAGAACTTTTGACTTGATTTAAGGAAGTGTGTACTTAATGATTATGGTGTTTTGCATGATTTTTAGTCAACCTTGTGTTTAACACTACATGCAAGGCTTGTAGAAGCATGTTGAAGTGTGTTGGGATCTATTTGGGTCCTAATTAAGGATTTATGTAGGCCACCTTTCATTCTTATCCATCATAGGAATGTTTAGGTTTTGAACTATTTTGAATTTGTTGAACAAAACGACTAAGAGGGGGGTGAATCAATTGTAGCAATTTTAACCTTTAAAACTTCCACGAGAGGTTAGACCAATTATCATTCACAAATCCTTTACTCTGGTAATGTGATTAATCATTAAGCATAAAAGAAAAAACTGAAAGAAGCAAAAACATACATGCAATAACACCATATTTACATGGAAAACCCAATAAGGGAAAAACCACAGTGAGGATTGGCTCACAATATAGAGAATATCAAAACCAAATGCAAAGGCTCACTACCAGAAAGGCTCACTGCCAAAACAAGACTTACTGTCTGGAACATGACTCACTATCCAATAAGGGTTAACCATTTAGAGGGCTCACTTCCACAAAATTACAAGGAAGATAGAAGATATTTGTTATAGAGAGAAAACAATCTCAATGCAATGGAGATTTACACCATGGTTCACTCACACACTTGCAGACACACACAAAATATGTCAGATGAATTTAGCTCACTGCCTTTGGAACCCTAATAGGAAATTCACACTGATATGCTCAAATTTTCATCACACACTTTTTTTCATCTATATTGCATTCTTCTTTCACCAACATCTCAACTCATATTTATACCATCTTCAACTTTGAAACTCATCCAAAGTCAGTCATGCAACATTTGTATTTACAAATTCAAATTAGGTCAGTTCCAAAACATTCTACAGTGGAGTTAGACTGAGGGTGACCCAAACACATACTTAATGAGTACCTAAATAAGTCCTAACACACTTCACCACACTTTATGAACTTCATAAGTAGTGCTTAACACAAGGTTGACCAACACCCATGTAAAACACATAGAACAATTAAGCACACACAACCTTAACTTGATCAAATCTCTCTAGATAACAAAATTAACTTGAAAATGATCACATCAACTTTTCATAACCGCAAGTCCTAAAACCACATACACAAAAAAGCATAGTGCACATACTAGTGAAAATATTTGGCACTATACAATGATCTAGAGGCCCAGATTCTAGATATAGCAACCATCAACAACCATGAACAATATATTTGAACCAAAAAAACATAGAGACAATATAAAGCACATCTTGGAGCACACACATAATACTTACAAGCTTTCTCTACTATAATTTTCTCAATATCCTCAACATATACAACCGATAACCAACTTCCATGACATTAATGACAACAACAACTAGTTGACAACCAGTTAACCAATTGACATTAATGACAACACCTTCATACTTGCAACAATCTCCCCCTTTGTCATTGATGGCAACACATGATGTGAAAAGCCATCAAAGACAACACAAAAACTCTGAACCATCAAACTCTAGAATGCTTTCTCCTCATTAATTTTCACATGATACTTTCTCCCCCTTTTACATCAATGGAAAAGGATCAAAAATATATTTGAAAATGTTTTCCTCCTTTGACATTACCAATACTCAATACCCCCCCTTAAGAGTACACCTAAAAAATTTCTCAATGAAAACACGTGACACTATGTGCTCCCACTGAGAGGTAGCCACCATCATCAGTCCAAAAGAAAGATAGATCCATAGATCCATTGGGATGATGCATCTTCATATGCATCTAGTTCAAGAAAAGAGGGGAAATGACCCCTAACTTCTCCCGAAGACACTCAAAAGTATTTTTATGAAGAGCCTTAGTAAATATGTTAGCAATCCAATCCTTCATCGGTATATACTCAAGTTTTACTTCATTCTCCATGACCTTCTCTCTCAAAAAGTGATACCTGATAGATATATGCTTTTTTCTTGAGTGCATCACTGGATTCTTTAAAATGTTAATTGCACTTGTATTATCACAGAAGATAGAAATGGGATCATCATACATTACTCTAATATATTTTAGTGTTTATCTAATCCATAAAGCTTTTGTACAACATGATGTTGCAGCAATATACTTAGCTTCAACAGTGGATAAGGAAACTAAATCTTCCTTTTTAATTAACCATGACACCAATCTGCATCCAAGAAAGAATACACCACCACTTGTACTTTTTTTCCATCAACACAAGCTGCCCAATCTACATCTATGTAAGCACTTAGTGTAAAACCAGTATCCCTAGGATACCACAAGCCATAATTTGTAGTTCCATTCAAATATCTGAATATCCTCTTAACAATAGGAACATGTGTTTCTTTAGGATCTTCAAATCTAGCCACAAGAAAAACTACATGCATAATATCTAGTCTAGTAGTAGTTAAATATAGTAGACCTTCGATCATCAATTAGTATTTTATCTGATCAGCCTTAGGCAAATCACCATCTTTACTCAATTTTCAGCAAGTCACCATAGGATTTCATACTAGTTTGGAACCATCCATCCCAAACTTCTTCAACATTTCTTTTATATATTTTGATTGTGAAATAAAAATCCTTTTTTTTGTTTGATTGATTTGTATCCCAAGAAAGAAATTCATCTCACCAAACATAGACATCTCAAACTCTTTTTGCATCTCTTTAGCAAACATCTTGCACATTGTTTCATTTCCTCCAAAGATAATATCATCAACTTATACAACTACTATCAAGATTTTGCTATTTTCAATTTTGAAATAAAGATTACTATCTATCGTACCTTTATTGAAACCTTGTTGAATCAAATGTTTTTCTAACCTTGCATACCAAGCTCTAGGATCTTGCTTTAATGCATATAAAGCCTTCTTTAACTTGCAGACCATATCTAGTTGATCTAACAACTGAAATCCTTCTAGTTGTTCCATGTACACATCTTCTTCTAACTCACCATTTAGAAATGTAGACTTTACATCCATTTGATAAACTTTAAAATCTTTATAAGCAGAAAAAGCTAAAAACATTCTGATAGCTTCCATCCTAGCCACCGGAGAAAAATTCTCCTAAAAATATATACCTTCTACTTGTGAGTAACCCTTACACACAAGCCTTGCTTTATTTCTGACCACTTCTCCATTCTCATTCAACATTTTTCTAAATTCCCATTTTGATCCAATTATGTTTTTATCTATTAGTCTAGGGACCAATTCCCAAGTTTGATTCTTCTCAATCTGCATAAGTTCTTCTTTCATTGCTCTCATCCAATGCTCATATTTACATGCTTCACTTATTGTCTTAGGTTCAACTTTATAAAGTAAACACAAACTTATTTCAGCAGCATCAACTTTGCTTCTTGTCAATACTCCTTTTCTTTTGTCTCCAATTATTTGATCTACTGAATGATTCTTTTGCACATATTTAGGTGTGTTTGGGGACACCACCAGAGCTTCTTCTTCTTCATTTTTCTTCTCCTATTCTTCTACAAATTCTACTTATCTGTAATCAAGTTCATCTGATACATAGCCATCAAATTCAATTGAATTCTTTAATGCTTCATCCACCTTGACATTTGTTCTCTCTACAATCTTTCTTAGCCTTTTATTGAAACATTTGTAATCTTTGATTCTACTAGAGTATCCAAGAAAGATTCCCTTATCACATCTAGCATCAAACTTCCCTAAAGTTTATTCATCCCTTCTAATATAACATTTGTTTCCAAATACCTTGAAATACTTTATAGTAGGAATTCTTCCACACCATAGCTCATAGGGGGTCTTTTTGTTGTTGGATTTTACTTGAACTCGATTGAACATGTAAAAAACAGTGTGAATAGCTTCTCTCCAGTAAATTTCTGGTAGACTTTCCCCTATTATCATTGATCTAGCAACTTCTTGAATTGTTTTGTTCTTTCTTTCAACAACTATATTTTGCTGAGGAGTTCTAGGGGCAGAAAATTGCCTCTTTATTCCATGAATTTCATAAAACATGATAAACTCATTGGAGGTGAATTCACCACCTCTGTCAAACCTCAAACATTTTATTCTCAAATTTTCTTCATTCTCAACCATAGCCTTAAATGCCTTGAATTTATCTAATGCATCATATTTCTCTCTAAGAAAAGTAACCCATATAAATCTAGAGTAATCATCATTCAGAAGCATAAAATACCTATCACCTTGTAGACTTTTCACTCTTGTAGGACTGCAAAGATCTATATGAATCAAATCAAGTAGTCTAGTAGTAGATTTTTCCTTTGACTTAAAGCATTTTCATGCTTCCTTTCCAAACTGATAATCCTTGCAACTAGCATTAACAGGCTTTGTAATCCTCGATAAATATCTCACAACTTGTACAACATTGATTCTCACCATATTATCAAAGTTCATATGATACATCTCCAATTCCATAACTAACTATCATTAATCTGAGACATAAAACAATGTCCATTGAAACAACCTTAAGTTGATAAATATTTCCTTTAGACTTCTTACCAACAAAAATTACTATTCCAGATCCTATCCTGATTTCACATCTTTCATCCTAAAATACAAGATTGTATCCTTTACTACACATATGTCCAACACTCAAGAGATTATGCCTTAAACCCTTAACATAGTGGACATCATTGGTATTAAGCTTTCCATCAAAACTTACTAAAACTATCCCACAAATCTTAGCACCAGTATCATCTCCAAACTTAACTAAGCCTCCATCATATTTTTCAAGTTTAATAAACTTACTTTTATTACTAGTCATGTGATGTGAACAACCACTGTCAACAACCCAGTAGTTATTTTGTTATTTAGCATGAAGGGTAGAGAACACAATATTTTCAACTTTCTCCGAAGCACTTTCCTTCACTTGTCTCTTAGTATTAGTAGAAGTAGATTCATCTTTTATCGACAAGAACAAGCATTCATTATCATCAAAATCTCCATAATCAGACTCTTCATCATAAATAATAGCATCTTCATTTACATAATTGCTCTCTTAATCATCTTACCTTTGTTTTTTTTTCCTACTCTATTTATTCTTCTTAGCTCTTTCTAGACATCTCGAAGCATAATGACCTATTCCTCCACAACTAAAGCATTTAAAGGGTAACTTACCTTCATACTTACTAGAGCCCTTTTTCATCCTTCTTAAAAAGTTAGCTTCTACTGCATCGAAGTTTTCTTCATCTGGATCTTCAGCTCTTGTAGCCCTAAAATAAATTTTTGACTTTGATCCATTTCTCAAGCTAGGCTTTCTCATTTCAAATGATGTTAGAGTACCCAATAGCTGATCTTTAGTATGTCTTATAATCTACAAATTCCTCAATAGCTGATACCTTTTCACTATATGCATTAGGGAGAGTTCTTAGAATCTTCTTCACAATCCTAGATTCATCCCCTATAGCACCCAATGCTCACTTTCCACCTACCATCTCATCCACTCTCTATACATAGGATTTAATGTTCTCATCTTCAAACATATGTTGGATCTCAAATTGTGCCTCTAAATTTTGCAACTTTGCTTCTTTTACCTTTTCATCTCCTTCATGAATCTTTTCCAATGCATCATATACCTCTTTAGCAGTCTTTATATTTGTAACTTTAATTAATTCAAAATGTGAAAGACTATTCTTCAGAATGAAATTTTCCTTATTATTCACTTTATGTTCCTTGATCTCATCAGCTCTACTAGGACCATTAGAAGGAGCAATGTATGTAGTATTACATGCTTGCTCAACATCATATCCATAGTATTATATATATCCTTCCATCTTTATCTTCTAGAAGGCATAGTTAGTCCCATCAAACCTAGGACACTCAATAGTGATCTTGCTCACCATCCTAAACCTTCCTTAAGCAGTTAAGCTCTTCTCCAAGGAACCAAGCTTTGATACCAATTATTGAACAAGACAACTGAGAGGGGCGGATTGAATCATTTGTATAAATTTTAACCTTCAAAACTTCCACCAGAGGTTAGACCAATTATCATTCACAAATCTTTTACTCTACTAATGTGATTAATCATTAAGTGTAAAAGAAAAAACTAAAAGAAGAAAAACCATACACACAATAACACCAAATTTATGTGGAAAACCCAATAAGGGAAAAACCACAAAGAGGATTAGCTCACAATATAGAGAATAGAAAAACCAAATACAGAGGCTCACTACTAGAAAGGTTCACTCCCAAAATAGGACTTACTATCCGGAATAAGACTCACTGTCCAATAAGGGTTAACCACTTGGAGGGCTCAATGCCATGGAATTACAAAGAAGATAGAAGAGATTTGTTACAAAGAGAAAACAATCTTAATGCAACACACATTTCCACCACAATTTTCTCACACACTTGTAGACACACACAAAAGATGTCGGATGGCTTCAACGCACTGCCTTCAGAACCCTAATAGGAAATTCACACTGATCTACTCAAATCCGCATCACACACACTTTTTTGCATCTATCTTACTTGCATTCATCGTTCACCAACATCTCAACTCATATTTATACCATCTTCAACTTTGTAACTCATCCAAAGTCAGTCATGCGACATTTGTATTTCCAAATTCAAATTAGGTTGGTACCAAAACATTGTACGATGGAATTAGAATGAGGGTGAAAAAAACACATACTTAATGAGGACCTAAATAAGTCCCAACATGCTTCACCACACTTCATGAACTTTGTAATTAGTGTTTAACACAAGGCCAACCAACACCCTATAAAACACATAGAATAATTAAGCACACACAACCTTAACCTTATCAAATCTCTCTAGATAACAAAATTAACTTGAACATGATCATATCAGCTTATTTTCAAAACTGCATTTCCTAGAACCACAATTCAGAGAACTCTAGAGCAACTACATTTCTCCCAAACGACAACCAGATACATAGAAAAGCATAGTGCACATACTGGTGAAAATATTTGACACTATACAATGATCCAGAGGCCCAAATTTTGGATATAGAAACCATCAACAACCATGAACAATATTTGAACCACACAAGCATAGAGACAATAAAAAGCACATCCCAGAGCACACACAAAATACTTGCAAACTTTCTCTACTACAATTTTTTCAATATCCTCAAAATATACAACCAATAACCAACTTCCATGACATTAATGACAACAACAACCAGTTGACAACCAATTAACTAGTTGACATCAATGACAACACCTTCATTCTTGCAACATAATTTGTATTTGAATTTGTATGTATAATGGCTAGTGGCCAACACTGGAGAAATTTTTTGAGGTAGAGCTTGATATAAATATGTATGGTGTTGATTCAATAGAGGTGAACGGAAGAGTAAGAAGAAAGATAGATGCAAGATTGATGCGAGTGATGTGTGTGATGCGATTTGAGCAGAGCAGTGCAAATTTCATGTTAGGGTTCCTGAAGGTAGTGAGTTGAAGGCATCCAAAATATTTCATGTGAGACTGAGAAAGTGTGCAAGAAATTGTGGTAGACTCCTTGTTGCATTGAGAAGTGTTCTCTATGTAACATTATTCTTCTATCTTCTTGTATTCTTTTTGTGGTAGTGAGCCCTAGCTATGAGCCTTTTGGATAGTGTGTCCTATTCTAGTAGTGATCCCTTTTGTACCAATTTTGCTATTACTTATATTGTGAGATATTCCTCATTGTAGTTTTTCTCTCATTGGGTTTTCCATGTAAATATGGTGTTCTTTTGTGTATGGTGTTGTGATTTCAATTTTTGTTATCTACATTTCATGTTTAATCATACTAACAAAATAAGGGTTTAATGAATGCTTGTGGATCTCATTACTATCGAGGATTTTGAAGGTTTAATTTTCTACAACTGATTCACCCCCCTCTCAGTTTTATTGTTCATTTAAACAATTTATATTAGAGAAAGGTTCCTTGAAGAAGAGATTAACCGCTTGAGGTAGACCCAAAATGGTGAACAAGATTACTTTGGAATATCCTAGATTCGATGGCTTAGATTATGCATTTTGGAAGACAAAGATGGAAGTATATTTGTTTGCTCAGTGACATGAGATTGAGAAGGCTTATCAGAATACATATACTCCACCTCTGAATTTTCCAAGTACAAGTGCAAAAATCAAGGCACATGAGATCAATGCTAAGGAAAGATTTATTATTGTGAATAGTCTTTCGAATATTGAATTAGTTAAAGTTATGAGTTTGAAGATTTCTAAAGAAGTTTGGGATAAGTTAGAAAGCATTTATGAAGCAGATCTGAAAGTCAAACAAGAAAAGTTGTAGAACTTGAAGGCACAATTTGAAATCATGCATATGTATGAAGATGAAACAATTAAAGGCTACATACAGAGATTTTATCAGTTGGTAAGTAATATGAGAGGCTTTGGTGCAATAGTTAAAGAATCTAAAGTAGTGAAGAAAGTTATCAAATCTCTTCCAGATTGTTACAATGAAAAGGTATTTTCTATTGAGGAAACTATTGATTTTGATAATTATTCCAGAGATTAGTTGATTGGTACTTTGACTGCATTTAAAATGAGAAAATTGAAGAAAAGTACAAAAGTAGAGACTACTTTCAAGGCTGGTAAATCAAAGAAGGTTGAAAATTCATATGAAGAAGATCTTGATGATTTGGAAGGTAAGTAAAGAGGTAAATTACCTTTCAAATATTTTAGTTGTGGTGAGATAGATCATTATGCTTCTAGATGTCCAAAAAGATCTCTAAACAATAAGAACAAGGAAAATAATGGGAAGATGATTAAGAAAGCTTACTATGTGAAATATGTTGGTATTTTTTATGATGAATCTAATTATGGAGATTTTGATGATAATGAATGTTTGTTTTTGGCTATAAAAGAATAATATAGTTCTACTAACACTGAAAGTTGTGTGAAGGAAAGTATTTTAGAGATAAAGGATAATGCCTAATGTACTTTGGTATCCTCTTTTCATTTCAAAGAGGATAAGAATTACTAGATTGTTGACAGTGGCTACTCTAATCATATGACCAAAGATAAAAGTAAGTTTGTTAAACTGGAAAAGTATGATGGAGGATTAATTAAACTTGGAGATGATTCAAGAGCTAAGATTTGTGGAATAGGTTCAATTAGCTTTGATGGAAAGCATAATACTAAAATTTTTTACTATGTTAAGTGCTTAAGACATAATCTTTTGAGTGTCAGACAAATGTGTAGCAAAGGGTGTAATATTGTGTTTAAAGATTAAGCATGTGAGATCTGGAAAGGGTCTGGAACTGTGATTGTTGTTGGTAAGAGAATAGATGGAAACATCTATCAACTTAAGGGTGTTGATGGTCATTTATTTATGTCTCAAATTAATGATATTTGGTTATGGCATAGGAGGTGTCACATGAATCTTGATCATTTGGAAAGAATAAGTTTAGTTCATTTTGTGAGTGATTTACCTAGAATCATAAAACCTATCAATGTTGTCTGTGAGAGTTGTTAATTTGGAAAAAAAATAAGGAGTAGCTTTAAGGGGAAGGAAAAATCTACTACCAGACTACTGGACATACAGATCTTTGTGGTACTACAAGGGTGAGAATTCTACAAGGTGATAGGTACTTTATGCTTTTGATTGATAATTACTCTAGAATGACATGGGTTACTTTTCTTAAAGAAAAATATGATGCATTAGATAAATTCAAAGCATTTAAAAAAATTGAAACTATGATGATGGCGCTTCATTTATAGCTTCTATAGACATGGTAAGTCATTTTCATAAGGTTTGGAAAGCTTTGATGACATGTGGAAGCTCTTTATGATGTAGAATGGTTATGTTCCACAATCACAATCTCCATGTCAGTTGGCTATCTTTGACAACTTCAATCCTCTAATCATATGACTTCATGAGTCCTGTCACCCGAGATAGGATGAGATCTAGTTCATTGAAATTTCTTAAGTGCTCTACATCAAAAGACTGAGAATTGAAAATGCCATCGACTATTTTTTGAAAATTGCTTTCTAAAACCTTAGCATCTCTGTCATTCCCATCTCCTCCCCTATCAGGTTGTAGTCTAAGGGAAACAATATTTTTGTGAATCTCCTCTAATATTTCATTAAATTCTATTCAGACCTCTTGAATCTTTTGTAAGCCCTACTTTGTGACCTGTAACTTCCATTCAACACTTTTGTTCCAAATCATGCAGCAGGCATCAACAATGTTGGGTATAATTTATTTAGTGGCTAATTTTTCCATCCCAAAGCTTATCACAACTTTGACCTCATTTACATATTGATTCCATACCCTTTCCTCTATCTCGGTAGTGATAATCTCTTCTTGAATATCTATTCTTGAGGAATTTTCCCTTTGTAAGCACTTAAGAGATTCAAAGATAACCTGATTACCTCTTCTAATTAGTCCATTACTCCATTCTTCAACAACCCTACCAAAGTTTTTGCAACTCCTCATTTTATTTACTGCCTCCTTTCTTATTAAAGCCAAGGGTTCGAAGGATGACTTAGCTTGAGATATTGGTTGAGGTGGCATATCAAAAACTAATTTCAAGCATTCAGTTAAGACTTGAATTTCCCTTTTCAATTCATCTTTAACCTCTTTATCTTTCTTGGACCTCTCTGCCATTCTCGCTATGGAAACCTAGAAGATTTGTACATCTCCATCTCTTGTAGGAGGTCCTAGATCAATCCTGTCAACATCAAAGTCACTGGTTGTTGCTTGAGTGACTTCATTTTGTGTAGTAGGGCATGCTACTTCTGGGCATAAACTTCCTGATCCAATATCATCAATTAACCAAGAGATAGTTTTCAACTTCTTCAGCTTTAGAGTTCTTTGGAGAAATTTCCCTAACATGTCTTGTTTTGGAAGATCTAACTGTATCACTTTTCTCTTTCTAGATAGAGTGTCTTCTAGCCAAATAGGAGTATCAAGGATGCTAGTTGTTTTAGAATTGGAGGAGCTGAAAAGTATTCTATTGATGGGATGAGTATTTGTCTGAACATCTTATGATGGGCGTGGAGAAGGTCTCCATTTTAAAGGTTCATCAATCTCCCTATTAGGTGATGAACGAGGTGTTGGGGAAGAAGAACTAATGTCAATGTTATTTGAAATGTCTCCTTCTTCCTCATCCCCTTTATCTTGATCCAGATTGGGAAAATTAGGGAGATCTTCTCTGTAAGTTGGTTGAAGTATATTCCTACCAAGGGGTTCTTCGTCACCATCACCTTAAGCCCCAGATTGCATTGATTGTGAAGCAAGCCTAGAGGTTCCTACAATTATAGAGGGTTGATCACTGCCTCCTACTGGTTGGGTGTTCTATGATCTAGTATTAGGGTGGGACTACTTTGTTTTCTTCTTAGTAACCCATTCCTGGGTCCTTTCCAAAACATCAGCAATTCTTGTCTCAATTGTCTCTTTCTCTTTACTACTCCAGTCCATAGCAGGAATGGGTCGATTCGCTATTAAATCTATGAAAATTAGGTCCACTAAATTTGGCCCCTCATCCTCAATTCCTTGTATATCAAAACTCAAATTATAGGTGATAATCTATCTTAAGGACAATCTCATCCAACTACCTCTTACTTCAAATTCATTGAAACAATTTTCCCAATAGTCATCCTAAGTAGGCAAGTGAAGAAAACTAGGTCCCAACTTCAAATTATCTTTAACATAATCTTTAAGATCAAACATAAAATGTTCATCATAGGTATGTAGATTGTACCTAGATATTTCCTTTTTCATGTTGAGGGCATTCGACATGGAATCACATGTGTAGGGGTTGAAACAAATTGGGAACTACACTGCCACTCTTCTTCGCTCCTGGCATCCCTTATTGACATTTTCCAACTACCTGCAGACCTCAATCATTACAAACTTGTCCTCTGGGTGTCTTGGGAGCTTAATGGGAAATTCGGTAAAGCTGCCAACCCTAATATAGGGAACCTCTAGAAGTAAATGAAATGGTTGCCATAATAGTTGACAAATTACATAGCCTTAGGAGAAATTTGTACTCTAGTTTTCCCTTGTAGTTCCCTGGTCACTCTCATAGTGAAGGTGTCTGATATCCTCCTGTGATGAGAAAATATCTTATGAAAATGTAGTTTGTTAAGATACTCAAAAATAGGCAATTGGTCATGAGGGATATTACTTGTTCTCAAGCCTGACCAAAGTCTAGTATTTGCAATGGCATGAAAAATTCCCTATTAGTGGGAAAGTAAACCAGTTGATTATGTAACCTGTCACTAATAAGCATTTCCCAATCTAGAAATTAGTTTCCCTCGAGTTTAATTTGAACAATGAAATACATCCATTCTTGAAAACCAAAGGCATCTTCATTTTCTTGGACTCTATGGAACAGAAAAATCATATCAGATATATCCTCCATGAAATGATTCTTGTGTGAATTTTGGGGCAACTGAGACTTTCCTCCCCTGGGTTTTACCAACCAGTTCTTGTTGATGGTGTTTTCTACACAACAAAAACTCAGACATAATATAATATTCTATCTCTCTTGAAAGGTAAATCTCTATCATCAAGCCTCAAGAGATAACCCCAAGGTGTCTAATGTCAAGTCTTGGAAATGCAACAAACAATTCAGTGATAAATATGAAAATTCTAGTAATCAAAAGGGGTCTTACAAAAAAATGTTGGAGACTCTTAAGTTCATCAAATATAGCAATGTAGTGATGCTTTTCAGTCCTAAAATTAACCCAGATTTAAAAGAAATAGCAAAAAATAAAGGGTTTAAGAGAGATTCTAAAACTAACTCCTAAGATCAATCATAAAAACAACATAACATTCAAAATAGACCAACCCATCAAACAAATTCCTCCTAAACCCAAATTAAATCTGTAATATCATAGAAATAGTGCAATCTACTAAGGCATAAAGATTTTTAGAATGAAGCATTCATAGATCAACCTGAATTTGGTATTGAAATGAATAAATACCCACAATTGAACTCAACACAATAAGATATAGGCCCGGGCTAACTTTACCCAACAACTCACAATCTGCAAGCTGCTAAAAGTATGGACCAAGGGTTGCTCAAACACTTCAAATACTATATCATAAACACAATTGAACTGCAACTATTTCTAAGATCATTTATAAATAACTTACTTTAGCAATATATCAAAATTTTAAACACAAGAACCATACATAGATGAATAAAACAAAGAATAACACCAAAGAACAATGTCTTCAATTATATTTACCTCACAAAAAATTGCAACAATCCAAGTATCTCAAGTATTACAACATTTCTCCAGAGCTCTTAGCTAAAATTCTAGCCTTTTCTAACTGTCTAACCTTTACAAATGAGGAGAAAACCTCCATTTATAGAATTTTATCACTAAGTTATCCCAAATTAGGGTTTACAACTTAGGTAATCCAAGGAGGTCAAGCCTAATAAATTTCAAATTTCCCTAACTCAAATTTACCTTAAAATATTAGAGGTCAGCCTCAAAAGTCAACTTTTACAATAAATATTCCTCCTAGAACAGAATTCAAGGCTTAGACGATTCGTATCTCCTTGCAAGCTCAATCAAGTGGGCACACATCTCAAGACTGTCCAACCTGGTGGTCCTCTTTATCCTTTTCTCCTTCTTTTCTTCTAGAAATTTCTTTGACTTTGTCAAGAACTGGGTCGAGGTCAGCCTGAGTTGGGATGGCAATTAAGTTAATCTTGGCCTTAATTGAATTTAATTGTCCAGTATATTTAGTCAATTTTTTGTCCCAATCATAATAAAGACCCTGATATCTATCCAAGATGGATATGTAAATTTCAGCATCTTCCAATTGGTCCTTTACTATTGGGCCATTTTCTCTAGGTGAATAGATTTCATGCCACCACTTCTGCATTTGCTGAACATTCAAATTCTTCTTTCCAGGATTCTTTCTTCTAGTAACTATCTCCAGGAAAGTGATGAAGCTATTAAAAATTTCTTTCACTTTATTTTGGGCCTTGGAGATATTCTTTGGTGCCTTCATCTTGAGTTCATTCTTGAAGTTAAAGGCTTCTATCCACCTCATTACCTTATAAGTATTATCCATTGTGATGGCACCTTCTTTAACCAATACATCTATAGGGACCTAGAGTATTTTTTCAACTCTTTAACAATGGCATCATCTAGGTTCTTACAATCAAGGAGAAATTATTTGATGTCCTCAAAAAGGAAATATGTTTTCTCATACATTTGTAATACCTTTTCAATCATGGCATCACCCCTCTTACTCACATCGTGCAACCATTCTTGTGTATCCCTTACAGATGACTTTAACCTTTCAATCTCTAAAACTGTCTCCTTTGACAACAATCCTTTGGAGAATGAAGACCCCTCATTGCTTTGTGCCTACAGTGGCTTGACAAGATGTTGAATATATTTATACACTTCTTTGAGTTTCTTCTGCAACTTCTTCCATTCTCCTCAAAATTGCCTGAGATGACCCCTGAAATTATTCTTTTTCCTGGTCCTTTGTGGTGGGAACCAAGTTAACCGTTTGAACCTTATAGTCTTAAGGTCTCGCTTCATCTTTATTTTTATTCTCTGCAGGAACAACAATGTGGAAAAATCTGTTATTGAATGCATCCTTGGAGAACATAGAAATAGTTCTTGCTCTTTTTCTCTTATTGGGCTGCCCCCAACTCTCTAGGAACTTATCCCAGTCTCGAGTTTCATCCTCCACAACCACTGCCTTTTTCTTTAGTCTATGTTCTAAACATTTAGGAGCAGCTGGTTGCTCAATCTATACATCCTTTTGGGAAGCATTTTTCTCTAATTGATCATGGGGAGGACATTCCTCAACAAATTCTACATTCACCTCGCCCCTTTCTTTATTTTGTTTCACTTCAGCCTCATCAATCTTATCTTTATCTTCATCAAACTTCTCATCATCTTTATCAAGTTCATCACCATCACACCTATCATCATTTCCAACCTCAATATGCAAGTGATCAATGTGTTCCTTTTGTGGAGGCTAGGATGGCATTTCTACTGTAACCTCAGAGGTTGCTTCTTTATTCTATACTTCCTGCTCTTCCCATTGCTTTTCAAAATCACTTAGTTTCCCACCTCTAGGTGTGGGAACCTCTTTATTTGATATCTCTTCTCTTAGATCATTGGAAATATTTATATCTCCTTCTTGTGGTTGATTAGGGGCACTATAAACATTTCCTTTTGTTACATCATGAATTAGAGATGGAATGGGGGAATTATCCCATGTAGCTACCTTTTCCATATTATTCGTAAGATCATCAGTAGGTTCCTCTTCAGTGATCACCTCCTCTTTATCCACATTCTCATCTGGAGTTGTGTTTTGTTTAGGAGAATTTATCCTTACATAGACCTGTTGGTTTTCTCTAGAGATTTCAACATCAACCACCTTAGGTTGAGTCGCGTCTTCTTCAGTGACCTTGGCCCTTTTGGTTTCTACTAACTTTTGGCCCCCAGTCATTATATTTATCTTCTTAGAAGGAGGGGCTCCCTTAGCCACTTCTTCAGTAATCTCCTTTTAGGGATTCCTTGCCTTGGCCACTGGTTGCCTCTTTTCTTTACCTTTGACTTGGGCTTCTCATTCTTCTTCTAATGATAAATTGTGACTATTCCCCTTCCTCTTCCAAAGGAAGCCCTACTACATCATCCTTGGTTGCTTATGTTTCCTCCTTGGAGTGGGATTCAAGATCTCCCATCAGATCATATGTGAACTTGGTGCCATCCGCTTCTAGCTCCAGAATCTTGTGCTTCACCCACAACTTAGACTATCTTAAAATAGGGGCATTAATTACATTAAAGTATACTACCTCCTCCTCAAACCCATTAACAGGGGAAAGTGGCCGGTCCTTGTATTGCTCGTAATCATGATGTTGTAGGAATTCTCCATCATCATCCACCTGGTCTGAAACTTGAGCAATTATGTGGAATCTGATCAATTTTAAGGATAACCTTGAGCTCCTTCTGATTACTTCAAGTTCATCCCTACAGTTGGCCCAATAGTCTTCTATGTGGATCTTATGCCTGTATTCTCTATTTGCTTGCTTCTAGGGCACACCATAGGGATCAAAATTGTCCCTATTTTTATGTGAATACAAATTTCAATGAACCATTTCCTTCTCAGCATATTGAGCATTCTGAATTGAGGGGAAAGCCTCCAAGACTTCAATCCTCAAGGGGAATTTAGATCCAAGCGTTGTTTTATGCATGTCCTTCATTACTACATCGAAGGCCACCATTTTCCTTGCCACTTCCATTAGAATGAGTTTGTTTGTTGGATATCTTGGTAGCCTCAATGGTACTGTTGGTGATCCCTGTATCCTGATATAAGAAAATTTATGAAATTGGATGAACCATTGGTGATATTTCCTTATTAACTCCATGGCTTCAGCTGAGATTCTTACTTGCAATGCATCTTGTAACAGCCTTGTGATGTACATAAAAAATGTATCATTCACTCTCCTATAGTTGATTGTGTTGAATTGAAGCTGGGGGAAAACATCACAAATTTTTTCCTGACCGAGGGTTCCTTTGCAGCTCTATTGGAATATGGCCCTGAGAAATCATTTTTAGCTACTTGTGTTGTCATTGATGGCAACTAAAGTCTACAATTTGGTCTACAATATTAGTTGTGTTCATACCGGCAAAGAATCTAAGTCTCTGCATTCTATTGGTAGAGAAAGTGAAGAACAAAACATCTGGTTGGTAAGATGATCCGACTACTTCACTGGATCACTATTTTGTGGTGTGGATCTCCAAGGAAGCTTTCTTAGCACGTACACTATCCTACTAAAGAGTTTTGTGGTATTTTATTAATCATAGTTTGACTGAAGAGGTTCGGTAGCATGATTCATGGTTTATTTTCTATTATGGTCGACATGCTTGAAAGTGTGTATTGCGGAGGTATGTGGAGTAATTGTTTTGCTATATCTTATGCTTTGAACCTTGGTGTGGGTCCCTACTATAATTCTAGCCGACTTGTGTAGGTACACATAAATTATAACTTGTGATTTAGGCCGACATAAGCAGGAATATTGTATTTTGTTGTGAAGCTGACATATATTGAATTTTTGGGTTAGTGGATATATAAAGAAGATCGGGAAATAAATTTGGTATGGATGTATGGAATTTTGGTAAGGGTATGTGAGATGTAGTATGTGTGAAAACGAAAGAGTGTTGATCAATTATTTGAGGGCAGAAGAGTTTCGGTATACAGAGTAGAGCAAGGGAGAAGTGTGAACCAATCAAGAAGATTAGGAATCTAATCATGGGCTTCATTGGAATTGAATCCAGGCATGTGTAGATGTTATACTCTCTTTTCAAAAAAAAATTGTAATATTCTATTAAACTTGTAAGGTAGTGAGCCTCTTTCTTTTGAACAGTGAGCTCTAGGTAGTGCACTTGAATGCAAGTGCATTCACCTCTTTTATTTTACTTTTAACAGAGTAAAAATTGTGGATTAATCTCCACTGTGGTTTTTCCCCTAACAGGGTTTCCACGTAAAAATATCTGGTGTTATGGTGTTCTTTAATGTGACTGCATTTTTTCATCTATTATGTGTTGCTAATGTTATATAAAGTTCAATTATTGTTGTTGATGGTTTTAGATCTGTTTTCAAATCAAAATTATTAAACACTATTTCACCCCCCCTCTCAATGTTCCTAGTGTCCAACAATTGGTATCAGAGCAGGTTCCTCTTCTAAGGCTTAGCAGCTTGAGGTGAATCTTGAACTACTTTGGATGTTGGTGGTCTTCAACAATAGTTGATGGTGGCACTTGATGATCTCAATCAATCTAAGGCAGAGGTCATGGAACTTAAGGAAAATCTTGTAGAAACCAAAAAAATCATTCAATCTCTGAAGGACAAGATAAATGACTCAAGGGAAAAGAGGAAGGAGCTATGCGATTAGTTGAAGCAAAAGGAAAACAAAGGTTCAGATGATTTCCATCTGAATCAAACCCTAAAAGAGATAATAGAATAATGTGAAAAGCTAGCCAAGGAAAATGTAGCTCTAAGACTTAAGATGGAATCTGTGGCAATGAAGTTTACCAAAGAGATTGAGCAAAGAAAGAAGAATGAGGAGAATCTGGCCCAGTCCCTAAGAGAAAAGTCTAAAGAATGTAGCAGAATTAACAATAGATCCATTCAATTGGAGATTGAACTGCAACAGTTCAAAAACTATGAACATGAGATTGAGAGACAAATAGTCATTCTTGGAAATGAGCTTGCTACTACAAATGAATTCAAGGAAAATTTTAGGATAAGTTCTACCAAGCTTGAAGAAATAACCAAAGGTCAAAAGGATATAAATGATAAGCGAGGTCTTGGATATAAGAAGGGAGAATGCTCTGGATCTGAACAGAAGAATCTTGAAAAGAAGAATAGAGGAAGAAGACATTCGGTAAGGCAACCTAATACTCAAAGATTTAATGAATATTTCTTTTCTTGTAATAAATTTGGACATATGGCTTCTCAGCTTAGAAGGAAGATAAAACCTAGTACTGTATCATTTTCTGGTCAATGTTTCAAATGCAAAAAAAATTGGGCATAAGGCATTAGAATGTAGAAGTATGTCAGTCAACACAAGACACCTTAAATGCTATACCTACGGAAGATTTGGATATGTTTCTAATCAATGCAGGTCAAGTGGAAATCAGTGGAATGGTTGGTATAGAAACAAAGGTTCGGTATGTTTCAATTGTAACAATCATGCTCACATTGCAAAAAATTTCCAGAACAAAAATGTGAATAAAAGAGGTATGGTCTATCAAGGAAGAAATTCATAGAAAGACAACAAAAGTAAAGCAAAATCATATGTGGAAGAGATAAGAGATCAGATGAAGACATGGGTGAGGAAAAGTGAAATGGATGAAGGAAATAAAGTTGTATCGGAAGCCCCCTTTGGTAGCTCCTCTGGTAATTGATATCAAGCCAATGGCCTAGGGGGAGTTTTTCATGAAAATCTCTTGCCACCCTATATAGTTGGCACTGAATTGTTGAATGACATCATTCATTGTCCTATTCATTGATGATATGATGAATTGGACAAAATGATATAGGTCTGCAGTTAAATTCTTTATTTGCTGATTGAGTTTGTAGTGTAACTGGAACTTCTAGGGAAACACATTTAATGTGGCAAAAAGTAAAGTTGGAAAAGTTATAAAAGGGAATTTTGAACCCTATTTCTGCACCGAGCATTAAAGGAGAATAGTTCGAGAGCATTTTTTTGCAAAAATTTCAAAAGTGTGAAAAGTCATCGTAGTGGAAAATCGTCAAGTACTTATGATTGCTCATTGATTTCACATCTATTTGGTGATTGGTAGAATTCTGTTCGGAATGAAACATGAAGAAAATAAAAGGTACCATAACCCTAGATGAGTATAGCAACCAAAAGATTTGGAATGAAAGAAATTTGTTGTCACTCACCGATTTCAAAAGGCTTGAAGGACCAAAACACAAAGATTTGGATATATGGAACGATTATCCTCATTTCATCAGTGCGGAAGTGATTCAATTTTTCTTGAAGAAGTTGGATGGTGACATCCTCACTTTGGATACACCATATCAAATTACCAAGGATGTGATCAGAAATTTAGCGGGACTATGCAATATTGGTGATGTACCGAAGAAGAAGTCAATTTTCAATGTTGAGGTTGAAGTCCTAACCAGAATAAAGGGAAACCAGAGGGATCTGATAATTTCATCGATTAAAGATCCTTTGACAAGATATGTGGCTTATGAAGTCTCATACAAGATTTACTTCAGAAACTGTGAAGGATCAACAATAGGTGCTACATATATCACCTATAAAATGATAATTGAAAATGAAGACTTTGATCTGTGTAGTCTGATGAAGGATCAACTGATGGAGAATGTTCAATTAACAAAGGATATTGACTATCCATTCAAGTTTGGTACTGTAGACACATAAAATGTACATGCACCTGATCCTGATTTACTAACACCACTTCATCCTGAATCATCTCTCTACTAATCATTTAATTAAATAATCTCTATTTAATTAAATTCATCACATTTCATCGCTTAATTAAATAAATCACTTTGTTTAATTAATCCTATAGTCCCTCTTTTAAGTAAATAATTCATTTTATTTAATTAATCTCTAAAGTCATCTCATTTAAATTAAATAAATTAATCTTTATTGATTCAAAGCTAACACCATCCTCTTTAATTAAATAAATCAAATCTTATTTAATTAAGTCTAAAATCATTATTCCTCTCATTTTTATTTATTTAAATCCAAAAATCTAAATCAAATGGTTAAATCAGCTAATCTCCTTTAAATTAATCAAATCCTGATTAATCTTAGTCTTAATCCATCAAATCCTCTAGATTTTGCAACTTGCACATGAAAATCAATTTAATTGATTTATAAATCATCTATTTTCATTCAAAAAAGGCATCAAAGATGGAATATTCCTCAAATTTGAAATCTTCCCCCAAAAGGACTTGTCCCTTCCAAAAAAGAATTTAAAATCTCTTACATGTCCTTTTCTTGAGCCATGTGCATTTGCTTCACCTTTCACCTCATCCTTCAAGCCGTCTTTTGAATTTAAATCTCCCCCCTCTTTGCACATTCTCCAAAATGTGCTCAAGCTTCCTCCATTCACATCTTGACAAGTGGCACTTGCCCATTGAATGTTGAATGATCCCACATTCATCCATTTTGCTCATTCCTTCATCTTGTTCTTCTATTTATAGAAGGATTATCTTTGTATTTTGCATCCACAATCTGAGCAAAGTTATTACACTCAAGTCCATAGCAATCTTCATGCATTTTCATCCAATCTTAGCTAGGTTATGCAGATTTTCATCTTGGATCACACTACAATCATCAAAAAAGTGGATCACATCTTCATCAAATCACCAAGGCTTGCATTAGGAGTTGGGAAAGGGCCAATTTCCAGATCAAATTGGCACCAACTCCCCCAAGAGATTAAGAGTTTGCTTTGTATTTGAATAGGATTTAACATCTTTAGTTTATGTTTGTTTATGTTCTTCATTTCATTCATTTTCTTTACAATTCAAATGGATTTCTTGGGGAATCATGATACTAACTTTCATTTGATCTAATATGGTGTTTGTCTCTTGTGTTTATGCAGGTTTGGAATCTTGGTTCATAGGTACTCTGGCAATATCTATTATGATGTACTTTCTAAACTATTTTTCGATGAAGGACAATGTGGTGTGGAGAGAGAATATGCCAATTTGTAAGCAAATCTTCAATCATTACAATTCATTTGAAAATTGTGAACAAGTGTATGAAAGTTTCTTTAGAAAGGTATTAGAGAGGTTTGGAGAAGGTGTTGACCCTCTTCTGGAAAAAATAACTGAGGTGGGATCATCTTTCAGAAAAGGAGAGAAGAATCAAAAGAGAGGAAGAGATGTGGCTGGTGTCACTTCTCTAGTACCCAAGTCTGCAAAGATTGAAGAAAAAGGGAAAATTCAAGTGGTTGTGGATGTAGAAGATGAAGTTTTTGAAGAGTATATTCCCAGAGATCAACCAAAACTAGATGAATGAGAAATAATAATAGCCGAAGATAGTGATGAAGAAAGTGCTTTGTTTAAAACAAAGATAATGCAAATCATTCAGGATGAGGATGGTATGCAAAAGATATCTGGTATATGGTTGAATGGACCAACCTATGAGCAGGATTTTATTGAAAATACTCTGGCAAGGCACTTTATTGATAACAATATTGAGTTGGAGGTCACTCTGTAGGATATTCTCCCAGAAGAACTAATTGAATGTGTCAAGATATCTATGGAGTTTGTGCCCCTGGAAAGGAAGGAAGAAGAAATAATTTATCATTTAAAAATGCAGTTTAGATTATCTCTTACTAGACTGGAGAAGAAAATGAATGAGCTGAGATAGTGCATTGATTCAACAAATAAATTCTTCAACTATTGTCTTAGATGGCCTCATGTGGTAGGGAAGTACAAGGATAAGCTTTAAGAAATTGAAAGTGAGCTTGTCAAGACTGGAGAAAATTACAGTATGCTTTTGGATAAGAATGAAGATGTTAAGAAGAAGGTTCATAATTTGTAGATTGAGCATGAAAAATTTCATACTACTAAGAATACTCTCATTGATGCTTTCTGGAAAGTTAAAGATATAACTAAAGGAAGATTAGAACAAATGATTGAGATTCTTAAATCTAGAGAAAAGCTAGAAGAATCAATAACTATTCCTGAGTCTCTTGTTCAAATAATCAATAGAACATCAAAGAAAAATAGCCTGATCATATCCATTGGGATATCGGTGGATTCCTAGAAGAAATTCCTTCTGGAAATGAAAGCTAAGTATAAAATAATTTTCTAAATTTTTGTAGCAGTTGTCAAATTTGATCAATTTTTGCATTGGGGAAATAATGATGTAAGAAAAAGTATGGTAAAATTTATAAAGGGAGAGAATAAGAAAGTGAGTGTAAGCAGATGTTGTAGAGCTTTGGCATTGATGTCAAAGGGGGAGAGAATGGAGTGAAAAATTTCCTGACATCCATAGGGGGAGTAGAAATTTTTTCCTTGATCAGTTTTTGGTTTTGACACTTAGTAAATTTTTTACTAAGTGTTGCCATCAATTCCAAAGGGGGATATTGTTGGCATATGGCTTTGAGAAATAATTTTGGGCTACTTTTGTTGTCATTGATGGAAACTAGAGTCTACAATTTGGTTCACAGTATTAGTTGTGTTCATACCGGCAAAGAATCTTTTAAGTCTCTACATTCTACCGGCAGAGAAAGTGAAGAACAAAACATCTGGTTGGTAAGCTGATCCGACTACTTCACTGGATCACTATTTTGTGGTGTGGATCTCCAAGGAAGCTTTCTTAGCATGTACACTATCCTACTGAATAGTTTTGTGGTGTTGTAATAATCATAGTTCGACTGAAGAGGTTCGGTAGCATGGTTCATGGCTTATTTTCTATTATGGCCGACATGCTTGACAGTGTGTATTGCGGATGTATGTGGAGTAATTTTTTTGCTATATCTTATGCTTTGAACCTTGGTGTGGGTCCCTACTATAAGTCTAGCTGACTTGTGTAGGTACGCATAAATTATAACTTGTGATTTGGGCCAACATAAGTAGGAATATTGTATTTCATTGTGAAGCTGACATATTGAATTTTTGAGGTAGCAGATATATAAAGAAGATCAAGAAATCAATTTGGTATGGATGTATGGAATTTTGGTAAGGGTGTGTGAGATGTAGTATGTGTGAAATTGAAAGAGTGTTGATCAATTATTTGAGGGAAAAAGAGTTTTGGTATACAGAGTAGAGCAGGGGAGAAGTGCGAACTGGTCAAGAAGATAGGGAATCTGATCATGAGCTTCATTGGAATTGAATCCAGGCATTTGTAGATGTTATACTCTCAATTCAATTTTTTTTTGTAATATTCTATTATACTTGTAAGGTAATGAGCCTCTTTCTTTTGAGCAGTGACCTCTAGGTAGTGTGCCTGAATGCAAGTGCATTCCCCTCTTTTATTTTACTTTTAATAGAGTAAACATTGTGGATTAATCTCCACCATGGTTTTTCCCCTAACAAGGTTTCCACATAAAAATATCTGGTGTTATGGTGTTCTTTAATGTGACTACATGATTTCATCTATTATGTGTTGCTAATGTTATATAAAGCTCAATTATTGTTGTTCATGGTTTTAGATCTATTTTCATATCAAAATTATTGAACATTGATTCACCCACCCTCTCAGTGTTCCTAGTGTCCAACAAGCTCAAGCCTTTGTACTTATTATTTCTAGCAAGAATATACACCAAATAAGATGTCATGGTGAACTTCTTGGTGTCTTGCACACTTCTTAATTGCTCATAAAATTATCACTTATTATGATTTCCCAATGGTAATGTGTCCCTTTTACAAACTGATAAATGATGAAGAACATCCAATTTCTAAATATAAAGGCATCCTCTAGAGCCATTACTCTTCCTAGAAGAGTTATCAATCATTATATTATCTTTTGCAATCAACTCTGTATAGCTGTTTGGGAAATTTTGATTAGTGTCATTTGGGTTTGGAAATCCAATTGTTGTTCATCATTAACAAGGCCTTGTTAGGGTCCTTTGCATAGAAATCCTCAACCTCCTTGATATTAATCTTCACTATCTTATGATGTGACCCAATGTTGAAGGTCTTTGCTATGGAATCTTCTATTAGATTTTCCATGATCCTACCCTAATGTCCAACAATAAATTTTTTGTCCAAATCATAATTCTTTGCACACTCCAAAACCAGCTCAAGATACAACAAGATAGGAGGAAATCCCACTTTTTGGGAAAATCATGTATTAGTGATGATCTAGGCCAACTCAGATGGTGCATCCCCAAACATCATCTGTTTGAAGTCATCATAGTCTATATGCCCGATGTTTGTGTCACCAATCTTACTCAATGTAGAAATGATTTTAGTCTCTAGCCAGATTCCCTTAAATTCATATTTCATCTTCGTAGCCCTAGCATGAGGCTCCTCAGGACAGCTTCTGATGATTTTACTTTGGATCCCTATGTTGGACTAGTTTCAGCTTGCATCTGTTAGAAACAAACAATAATTTCTAAGGCACTAAGCACATTTACATCACATCCAATCACATTTCTAAAATCACAATGACAAACTATGAATCATTACATAATCAATGTCCAGAGCATCATAGAAACCATATAATCTCATCACAAAGCCATAAGATGACACATTGTAAAACCTTGGAATTTTCCATACTTTGGGTATTTTGGTCATGAAGGGATTTCCGAGAATCTACCCCTAGGTGGATTCTCCGAAGGCTCAGATGCTTGGGGAATCCAAGGGGAAATGGATTCTCTAAAAAGATACCAATTCAACACATTATTTGAGTCAAAATTCAATTCATGATCATCCTGCAAGCATTTTCATTACCATGCAAACATTTAGTTGAAACATTCATCGCTATCTAAAAAGAGTTCAGAATTTCAGGGGCTCGAAGGATATTGAAAAATCCAAAGAGGGGCAGATTTTTCAAATGCCTAGTCATTCAAGGAACCCGAAGCAAGAAGAATTTCCCAAAGATATCAATTCAACCCCAAAACCTAAGTCATTATTCCCTTTCCAACTTTGTGCAATAATCTTACTCAGAGGTTCAAGTCAAATTCGTGCATGTGTGCCTTTTAATCAACAGTTTAGGTTTTCAAGCTTTGGAGGATTTTGGAGAATCCGTAGAGGGATGGATTTTCGAAATTCCAAGACACTCGGGGAATCCATATCCTAACAGAATTATCAAAGGATTCCAACTTGCTAAGATCTAGCTTAAGACATTCAATGTATGCCCTAAAACCACTCTTGATCTACTCTTAAAGTCCTTTTGATGCATCAACACAAACCAAGAACCTTTCAAAAATTTGGAGGATGGATGGATTCGGGAAATTTGCGAAGGTGTGGATTTTCTGAAGGAACTTCCTTTTGGAGAGTCTATCTAGGGGAAAATTATCTAAAGGGACTAACTCTCAGAGAACCCACCATGGGGCAGTTCATGGAAAACTTTTTGAAGTTCTTCATGTGCTTCTAGTTCTTCGGTTCTTTGAAAAACCCAAGTTTCAATTCATTCCCTTTAGCTCAAACCGATTTAGACACAAACCCTAGGTACGAGTCTGAGCACAAATCTACAAAGTTGTCCAATAATTTGAACTTCAAGCAACAACACAATATATATTTGAACTTGTCAAAACTAGGGCGAGGGTAAATATAGCTAAGACTCAACCAATCAAACATTATAAATCGATTTGGATTCTAGTAGTCACAAACAAAATGGTGAATGCAAGCCTTAGTATGCATAAAAGCTTGCATTCCCTAATTTTCCATCACAAAAACCTTGAAAGAGAAAATCAAATGGAGGAATGATGCCCTAATTTGAACAACCCCTAAATGGATACTCAAAAAATCACAGAAGGGCATTATGAACGCTCCTGAAATCTACCCTTCAACATCAAATTCCAAGCACAAACAAATGAACCCATGCAAATGACACTTTGAATATCAAACCGATTGTAAGGAAATAAAACATGAGGGTACACATCTTTAAATCATTGAAACCCCATAAAATTGAATTGAAATCACACTGGATCTAATGCTCATACCTTTAAACAAGGGAGAAAATGAAAGCCAACAAGGAAAGAGCACCTTTAAACTCGATTAAATCCCTAAATTCTGCCACTCAAAACATCAAAACCAACCATAGAGGGAGAATGGAGGTCACCAAACCCAAAGCACAATACAAAAATTAGGAATAGAAGGCAAAAAATGACTTAAAAGACCTCAAAATGATCATAAATTAACCCCAAGTATGGCCACTAACAAGATATAAATACAGTGATTTGACTCCCCAAACCTCAAAGATATGAAGGGTGAATGGATTTTGGGGATTCTCTGAAAGGAATGAACCTCCAAAATTTAGAGCACCCGGGATTCTCCGAAAAGTAGCATACCTTAGAAAATCCACCTACAGGAAAAATCTTCGAAGGTCAATCTCTTTGGAGAACCCCCCATGAGGAGAAATCTCCAGACTCTTCCAAACTTAAACAGTTTCATTCTGAAGTGAAATTTTGATAAAAGCTCTGGGTCCTAGGAATACCTTGAGATGAAAACATTACAACTGAAGGAACCTTAAGTGCAGATAAATTATTAGTTCAATCAGGTGAAGCAAAATCCAAAATTTAGAGGAACCTATTTCTTAAGGGGAAAAGGTCAAACCTAAAGCAAACCCAAAGAATAAAAGCAAGCAAAAGAGGGTACCTTCCTCAAGGGGGTGTGTGTGCAAAAGTGAACAAAAAATGGTGACTCCACTAGGGAAATTCTCTAGAGCATTTTGATGACAAACCAGAATCATGAACCTAGAATCTTTGGTTTCGATCCTTGCATCAGGTCACCTATAAACTAAAGTCTCAAAATCAATGGACAAGTGAGCCCTTTATATGCTAGAAATCCAAGTGTGTGTAGATGTATTCTTTTCCCTCCCTCAGCTCCTGCAAGGAAACCAAGGTTGGTCAAGTTAAGCTACGTAAAGATTCTAACTCCAAAAGTAACCTGGATAGACCCTCACTGCCAATCATGCATCCATAGCCCCAACAAGGTTATCATTGTGATTCTCCTGAACATAGCTCTACTACCAACCAGGAATCCATAGCCCCGATTGAGATATTTGGATCCTCCTGATAAGTTGAATTTCCTTTTTATATTCAATATTTTCTTTTCTTTTACTTTCTAATATTCTTTTATTTTCACTTCTTTTCATTTCAACTCATGAACAATGAAGTTCACGCTCAAGGCTAAGAACCATAGTGGCACTAAAGCAGAAATAGGATTTTTCACTTAACTAAACTTCACAAGGAACCTACAAAAACCTTAGGATTCTTAAGATGTGTGTAGATGTAAGATTTGAGCACATTTTGAAACTAACTTAATCCAATGACCTATCCACTTGAAGCGTTTAGCACATGTGACACTAAATAAAGGATTTCTACCACCCATCCAGAAAAAAATGATTAAAGTTTGTAAAAGAAATACTTAGAATAGTCCTAGATAAATAATCCTTGTGCAAGTCTGACACTTCCTCAAACTGAAGAACAAAGAAACCCAAAAACCAAAGCAAAGGAAGCAAACAAAAACCACCTAAACTAACCAAAACAGAAAGTAGACGCAAACAAAACTAGACAAACTAAAAGAAAGAAAACACCTACTCTAACTATTTACAAGGGTCAGCTAGAAATAGCTCAAGCAAGGAAATAATGCTTTAAATGCTGGCCATTGACTAGCAACAAGACATCTTCTCCAGTGAGGGTCTTGAGTCGAAAAGCATTATCCCCTAGGATTTCAAAAATTTGATAAGGACCAAGCCATAACTTGTCAAACTTACTGTGCTCCCCTTTCTTTTCATGTGCCTTATCCCAATACAAGATTAGGTCTAAAATCCTAAAGGCTTTAACCTTATCCCTATGATCAAACCACCTTTTAACAACACCCTAATGTTTAGCAAAATTTTCCAAGGTTGCATCCCTTTTTTCTTCCAACTCTTGCAATTCAGCCAAATAGGCTTTTAAGCATTCCCCTTCATCATAATACTCATTAATGTACTAGAGAGTGGGGATCCTAAACTAGATAATGAACATGGGTTCAAGTCCATACACAAGGTGATACAAAGATATTGCTAGGGATTTCTTCATTCGGGTATGATCAACCCACAAGGAAAATCTTAGTTGGGTATGGCAATCCTTAGGATTCCTATCAAGCACGTTACGGGTCACAGTTAGAAGATTCGTGTTTGTGGACTTAGCCAGTCCATTCCCCTGGGGGTATTAGTTTGAGGAAAACTTAATGAAAATACCATGATCAAATTCCTAGCCCAAAAATTTCAATGAAGCGAATGTAGGACCATTGTCGCATACCAAAGAAAATGGACAACCAACGTGATTAATGATACCTGATTCGAGGAAATTGATCACTACCTTTGGAGTACATTGTTTGCAAGCAATAGCTTTAGTCCACCTAGTGAAATAATCAGTAATAGTAAGGATATACTTGTGTCCTGTAGAAGATGGTGGATTTATCAAACCGATGAATTCCATACCCCATTGTGCAAAAGGTTTTACCTTAATGACTGGCTATAGTGGAAGAGCAAAACGCTTCTCTTTGGTAGCGCAAGTCTATTAAAACATGGCAAGCCGTCACATGGTTGTGGCCATCCATAAAAGAAGTGGGCCAATAATATCCTACCCTGAAGATCTAATGTGTAGTGGAAGGTCCAAAACCATGGCCTGTGCCATATTTTGTATGAAATTTTGTCATCATATGAGTTGCTTCCTCTTTTCCCAAGCACCGCAAATAGATTCCTTCATGATTCTTCTTATACAAAATTCCTCCTTGCAACATGTAACTATCACTTTTCAAGCACAAGACCCTTCGTTGCACCATATTCAAATGATTAGGGCATTTCTGGTTCAGTAGATAGTAAACAATGTCATCATACCACTCATCAAGGGACACATCCTGAAGGTGATACTACTGTGGAACAATCTCTAGTCATGTTTCAGCCATTTTCTACATTAGAGCTTGTCCCCTTACCAACTTCATTGGCTGAATTTCTATATCATACTCCTGCAACATAGTGACCCACTTGGCCCTTCTTTCTCCCATCTCATTCTCCATCAATAGGAGCTTCAGGGCAGGGTCAAGTACAATGGCAAAGACTTTATTGCTCAAAATGTAATATTTGAATTTTTTAACACTTCAAAACAAAGTGTAAGCTTGTTTCTCCACATTTGGATATCTTAGCTCCGCATCTTTGAGAGGGATACTCATGAAAGCTATGGGATGCTCATTCCCCTCATTTTATTTTTGTGTTAGCATGCTTATACAAGAATAATTCGATACAAAAGAGTATATGTTAAATGGCTTCAGATAATTGGGGCTGACTAATATTGGTGTAGCAACTATGGCCCTTTTAATTTCATCAAATGCCTTCTTAGCTTCATTAGTCCACTCCACTTTTGCATCCTAATTCATCATTGCATTTAGTGGCCTTACTATTTTTACAAATCCTGTGATAAATTTTCGAACAAAGTTAATCTTTCTAAAGAAAAAATTCATCTCCTTTTTGTTGGCAAGTGGTTGAATCTTCAGGATAGCCTAAATTCTATCAAGATCAATTAAAATTCCATTCTTAGAAATGACTTGTCCTAGGAGCTTCCCTTCGATTACTCTGAATATGCACTTCTTAGGATTAAGGGAGATGTCAAATTCTTTGCATCTCTAGAACACTTTGCATAGATCTGAAATGTGATCACCTCTATTCTTGGAGAAAACTTTCAGATCATCCATATAAATAATAATACACTTGTCTATGATGTCCTTAAAGGTAATATTCATCGCCCTCTAGAATGTGGCCCCTACATTGATCAACCCAAAGGAAATTCTCCTATAAGAAAATGTGCCCCACTTGGTGGTGAAGGTAGTCTTATGCCTATGTTTGTATTGGACCATGACCAGATTATAGCCAGAGTTGTTGTCTAGGAAGGACATCATTTGGGATCCATTTACAATCTACAAAACCTCATCCAACGAAGAGATCAAATAGTTATATTTTTTAGAAGCCTGATTGAGGTTCCTGAAATCCACACATAATCTTATTTCCCTGTTCTTCTTACGAACTAGAACCAAATTGGCTACCTATGTAGAGTGTCTAACTAGGAAGATGATTCAAGTAGATAAAAAAATTTGCACCTCCTTCTAGATAATGGGTTCTAGCAGTGCATTAATAGGCCCCTGTCTTTTCTGAAAAGGTCTTGCTCAAAGCTTCAAGGGAATGGTTTGTGTAATAATCGAGGTGTCATAAGTCTTTAGATCTTCATAACTCCATGCTATGACATCTTGATAAGAATGTAATGCATCTATCAAGCCTTTCCTTTCCTCTGGAGTACACACCTTTCCTATGAACACATTCTTGACATCATTGGGAGTACCCATGTTGTATGCTTCACACTAACTATCTATTGAATCCTTCTTGGCCTGTTGTTCTTGGTCTTTTATCCTGTCAAGGTCAAAGATCCTCTCGAGCTACACCATCCCTCTAGGGATTGTATTTTTTTTCAATTTGAGGACTCCTTCAATATCTAGCTCAGTTTCCTATGGTTCCATCTCATCAATTACTTGGGAAGTAAACACATCAGAGTTGGTTATGAAGTCCAGGATATAATTGTCATCCTCAAACGCTTGGAAATTTATAACATTTTTTGGTATGAAAGGGACTGGTGTAAGCTCTACTATGAATTTCTTCAATCTAGACAAGGATAATGGCTCTAGTGTACTAGTAACCTATGCAAGAGCATCTGCAGTGTGATTCTTACTCCTAGGAATCAACTAAATGTTGAATGCATCGAAACCCTTAATCAAATCCCACACTCTATGTCTGTAGTTAGTCATCCTCTTGTCATGGTAGGAGTATTTCCTTCTTACCTACTTGACTACCAGTTATGAATCTCCAAACACTTGCAACATCTTAGATTTATTTCTCAAAGCCATAAGTAATTTGTGGACTAATGCTTCATATTCTGCAATGTTATTAGTGCACTGGAATTGCAGTCTATGTGTTGCAAAGAAGGTTTTACCCATTGGGCTAGTGAGGAAGGAAAATTGCAAAAAATGCCCTCATGAAAAAAAAATAGTTTTTGGGGGTTCAAACAAACATTTGGTTCGAGTGAGCCAAAAGGGGGTTCGCTAGAAACCCCCTTCGAGTGAACCCATTAAATGTTGGGCCCCACATTTCCTTAGAAAAAAGAAAAAGAAAACTTTATGGAAAGGGGGTTTGCTCAAACCCTGGTTTGAGCGAACCCTGGTTTGAGTGAACCTCCAAGGGGGTTTTCTCAAACCCCCCTTTCCCCCCTTCTCCCCCTTTGGCACAAAAAATCTCCAAATTTTTTCCCTTTGAAGCTCAAGTTGAGAATGAAAATGGAGGAGACTTCACGAACCCAATTGGATGATGGTAGTACTTGGAACTAGCTATCCAACGAATATAATTTTAATATGTTTTAGTTTTATTATGTATTTGTTTTTTTAGTTTCATTAAACATAGGTCTTTCACCGAAAATCAAGCTCTTTGTTCTGCACGTGGAAAAATAGCATATTATCTGTTGTCCCAATTTTTTGACTTGTAAAAAATTGGGATAACCAATGAAAATTTTGATAAAATTTGAAGATTTTCTCTTCTAAGGCATGTATTACGAGGTGGAAAGATTAGAAAATCTCAATTTTAGATTGACAATCCTTTGGGTTAGCACTTTTTATTCACTCTCGTCCATTTTCATGAAATTCTGAGTCATTTTTAGTGTGTTTTTGGTCAAATTCGGGTTTTTCTGGCATCACTGCAAGTAGGAGTTTTTGAGCTTGACTGCAAGTTAATAATAGGAACTTTTTGTGTCTTTTGCAAGCCACTTTGCTTTTTAATTTTATTTTTAAAAGCCTTTTTAGGAACTTTTTGTTTATATTGCAAGTGTAGGAACTTTTTAAGTCTTTTGCAAGTTACTTTTTCACTTAAGTTACTTGTAATGACTTCTAAAAGTTTCGATTTCACTTTAATCACTTGCAAATGCTCCAAAAAGATCTGAATTTTTTCATGTTTACTTGTTCTTGCTCTTTAAAAGCTTGATTTCACTTAAAAATACTTGCAAAGACTTTAAAAAAAACCCGATTTTAATAAAGTTGCTTGCAATCACTTTTGAAAAGCCCGATTTTCATTAAAGTCATTTAAAATCACTTGCAAATGCTTGAAAACAGTCCGATTTCTTTTATTTTGACTTGCAATCACTTTTAAAAAACCCGATTCAAGTTAAAGTTATGAAAAGTAACTTGTAAAATGTAGAAAAAAGGCCAATTTTAGTTTTTCATGTCAAGAAACTTGCAAATGCTCATCAAAAACCCGATTCTACTTGGTGTGAACTTGCATTGGTCTTCATAAACTCTGATTTAAGTTCAGATCATTTGAATTCTGCTTGTGGAGGAAGTTGTTTGAGTTTGAGTTTGATTTGGTCTTCCTCTTTTCATGGCGCCTTAGCAATGAAATTGGATCTTCAGCCATAAATGGGTCAAGCTTCTTTTACTGCATCTTTCTAAGGCGTCTAGAGTTTTCTGCTTCTTTTAGTTTGCAATTTGTGGTCTCAGGTATGTTCTTCTTTATTCATTGTAATTTACTTTTATTTGAATGACTTTATTTCATAAAATCTCTTGTTTTCTAGCACCATTGTTTAACATCAAAATGTATTTTCTGAAATGTTTTTCTTTACATAAAGAAAATGTGTTTTTCTTTCCATATTCCCCTCTCCATATTTCATTCGTCATTCTCACTTGTTCATTCCATACATTTTTCAGTTAAGGAAAAATGTGCTCTTTAAAAAAAAAAGTGTTTTATATTTTTAACGCCATATGCCCTTATTTGATAAAAACGCATTTTTTTTATTCACATATTCTCCATTTTATAAGGAGTCTTTCTTTCATTTTCTGACTTCATTTGCTTCCCATTCATCTTTCATTAGCCAAAAATGTGTTCTCTTTCATTTCATTTCCATATGCCTTTATCAGCTGAAAACGCCTTTCATAATGCCTTCATTTTCCAAAACGTGTTTTGCTGTTATTGGCTGAAAACGTTATTCACATTATTTTCTATGCTAAATGCATTTTCTTCATATACCGTTCATTTCATTTGTCTATCAGCTGAAAACATTTACCCTCCATTCCTTTTCATTTACATTTTCCCTTCCATTTCATAATCCCATTTCCATTCTCTTGAAAAGAAGAAAAAAGAATAAAAAATGATACTTTTTGAAGCAAATCGGGATTTTGTCCACCCCTTGCAAGTAGGAAGTTTCGATATAAAATGCAAGTTAAAATTTTCCACTATTCACTTGCAATGACTTCTCAAAATCCTGAAATCCACTATTCACTTGCAATCAACCTTCAAAAACCCGAAATGAGTTATAATGCTCATTTTCTTCCCTCATACAGCCAAAACACCATTCTCAGTTAGAGCCTTCACCATGTCTACACCTGTAAATGTTGATGACATCTTAACCTTATGGAACTTTCATCACAGCCTTGTAGATTCTTGTTCGATGACGGAGGAACCAACTTCTCCACCAAACAAAAAGATGAAGTACAAATACGACAAGTATTAGAATGAGATTCCTTCTTCTCATGTTGTCTCGAACATTGAAGAAATCAGAGATACAGAGATTGGACATGTTGATATGTCCGAGTTTCTAAAGAGAACTGAGAAATCAACTTCTCATCATATGCAGTTGTTGAGGATTCACATCCATTTGGTTTCCTCTTTTCCTGTTGCTGCCCTAGAGCCAGAGTTCATCCTTGCATGCACTGCTCACTTTGACAGAGAATCCAGAACCATTAAAGATGATGATGGTAATGTGGTCATTAGACTTGATCCAACAACTATTAACAGGATTTTTAGAGTTCCAGATTCACCAGTATATTCAGATATTTCAGTAAAGAGTGCTCTAGATCATTATGGAAAGAAGAAAGAAGATTGTATACAACACATCAATACTAAATGGCTTTTGAAGCGTCGGACTTGTGTGTCTTGGTGGCCCAAGCTGTATCGATCTGAGTTCAAAGAAGAGGTCAATGATATAATCACACTCTTGAGCAAGATAATGGGTTTGAAATTCTCTAATGTCTTTGAGAAATGGATGTACAAATTCATAGTGGTGATTAGGAAGGCACAACACCCAATATTTTGGAGTGAGATAATCAGCGATAGTTTATGTGAGCAGCTTGCACAAGTTCCTACCACACTCACATTCTATATGAATTCTTATATGGTTTACATAGCAGCTTCATTGAGACAATTTCCAGGCCTTTCTACCTTCGGAGATAGATCATTAGTTCCAATTTGGGAGTACTATGATCAGCTGCCTTTGAGACTGAGAAAAATTCATTATAGAAGAGTTCAAGACGCATTCTTTGGTCATTTTATGTGTCTTTTTGACAAGACTTTACAAAACAACAGAGTATCAGACGCTTCTTGGAAAAAGGTCAATGAATATGATTGTCTCTTTCTCCAGTTTCCTACTTTTACCTACATGAGAGTTGGTTGTTTTGAAGATCATCCATACATGCTTCTAAGATATCCAACTGATAAAATCATCTTAATGGAGCTTGCAAGACAGTTGATGACATTGCATGCACCACAAGATGTACAACATAAAACTAGAGTAAGTATCTCATCTCATAATCCATAACAGATTGGGAGATACTCCTTGACAAGTACCTCAAAGGCAAAAGCTATGGAAACCGAGATTAAAGAGATCAAATTAAAAAGATTTAAGGCTAGAGCAGATTTTGATTACAGAGGAATGAAAGACAAGATAAAGAGGGCCTTCACTCATGTACATCGCCTTGAAGATATTTGGGCAGATCTCTGAATAGAAAAGGACATCTATAAAATGGACTATTGCAAGCTCACTCTTGAACAGATTATAGATCTTAATCTGACCTTGATCCCAGAAGGAGTAATTGATGATGGGCAGATTTTAGATCCAGAATATGAGGTACAGAGAGTTTCTGATGCTCCAATTCCAACAATACAATGGTCCCATAAAGAATCAGTTTCTATCTTCAACAGATTTCAATCAATCTTGGCAAATACTAATTCATGGCTCAAGAGTATAGGTGTCAAAACTATTAAAATCAAGGTTAATGATGATAATGATTCAGTTGGACCTGTTGGATTGAAATCAAAAGTTAGAGATAAATCAAAGGAAGGTGCTTCTTCTTCGGGAACTAGAATCAAGCTGAAAGTCAGTCATGTTGTAGAAAAACCTTTGGAGAAAGAAACATTAAAAGGGAAGGAGGTTAAAGAGATGCAAATCCAAATCATCGATCAACAAGAAGGAGAGGTTCTTCAGTCTCCAATTACACTAAGTATAATGTCTCCACATATTGATGTTGCACCAGTATCAATACTATCTCCCATGTCTCAAATTGATAGTGATGTTGATTCCTTCTCAACGGTTTTCATTCCTCCTATTGCTCCTACAGAAGTTGCTCTTCATACATCAATTTCATCCACATTGACCACCTCTATGGAGATCATGCATGATAATCTGGAGAATGTTTTTGATGCTAATCTGATGTATCCAATGACATCATAGATGACACTTCTTGAAATAGATACATCAGCTCCAAGTTTTGATTGTTTTATGGCGAATGTTGATCAAAATACGCCATCCAATCAAGCTTTTGTTGCAATTCAAACTGAGACATCTCCTAGAGTAACAACTATGGCACAAAATGAAGCTATTTCTTCACAAACCACGGTTGTTGTTTCAAATGCAAATACATTGGATCTTCCTCCATGGTTGAGTTTAGTCACTTTAAAGAGAAAGAAACAGGCAATCTCTCCAGATGTATTTGATTTCCAGCAGTTGAAGAAATCAAAGCCAAAAGTTGCAAAGAAAGCTAAAACATTTTCACGGGTGGTTGTGGACAGCAGTAGAATGAAGTACGCAAAAATAGTTGAACCCCTTGCAGACAAGTCACCAAAAGAGATGCAAGTATCTAATTACAAATTCACCAGAGTGGATTTAGGTAAGAAAACACATGCTGGTATGATGTAAGATGCCCAAAATTCAATAACTGTTTTGACACATAGTTATAATGAACTTCTGGCAAAGAAGGAAAAGTTGAAAGATTAGAATGCACAACTTGTTTCGGTAATTCAAAATATTGCCAACTATTTAGAGCAAGTTAATCCATTAACTTCTTTCACTTCTGAAGAATAAGTCAAGCAATTGGAGAAAATTGCGCAAAAAGCCAAAGCAGTTGATTCTTGGGCAGCATAGCTAATTGATCAAGGCATACCAGTAATTGAAAAGACATTACAAATTCTGAATAATGCCAGAATAGAAAAATTAAAGATGAATCAGACTTTGGAAGCTTTCAAGCAAAGTTTAGATTCACTTGAAAAAGATTTAGAAATTTGGCATGAGATGGATCAAGTCAAGCAAGAAATTCTATGTAGTAATTCAATCATGCCAAACAGAGAAAAATACATAGAATTTGAAGAACTCATGACAAACAAGTCATTAGTTATTCAAGATCTCATCAAAGATGTCCAAGCTACACTAGAAATGAGTGATGAAGTTCAACAGGACATACTTTCTAGCTTTGAGAAAACCCCTTGCAGGATTTTAAATCATGAAGGAAAATTACTTGCAACTGATGTGGTCACTACAAAAATGGCAACAAACCTTCATCAAGAGCTGGAATCAGAACAGTTTACCATGGATTCAATTAACAAGTTTGTTAATCATCGAATGATCCTTGATAAGATGCAAACTGTTTATGAAAATCATAGAGAGGCAACAATAAGGTATTTTGATGTGATCTTGAAGACTGTTGTGGTTGCCAAGAACACACTAGGCCCCGATCCAGATGAGTTGCAAGAAATTATCAGCAGATTTCAATCTTTCAAAGCTAGGATTGAAATAGAATCAAATGTTTTATCTTTATGCATTTTTTTTTTGACAAACTACATGTAAAAACAAATTTTGTAATCGCAAGTGTTCCTTTCACTTGCAATTTTGTATATTGTCATTACATGTAATCAAGTTACAAGTCAAAATAGTTTGAGACTGTAATTTTGAATAAGTCAATTGCAAGTAGTTGGTGGTTGAGAGAATTTCTCAAGTTAGTTGGGATCCTCCCTCCTTTTTCTCATGACCTCTTTCCTATAAATACTTGAGAGGGTCCTTTGTATTTTTTTATCTTTTTGGCAAGCAAGTAATTTCTGCAGAATTTTGTACTCATAAAGACTTTGAGCCTTATAGTTATAAGTTGTTCTTTTCCAAGTAATATCAAAGAGTTGGAGATTTCAGACTTTGTGTTGAAGTCCTACTTTGCATCCATTGTGTTCTTATGTCATTTTGTAGCATTACTTTGTGATTATTTGAAGATTGTGGAAGATTGCTAGGAAGAGCTTCAATTGAAATATTTGCAGACTTTGTGTTGTGAATGTTGAAGATTGAATTCATAGTTTAGAAGTTAGGAAGAATTGCAAGTCTTTGTTCTCGTAATAATTCTCATTCATAGTAGTTAATAGATACATCATACTTGCAGACTTTGTGTTGTTTTATGTTGTATATTGTCATTAAATTATCTTCAAAAGGGTAGATAGGATTGCAGATTTTTAAGACTTTGTGCTTGAAATTGCTTTCCCGTCCCGAAGGAAGTGACGGAAGTCTTTGAGCTTTCAGGAAACTTCATTTCCTTTCTACAAATTTTATTACAAACTGCTGTTAAAGTTTATTTAAAAGTTCATATTACCTTTCTGAAAAGAGAAAAGAGTTTAATCTTTCCTTAAACAAGAGGAAAGATTATCGTTCCACCCATATTTGTTTTTAGTTAGTTAGATAGGGGGAGCCTTCCCTTAATTAGGAGAGTTTTAACTCACATACTTTGGTTGAAACCACCATTTTGCTAAACCTTACAAGTTTGCAAAATATTCAACCAACATTATCAAAAAAAAATTTGAAAAATATCAGTGCACCAAATATCGATGTCCTTGAACCAACAAAAAAAAAAAAGAATTTTGATACATACAAAAATAGTTATGTTGTATACGGTCTGCCTATGTCTGAATTGTAATTGGTTTGACTTTGAAACTTGATTAAGGAAAAAATATTCAATGAAATTCTATGAAACCAATTCCATGCACTAGATATCATAGTTACAAATCTAATTTCGAAAAAATTAGAATTTTATCCTTCATGGAAAAAAAGTTGTGTTGTATACGGTGAGTATCACTCCTTAAAAATGGTGTTTACTGAAAAAAAACTAGTTTTTGAAGGAGATGGAAAAAAAGTCCAATCTGATCCCAAAATTTTTGAAAAAATAATATTTAGAATCTATAGACAAAATTTCACAAATAACTAGTTTACATCATCTTCAAATTCCTCACGGTTTAGCCGCTATAGGTGCCCAAAAGTGAAGATATAGTTAGAAAAAATCAATTCAGTGTCAAATTTGGCCAAAAATTGTAAACCAATATTGTGGGATCACCCCATGAGATCCCCCTTTCGAGAAATATTGCTTTGGTACATGTGATATGAAGGGTTATTGTTGGCATTGGGATCGGGTGGAGTGCTGAAATTGTTTGGAGGTGTGGATGTGGTAAATGGTCCACCAACTTGCCTATTCCTTAAATCATATGACTTAGTTCTTTGGTAAAACATCTAGACTTCATCTATTCTTTTCTCTTCTTCATCCAAATGGCCATTGTCAATGGTTTCATCATTTTCAAATAGTTTTGATATTGACTCTTCATTGTATACTTGTTTTGGTTTTTCACTTTTCTCGGTGGACTCTCTTTCAGGTCCATTCTCTTCACCTCTAAGAAAAGGATCATGATTTAACACCATCACTGGTGAATCATAAGGGTCTGAAGGGACAATTTATTGACCATATGTAGAACTTCTTGTGGCATCTTGCACCTCCATCTAAAATATGGCTGCAACTATCTAAAATTCAGGACACTCGAATTCAGAATGTTGGGTTGTTTTATGAAGTCTGTAATATCCTTTCAAAGTAGCCTCTGCCAAGAGGACTGTGTTGGTTGACTTTTCTGGATAATTGGGTTGGTCCAATGGTATAGGGACTCCCTTGTTATTAGGTTTGGTGTTTCAAGCCCTATTTTTCCTCGGTGGTGGTCTTCTATCAAGGTTTTGTTCTGATAACTGATCCCTATCATAGTTTTGACCATGACCTTGAATAGATTCACTATTATCTCTGCTATAACCAAACTCCCTATTGTCTTTGTTTTCCCTATTATAGCTAGATTGTATACTTCTTTGAGCAACCTACAATTGGCTATTCTGGTTCCTCAGGTAGGTGACTTTGGTAGACAACTTTTTAACTTGTTTTATCAGCTCATCAAGTCTCTCCTTATCTAGATTACTGGGAGCTGGCACAAAGTTTACAGAATTTTGCAAATAAACTACATGAGAGCCTTGGTTCAAAGATTGATTTAGCGCCTCAAAATTCTACAAATAGCAAGGAATGTTAGCCTGTTGCTGAGGAAAAGTTTCCTAACCCACATTGTGTGAATAATTTGGTACAGGTGATGCTTGATTCAATGGAGGTCCTAGATGAGGAACTATAGGTAGTTGTGGGATTGGGTTCATGATTGGAGTCTGATTGGTTAAGGCCTAATTTATTGTTTGAACTTTTCTTGGATGAGCAGTTGGTCTAAATGATGGAAAAGGTCCTGAAAAATGTTGCCTTAAATTTATGATTTTTGTAACTTCCTCTGTATATGCATCCATCAAAGTAGTAGGGGGATTATGTTTCCACCTAATGAAAGTAGATGTAAGGCTATCCAGTGCATCATAATAAACTTCTCTTGTTGTGGCATCATCCACAACATAGAGTGCCTATAGCCGAGTGTAGGAATGATGGAATCTATTGTTGAAAGATCCTATTGCCTCATTGAATTCCCTTTTGACCTTAGTGAATTGAAGGTATAACTCATTAGCACTTATGGGAATCTTGAACTTAAGAAAGAATGAATTCTCCAATTGAGCCCAACTAGTTATAGAACTAGCTGGTAAGTGATGTACCAGTAAAAAGCTTCTTCACCTAAGGAATATGGGAAAATCCTGCATGTAACATCCTCATGATTAATTCCCCTATCCCTAAGGGCAGTCTGGAAAATCCTGATGTGCTCCTCAGTTGTTCTATAGGGATCACCCACATGGAACTTGGTGCAAAAGAGCTCTAAATTTTTGGGCATAACATTGTAATTGTTAAAGAGAAGGGGTGATGGATTGTTTGCCAGAAAAGCCATTGGTGGTGGTGGAGGTGGAAGTGGTTGATTAACCGGTGTTTAAGGCTACTAAATGGGTGAAGGATTAAGCTTAATGGGAGTGGGTTTGGTGGGAATAGGATCATAATTAGATGATGAAGAAGAGGATGAATTCCAAATGGATGAAGGTGATGATGCCTCTCCCTTTTTGGTCCTCCTTGACCTAGTAGGGACTCCTAAATCCTAAAAATATCCTTCTAATGTAGACTTGTTTTGTCTCCTAAAACTATGTGGAGATATTGATGATAAAAAATGCTCCAACTTGTTGAATCAACACTTCTTCTAGTGCTAATTTGTTGATGGTGTTTTCTGCACAACAACATCTATAACAAAATATAATATCCTATCTCTCTTGAAAGGTAAATCTCTATCAGCATGCCTCAATAGATAACCCCAAGGACTCTAATGTCAGATCTTGACAATGCAATAAACAAATCAGTGATAAATGTGAATATGTTGGTAATCACAAGGGGCCTTACAAAAAAATGTTGGAAAATCTTAAGTTCATCAAATATAGGAATGTAGTGATGCTTTTCAGTCCTAAAATTAACCCAGATTTAAAAGAAATAGCAAAAGATAAAGGGTTTAAGAGAGATTCTAAAACTAACTCCAAGATCAATCATGAAACAACATAGCATTCAAAATGGACCAACCCTTCAAAATAATTCCTACTAAACCTAGATTAAATTTGCAATATCACATAAATAGTACAATCCCCTAAGGAATAAATATTTTCAGATCATGAAGCATTCACACATTAACCCAAATTTAGTATTGAAATGAATAAATACCCACAATTGAACTCAACACAAGAAGATATTGGCCCAAGATAACTTTACATAACAACTCACAATCAACAAGCTGCTAAAAGTATGGACCAAGGGTTGCTCAAACACTTTAAATACTATATCATAAACACAATTGAATTGCAACTATTTCTAATATCATTCATAAATAACTTAGAGCGATATATCAAAATCTAAAACACAAGAACCATGCACAGATGAATAACACAAAGAAGAAGACCAAAGAACAATATATTTAATTATATTTACTTCACCAAAATTTGCAACAATCCAAGTATCTCAAGTATCATAGTATTTCTCTAGAGCTCTTAGCTAAAATTATAGCCTTTTCTAACTTTCTAACATTTACAAATGAGGAAAAAACCTCCATTTATAGCATTTCATCACTAGGTCAGCCCAAATTAGGGTTTACAACTTAGGTCGGCCAAGGAGGTTGGCCCTAACATATTTCAAATATCCCTAATTCAAATTTACATTAAAATATTGTAGGTCGGCCTCAAAAGTCAACTTTTACAATAAATATTCCTCCAAGCACGAAATTCAAGGTGTAGTTGATTCATATCTCCTTGCAAGCTCGATGAAGTGGGAACACATCTCAAGACTGTCCAACCTAGTTGTCCTCTTTATCCTTTTCTCCTTTTCTTCTAGAAATTTCTTTAACTTTGTCAAGAACTGGATTGAGGTTGGCCTGAGTTGGGATGGCAATTAAGTTAATCCTAGCCTTAATTGAATTTAATTGTCTAATATATTTAGTCAAATTTTTCTCCCAATCAGAATAAAGACCTTGATATCTATTCAAGTTGGATATGTAAATTGCAACATCTTCCAGTTTGTCCTTTACTATTGGGCCATTTTCTCTAGGTGAATAGATTTCATGCCACCACTTCTGCAACTTCCCAACATTCAAATTCTTCTTTCCAGGCTTCTTTCTTCCAATCACTATCTCTAGGAAAGTGATGCAGCTATCAAAAATTTCTTTCTTTATTTTGGGCCTTGGAGATCTTCTTTGGTGCCTTCATCTTGAGTTCATTCTTGAAGTTAAATGCTCCTATCCACTTCATGACCTTATGAGTATTCTCCATTGTGATGGCACCTTCTTTAACCAATACATCTATAGGGATTTGGAGTATTTTTTCTAACTCTTTAACAATGGCATCATTTGGGTTCTTACAATCAAGGAGAAATTGTGTGATGTACCCAGAAAGGAATTTTTTTTCTCATACATTTGTAATAATTTTTCAATCATGGCATCACCCCTCTTACTCACATCATGCAACCATTCCTATGTATCCCTTACATATGACTTTAATCTTTCAATCTCTGAAACAGTCTCCTTTGACAACAATCCTTTGGAGAATGAAGACCCCTCACTGCTTAGTGCTTCCAGTGGCTTGACAAGATGTTGAACATATTTATACACTTCTTTGAGTTTCTTTTTCAAGTCCTTTTCTTCAGTTTCAATGTCCAGTCTCCTCAAAATTGTCTGATATGACTCCTGAAATTCTTCTTTTTCCTACTCCTTTGTGGTGGGACCCAAGTTAACTGTTTGAACCTTATAGTCTGAAGGTCTCACTTCATCTTTATATTTATTCTTTGCAAGAACAACAACATGGAAAAATATGTTATTTAATGCATCCCTGGAGAACTTAGAAACAGTTCTTGATTTTTTTCTCTCCTAGGGATGCCCCAACTCTCTACGAACTTATACAAGTTTGGAGTTTTATCCCCCACAACCACTGCCTTTTGTTTTAGTCTATGTTCTAACCATTCAAGAGCAGTTGGTTGCTTAATCTCTACATCCTTCTAGGAAGCATCCTACTCTGATTGGTCATGGGGAGGACTTTCTTCAACAACTTCTACATCCACCTCACCCCTTTCTTGATTTTCTTTCCCTTCAGCCTCATCAATCTTATATTTATCTTCATCAAACTTCTCATCATCTTTATCAAGTTCACCACCATCAGTCCTATCATCATCTTCAACCTCAATATGCAGGTGATCTGTGTTCCTTCTATGGAGGCTGGGGTTGCATTTCTACTGTAACCTCAGAGGTTGCTTCTTATTATGTACTTCCTGCTCTTCCAATTTCTTTTCAAAATCACTTGGTTTCCCACCTCTATGTGTGGGAACCTCTTCATCTGATATCTCTTTTCCTGGATCATTGGGAATATTTCTTTCTCCTTCTTGTGGTTGATTAGGGGCACTAGAAACTTTGCATTCTAGTACATCATGAATTGGAGATGGAATGGTGGAATTATCCCCTACAGCTTCCTTTTCCATATTCTTTGTAAGATCATTAGTAGGTGCCTCTTCAGTGGTCACCTCCTTCTCTTTATCCATATTCTCTACTAGATTTGTCTTGTGTTTAGAAGAATTTCTCCTTACATAGACCTATTACTTTTCCCCATAGCTTTCCACATCAACCACCTTAGGCTGAGTCACCTCTTCTTTAGTGACCTTGGTCCTTTTGGTTTTTTCTAACTTTTGGCCCTTAGTCATTATCTTTCTCTTCTTAGAAGGAGGGGCTCCCTTAGCCACTTCTTTAGTAATCTCCTTTGACGACTTTCTTGCCTTGACCACTGGCTACCTCTTTTCTTTACTTTTGACCTGGATTCTCATTCTTCTTCTGATGATAAATTGTGACTTTTCCCCTTCCTCTTATGAAGGAAGTTGTGCTATATCATCCTTGGTTGCTTTTGTCTCCTCCTTTGAGTAAGATTCAATATTTCCCATCAAATCATATGTGAACTTGGTGCCATCCACTTATAGCTCCAAAATCTTGTGCTTCACCCACAACTTAGACCATCTTAAAAAAGGGGCATTAATTACATTAACGTCTAGTACCTCCTCCTCAAACCAATTAACAAGGGGGAGTGCCCGGTCCTTGTATTGGTCATAATCATGATGCTACAGGAATTCTCCATCATCATCCACCTAGTCTAGAACTTGAGCAATTTTGTGCAATCTAATCATTTTTTAGGATAACCTTGAGCACCTTCTTCTGATTACTTCAAGTTCATCCCTACAGTTGGCCCAATAGTCTTCTATGTGGATCTTATGCCTGTATTCTCTATTTGCTTGCTTCTAGGCCACACCATAGGGGTCAAAATTGTCCTTGTTTGTGTGTGAATAAAAAATATAATGCACCATTTCCTTCTCAACATATTGACCATTCTAAATTAAGGGGCAAGTCTCCAAAACTTCAATCCTCAAGGGGAATTCAGATCCAAGTGTTGGTTTATGCATGTACTTTATTACTACATCAAAGGCCACCATTTTCCTTCCAACTTCCAATAGAATGAGTTTGTTTGTTGGATATCTTGGTAGCCTCAATGGTACTGTTGGTGATCCATGTATCATGATATAAGAAAACTTTTGAAATTGGATGAACCATTGGCCATATTTCCTTATTAACTCCATGGCTTTAGCTAAGATTCTTACATGCAATGCATCTTGTAACAACCTTGTGATGTACATAAAAAATGCATCATTCACTCTCATGTAGTTGGTTGTGTTGAATTGAAGTTGGGGGAAAACATCACAAATTTTGTCCTAATTGAGGGTTCCTCTATAGCTCAAGCATTTGTACTTATTCTTTCTAGCAAGCATATCCACCAAATAAGATGTCATGGTGAACTTCTTGGTGTCTTGCACACTTCTTAATTGCTCATATAAATTATCACTTATTATGTCTTCCCAATGGTAATGTGTCCCTTTTACAATATGATAAATGATGAAGAGCGTTCAATTTCTAAATATAAAGGCATCCACTAGCCCCATTACTCTACCCAGAAGAGTATCATATCATTAGATTATGTTTTGAAATCAGCTCTATATAGCTATTTGGGAAATTTTGAGTTGTGTGATTTGGGTTTGGCAATCTAATTGTTGTTCATCATTAACAAGGCCTTGTCAGGGTCCTTTCGAAAGAAATCCTCAACCTCCTTGATATTAATCTTCACTAACTTATGATGTGACCCAATGTTGAAGGTCTCTGCTATGGATTCTTCTGTTAGATTTTCCATGATCCTGCCCTATGGTCCAACAATAACTCTTTTGTCCAAATCATAATGCTTTGCACACTCAAAAACCAGCTTTAGATACAAGGTAGGAGGAAATCCCACTGCTTGGGCTAATCCTTTATTAGTGATGATCTGGGCCAACTCAGATGATGCATCCCCAAACATCATATGTTTGAAGTCATCATAGCCTATATGCCCCATGTTTGTGTCACCAATCTTACTCCATGTAGAAATTATTTTAGTCTTTGCTCAGATCCCCTTGAAGTCATATTTTATCTTCCTAGCTCTAGTGTGAAGATCCTTAAGACCAGCTTCTAATGATTTTACTTTGGATCCCTTTGTTGGACTAGTTTTAGCCTGCATCTGTTAGAAACAAACAATAATTGCTAAGGCAATAAGCACATTACATAATCAATATTCAAAGCATCATAGAAACCATATAATCTCATCACAAAGCCATAAGATGAAACATTGTAAAACCTCAGGATTTTCCATACTTTAGGGATTTTGGTCATGAAGGGATTTTGGGGAATCCACCCCTAGGTAGATTCTCTGAAGGCTCAGACGCTTGGGGAATCCAATGGGAAATGGATTTTCTGAAAAGGTATCAATTGAGAACATCCTTTGAGTCTAAATTCAATTCATGATCATTTTGCAAGCATTTTCATTACCATGCAAACATTTAGTTGAAACATTCATCGCTATCTAAAAAAAGTTCAAAATTTTAGGGGCTCGAAGGATTTTGGAAAATCCAAAGAGGGGTAGATTTTTTGAATGCCTAGTCATTTGAGGAATCCAGAGCCAAAAGGATTTCGTGAAGATATCAATTCAACCCCAAAACCTAAGTCATCATTCCCTCTCCAAATTTGTGCAATCATCTTACTCAGAGGTTCAAGTCAAATTCATGCATGTGTGCCTCTTAATCAGCATTTCAAGTTTTCAAGCTTTCGAAGGATTTTAGAGAATCTGCAGAGGGATGGATTTTTCGAATGTCAAGACACTCGAGGAATCTATATACTAACAAAATTTCAAAAGGATGCCAAATTGATAAGATCTAGCTTAAGACATTCAATTTACGCCCTAAAACCACTCCTAAGCTACTCTTAAAGTCCTTCTGATGCATCGACAGAAACCAAGAACCTTTCATAAATTTGGAGGATGGATGGATTCAGGGAATTTGTGAAGGTGTGGATTTTTTGAAGGAACTTCCTTTCAAAGAATCCACCTGGGGGAGGATTTTATGAAGGGACTAACTCTCAGAGAATCGACCATGGGCTTCTAGTTCTTCAGTCCTTTGAAAATCCCAAGTTTCAATTTATTCCCTTTAGTTCAAACTGATTCAGACAAAAACCCTAGGTACAAGTCTGAGCACAAATCTACAAAGTTGTCCAATAATTTGAACTTCAAACAATAACACAATATATATTTGAATCCGCTAAAACTAGATCAAGGGTAAATATAACTAGGGATCAACCAATTGAACATTATAAATTGATTTGGATTCCTATAGTCACAAACAAAACCCTAAATGCAAGCCTTAGTACGCATAAAAGCTCACTTGCCCTAATTTTCCATCACAGAAAAATTGAAAGAAAAACTCAAATGGAGGAATGATTCCCTAATTCGAACAACCCCCAAATGGATACTCAAGAAATCACAAAAGGGCATTATGAATGCTCCTGGAATCTACCCTTCAACATCAAATTCCAAGAAAACCAAGTACAAACAAATGAACCCATGCAAATGACACTTTGAATATCAAACTAACTATAAGGAAATAAACCATGAGGGTACACATCTTTAAATCATTGAAACCCCATAAAATTGAATTAAAATTTCACTGGATCCAATGCTCATACCTTTAAATGAGGAAGAAAATGAAAGCCAACAAGGAAAGAACACCTTTAAAATCAATTAAATCCCTGAATTTTGCCACTTAAATCATCAACACCAACTGTAGAGGGGGAATGGAGGTTGCCTAACCCAAAGCACAATGAAAAAATGAGGAACAAGAGGCAAAAAATGACTTGAAAGACCCTCAAAATGATCATAAATTAACCCCAAGTATGGCCACTGACAAGATATAAATGCAGTGATTTTAACTCCCCAGACCTCGGAGATGCAAAGGGTGGATGGATTTTGGGGAATCCAGCAAGGACCAGATTCTCCGAAAGAAATGAACCTCAAAAAATTCAGAGCACCCCAGATTCTCTAAAAAGCAACATACCTTGGAAAATCCACCTGCATGTGGAATCTCTAAAGGTCAATCTCTTCAGAAAATCCACCATGAGGAGAAATCTCCAAGACTCTTCCCGACTTAAACAATTTCATCTTGAAGTGAAATTTTGATAAAAGCTCTAGGTCCTAGGAATACCTTGAGGCCAAAACATTGCAACCAAAGGCACATCAAGTGCATATAAAGCTTTATTTCAATCAGGCGAAGAAAAATCCAAAATTCAAAGGAACATATCCATTAAGGGGAAAAGGTCAAACCTAAAATAAACCTAAAGACCGAAAGCAAGCAAAAGAGGGTCCCTACCTCAAGTGAGGCGTGTGTGCAAAAGTGCACAAGAGTTCCTTGCCATTATGTTTTGGTAGTATCCATTCTTGAGTGAAAACTCAATTTGAGCACTGGTGAAATCCATGGGCAAGTAGGGTTTTGTTTCAGGAATTTTCAGGTATACAACAAAAGTGGCTCTTTGGATTTTGACCACTAGCTAGTTGTCTTCAATTCTTATTTCCCAGGTTTGAGCATCGTAATGCCTTATACATTCTAGAACCAATTCTAGGCATTGAGTAGCTACGATGAAGGAAGCCACCTCTACCAATCTGCTTTCAATTACTCTCTTTGTAATAGGCAGTGGATCGAGAGCATTGATTTTTTCTTTAAACGCATTCACATTTACTAGCCCTAGTTTAGTATCTCCTATTTCAGGCATGTCACATGTTAACCCTGCAATGTACTCATACCCTTGACACTTAATTCTGGCCATTTCTAGATGACAAGGGTTTGAATGAACTTTCACTAGATAATTTAGAATGTAGGGAAAAGCAAGCCTAATAATTGTATGCACATAAGGAAAAGGTAAGGACAAAAATTCCTCAAAACAACTCTAGACTCTGAGGGTGGGAGTTTGCATTGGTGTGCTCCTTTCTTCACGTCTCTCAGAGTGAATGTTGTGGCTAAAAAATATTTGTCCTCAACATGAATTCCTCTTTTAATTCTTGTGATAAATGCGTGAGTAGATAAACATTAAATGCAATTCCCCATTGTTTTGTCATGTGTCAGCTTTCACATCACTACCTCAACATAACCACTTTTCAAAAAATTAAAAAAGAATGGCTATGTAGGTAGAGAAGTGGGTAGTTCACATAACCTCATAAATCACTATCCAAGTTCATACTTAATTACAAAATACCTCCCACTCCATAAAGTTGACTATTTCACTTTGGGCAGAAAAGAGGAGAGTTTGACGAACTCAGTAACACACCACTTGAATTGCTTAGGCTTGAGAAAATAGACCAAGGCAGGAATTTTAGAAGTTCACATAACTGGGAAAAACACCACTAACACTTCAAAACAGGCAGGAAACATTATGGGGCAGGTAAAGGGAGAGTTAGGATAACTTAGCAAATCACTGCCAGAGTTATACTAGACACTCAAAATACCACCAGTACATGACATCCAAAGCTTTGAGAGATAAGCATGATTTTTGGAGGGGGCCCCAAAAATTAGGTAATAAATAGCTCTGATTGGAGATGAAGACTAACAAGGATGAAGCAAATAATCCATAAACAAGCTTGCATTATTAGTGTCTTATCTAATGGGAAAGAGAGTCAAGAAATTATTAAAACTGAAACTATCATACACACATAAGGAACAACCAAAACTGAAAGAAAACCCTAGACTAACTATTTACAAAAGAAAGCCCTAGAGGGAACCTAGATCTGGTAGAGCTTAAGATCTTGCCCATTGTAAGGAATAGGAAAGGGAGTGTTGTCATTAGGATAAACCAGACGAAAAGTATTAGGTCCAAAATCTTGAATTATTTTGAACGAGCCAATCCATAGTGCATCAAATTTCTTGTGGGAACCCTTAAGTTCCCTCCGTTTATCTCATAATAGCACCAAGTCTCCAATCATGAACTTCCTTGGTATGGATCATTTATCAAAAATATTTTTAATCTTATCTTGGTGCATGGCTATCTTTTCTACCATCTCATCACGTTGTTCTTCAATCTTTGCTAAGTATAGAATTCTCTTTTCCAAAGCATCACAGAACTCTTGATCTTCAATCACAGTCTGCAGTTTACAAGCAAATAGCTCCAATGGAAGAGGAAATGTGCTTCCTACTCCATAAACCAACTCAAAAGGGTGCATCTCGATTACCTTGTTAGGAGTAGTCTTTTCTTCCCATAAAGCTTCATAGAGCTTCTTATGCCAATCCTTTTGATTCTCATTCACTAGCTTCTTCATGATAGTTACTAGGTTTTTATTACTAGACTCAGCCTAGCCATTCCCTTGGGGATAATAATCCATCGAATGTGATAAGGAGATTCCAAAGTCATAGTAGAAAATTGATATCTCATTGGAAGAAAAACTTGTGTTATCTATCACTAGCTTGTAAGGGACTCTAAACCTAACTAAGATGTATTCTTTGATGAAGTCACAAACCACTTTTGACATGGTTCTCTTCACAGGAATCGCCTCCACCTACTTGGTAAAGTATTATGTTGTTTTAATGATGTGAGTATGACCTCCACTTGCTTGGGGACTAATGGGTCCTGTGAAATCTAGGCCCCATTGTTGAAAGGGGCCATCAATTACAACAGGTCTAAGTGGAAGTGATGCCAAATGAGGTTTTCTTGCAAACATCTTGCATTTTTTGCATCTCACCACCCAATAATAAGCATCTTTGAACATTTCTAGCTAGTAGTAACCATGTATTAGGATTTTAAAAGCAATCATAGTTGAATTAAAATGTCCCCCACATGCTTCATTGTGGAAAGTCTTCAACAACATTTCCTGCTAACTTTTTTCTATGCATTTCAAAAATGCACCATCTAGTCCCCTCTTATATAAAGTGTCTTCCCAAATGACATATTTAGTTGTCTTTAGCTTTAGGTTCCTCTTCTACTTCTTTGAAATATTATTTGGAAACTCATTGTAAGTAAGAAAATAAACAATGTCCGAGAACCATTCATCCTAAAGGCTAATAGTTAGGAATAAAAGAAGGTCTTCCATATCCTTTCAAATGTTCATTATGCTCTTCTTCCATTAGTTTATAGAGCCCCCTTCCTCTGGCTAGATTTATAGGTTTGAGATCCAAATCATGTTCTTGCACTTTAGCAATCCAACTACCCCTTCTATTGCAACTGACATCCTGTTGGGTAAGGATGCTTTTGACAGTAGGGTCTAGTACGTATACAACTGAATGTGAATCCAATATGTAAAAATGAAATTTATTAACTACCTTTACTACTGTGAAAGCATGCTTTTTCTATCTGAGAGAAATTGAGCTCATTCTTTTTCAATGGTATTTTCATGAAGGCTATGGGATCTTGCACATTCTTTTCATTAGCTTGAAGTAGAATGGTAGATACAGTATGTTCAGAGGCATAGCAATAAATAATGAAATCCTTTTTAAAATCAAGATGTACCAGAACAGGAGCATGGGCAATGGCTTCCTTGATGTCATGGAAAGCTTTTCTTCCAGCTTCATTCCATTTAAAAACCTATTGTTTTTTCATCATTTCCACTATATGTTTGGTTATCTTAGAGAAGTTTGGAACAAATTTTTTCAAAAAATTATTTCCCAAAAAAAGACTTCACACTAGTTTCACTAGAAGGAAGACTCAACTGGAGGATAGATTTAAATCATTTGGGATCTATTCTAATTCCTTCTTTGGATACAATATGGCCTAAAATCTTACCTTTAGTTACCCTAAACACTGAATTCTTAGGATTGAGGGAGATTTCGTGCTCTTTACATCTCTGCAACACTTGCTCCAAGTCCCTCAAGTGATTCACTCTCTCCTTGGAGAACACCATTAGGTCATCCAGATAAATGACTACGATCTTATTTTTGAGATCTCCAAAGGCTCTTTGGAAAGTTACTCCAAAATTAATAAGTCCAAAAAGGAATCTTGTTGTAAGTGAAAGTTCCCCAAGGCATAGTGAATGATGTCTTATGTTGATCTTCTCCTGCCACATTAATCTCATTGTAGCTAGAGAAACCGTCTAGCATGGAAATCATCTCTGAGTCAGAAACTATCTGTAGGATATGATCCATTCTCAGAAGCAAGTAGTTGTCTTTCAGGGATGCTTGATTGAGATTCCTAAAGTCCACATAAGTCCTTATCTCACTATTCATTTTATGAACTAGGACAATGTTCACCACCCAAGTTGAGAGATGAATTAGGTAGATTATTCTGGCTTTTAGCATCTTGTCAATTTCCCTAAAAATTGCATCAGTTACTTTAGACTTGTAATTCCTTTGTTTCTGTCTAAAGGAAGATATTCCACCCTTCAGTGGAATGTGATACTGAAAGTTCTCATCCATGAAATTATTAAGATCATCATAGCACCAAGAGAAAACCTCCTTGTACATGATGAGCAGGGCTATCAATTTCTCCCTTTCTTCTAGAGAACAACATTTTTTGATATAAACAATTTTAGGAGAATTAGGACTCTTGATGTTCACCACTTCAAAATCCCCAAAACTATTGATGGATTCATTAATTTTTTGTTTAATGAATCGATCATGTCAATCAAATAGATCTTCTAAAGAAACTAATCCCTTAGGAATTCTATTACCTTTCAACTGTATGAACCCATCTTTCAACTCATTGGTGTCATCAGGGTAAAATTCTTTACATTTGCTAGAGCTTCCCTCGAAGAAAGTTTGGGCAAACATTTCAACATTTTCCAAGTAGGCCTAAATCTGCTTATATTCTCAAAGATCTACCAATGATTTACATTGTCAGGAACATTGGGCTGATAGATTAACTCAATCCTATAATATATTTTTTAAAAATCCGGATGAGGCCATAAAAGGGAAGCAAAAATAGCTAAACAATCAACTCTAGAATTTCTTTCCCTAGGAACAACCTCTATTGAGAATGCCTCAATAAATTCAGTGACATCCCACACTTGGTTCTAGTAATGTCTTAACCTTTCATTTTTAACAATGAAAATCTTTTGTGCCTGTTTGATGATCAATTTTTCATCTCCCAGGACTCTAAGCATTCTTATTCCAAAAGTCCTTGCTTCAACTAATCCCAATAAGAGGACCTCGTATTCGATGATATTGTTAGTGTTTGCAAATTCCAATTTATAGGAGAAAGGAAGTTGCTCACCAGAAGGGGAAGTTGATAGAACCATTGTGCTATAGTGCCTACCAAATATTCTGCAAAAATCCTAACCACTACATCTTCCTCCTATACTCTGAGCACACCACAAGCTACAAAGAAAGCATCAATATGTTCCTCGAGTGATATTTTTCCATTTCCCCTAAATTTGGGTATATTCTTACAAGAGCCTTTAGGTAATTTTTTACAAATTATTTCCCAAATTCAAAGGACCTATAGCAGCCCCCCATGGGACAGGCGGTTGATTAGCAATAATATGAGGGAAATTTACAACTATAGGAAGAATAGTCTCATGTAACACTAGGGCTTGAGAAGTTGAATAATCGGGAGGTGCCCTAGTTGGAGAAGTAGGTCTACTTCTAGCCTCGACCCTTCTTTGAGAAGGAATAATATAGGAAAAGTTATCAAAAATTGGGTCTGAGACACCCCTACTCCTTTCTCCCTTAGTAAATCTTCTAGAATCCAAGATGAACCTAATATATTCAATACCTAAAGCTCAAATAAGGAAACTCAAAATTTATTTGATTCATTTGATCCCCAATGGATTCGCCAAAAATATGTTGGCTAACAGATTGGGCACCTTGAGAAATAATGAGTTATTCAACTAGAGAGGTGCAATTGTTTCCAACAGCTTTGAAAAGTTTACAACTTCATTTGCAAATTTCCTCTAAATTTTGGAGGTACAGCTCCCGCATATGATATGAAATTAATTTCAATAATCTAACTAAACATATGTATGTTTTTAACTTGAAAGCAGGAAAGGAAAACTTAATACAAGGAAAATTCCTATACTAAGTACAAAGGAAAATACTAAAGAAACTGACTCATAGACTAGTGAACATAAAAAAAATTATAAAGCTACTGGCACAAAGACCAACTACGTAGGATGAAATAATGGAAATATAGACCCAATATTAATTATAAACTGAAATCAAATACACAGATTGATGCATATACCAACACACAGAAAGCATAAACATCAAGATACACCTTAAACACATAGATTTAAGAATACCCATTATCTTTGTAAGCTAAATGTGTACAAACAAATAGAGATTTCAATTCACAGCAAAATTGTATTCAATATAGCATAATATCAAGTCTTTTTGCAATATCTAGAGAGAAAACAGTTTGAAAATAAATACATATATATAGAGCGGGTGAGTAACCAATTCTTTCCCATAACTAATTTTTTTAATTGAAAGTCTTTTCAAGAAATATTAAAACTATGTAAGGGGGAAATCGATGGTATCAAATGAGATAAATGAATTGAATTGAAAATAATCTAACTCAAAAAAAATCAAGATTCATGCCCATTCTCAAGAAATGAAACTATACAATTAATGATTTCAAGAACATAATTGAAAGAAAACAATAACAATGAACTAAAAAACAAAGTAGTTTTACCATCCCATGTCAAAGTGTGTTCACGAAGATGTTGGGTTGTTCGTATCAATGCGAAGCCTCCATTGTGTATGCGAAAGCTTGAAGAATGTGTGTGTGTTGATCAAAGATATGTGTAAAGCTTTGTCAAAATATTGATTAATATTGTGGCATTACTTTGTTGTGTAAAATATGTTGATTCTCCAATCATTTTTGAGGAAGAAGATGGTTGTTATATAGAATTTTTGTTTTGAAATGAATGCTTGAGATTGTGTAATAGAATATCGTGATCAATGGTTGAAAATTGTTGAGAGGATTTAGATGGGAATAATCAGTGCAAATTGATTACATAATTATTGTGATTGAAGAAATCATTTTGAGTGTTTAGTGGGATTGAGGAAATAGATTGAATAATCTGTGGGATTGAAGAATAGATTGATCTGTTAGGAAATAGATGGATTAGTCAGGAATATATGGATCAATTAGCAAACCAGAGTGAGAAATCGACGGTTTGTAATTTTCCCAATCATAAAAGTGGGTGAGGATAATTAATTAATCCTTTTGAATTGAATGCACAAATCAAGTTTGAATTTTGCAAACAAAGTTGTATTTGTTTGATTTGACCTTTTGGATGATGTTTTGGAATAATTTATTCAATTATTCATGTTTAGGGGAAAGTGTTTTAATTAAACTATTATGTTTTAATAATTTAATTAACTTAGAGGAATAAAGTGAATTAGTGACAATTAAATAATTGAAGTTATTTAATTAATCAGGAGGAATAAAGTTAGATTAGGACTTAAATAAAATAAATGAAATTTATTTAATTACGCAAAAATGATGAAACGGTGAATTAATTAGATAATGTTAAATTATTCAATTAATAGAGGAATTTAGGGTTTTTAGGACTTTATTAAATAAATTTATTTATTTAATTCATCAAAAATGGTGAAAAAGTGAATTAATTAAATAATGTACTATTATTAAATTAATAGAGGAATTTAGGGCTTTTGATGCAATTGATGTGGAATGCAATGATATTCAATGATAATGATGTTGATGATGAGAAAATGTCATTAAGGATGTGTCATAAGTGTTAGGTCATTTTTACATGTCTACATTTTTCCCCTCTTTGATACAAAGTCGTGATTTCTTTGTTTCAAAGATTTCGATGTTAAGATCTAGATTTTGAAAAAAAATTATGCCCCACTGTGCCCCAACAGTTAACAAGATGATGGTAGGACTCTGGGCTACCCCCTCAAGAGGTTGGCCGAAAATATTAATTTTGAGTTCGGGCTCATGACACTATTTCATTTCAGTTTAGATGTGTACAGGGCAAAAAATTAAGTCTATAGGTCTTGCATTGCTAGTTCAAATGTTCTCGAGAGGTCTTAATTTTAAGATAGGAAGGTTTCTTAAGTAAAAAATTAGGGTTTCAAGGGTTAAAATAGGTCATTAGAGCTTAATTCTCCTCATTTTCACTTTGAGCCTATAGGAAATTGTTGTCTCTAGTTTTCTTGTTTTTTAGATTTTTGAGTAGATATGGTGAGGATTTGGGGAGCCTCACATCACGTGGATGCGTTTCGCGAGTTCGGATGGCCTCCAGGCATTGGTACCTTGGTATGTACCCTTTCATTTCTCATTTTTGTCTTTCCATGTTTGCGTAATTAATGCCTAAAGTCAAAGTAGTCGATAGTGCTAGGTTTAGGAATTGTTCTCTTTTGCATCATTTTTCTTGCTTTTGATGTTTGTGAATGGGCCGCATTTGATTTTGTCGATCGCATCTACTCAAAATGTGTGCATTTTACATACATTTTCACTTTTACTTTTCCCTCTCACCTAAATTTTGCGCTTTTGATTTTATGTCTTCATTTTGTTCGCTTTCTTGAGAAAATTTTACTTTTGATATACATTTATGCTTTTGAAATTTTTGCTATTGCCTTTATTTTTCGCTTGTGACAAAAAATTGTTCACTTTTACCTGTTTTGTTTGCTTTTGTTAAAAAAAAAAAATCTTTTGATAAAAAGGTTTCATTTTTTATTGTTTCAAAATTTTAATTCAATTTGTTCATCATTTGAGATGTGTTTTGTGTTTTCATAGTAAATCCTTAACATCATGGATTAAATGGTTGCAGGCAGTTCTTAATCCGGTGTAGTCGAGGGAGTGATGATCACATGATTTTTTTGATTTGATCATTGGGTTTCAGGAGTTAGAGCAAGATGTTTTAGATGTTGTTGGGTTGTGGCATATATGCTATATGCCTACCATTAGATGTCATAGAGCGATGATGACTGCCCTTGTGGAGAGGTGGCACTCTGAGACCTCATCCTTTCATTTACCTACTGGGAAGGTCACCATCTCTTTGGAGGATGTGTGGAGTATCATTCGTATACCCATTCATGGAGAGCTTGTTACATATTTTGTTCAACAGTGTACCCATGCTATGTGTCAAGTACTTGGTGTTAGACATCTTGAGGCTCGTGAGGTAGAGATAGATTTATCTAATTGTGTGGGTAGTATCGATCCTATTTCCTTGGTTCTCTATGATTTGTTCATGGGGCTTGTCATTCCTAATAGGTGTGGTAGGCAGTTTCCCATTGGTTTGGATGTGTGTATTGAGCAGATATTCAAGCACAATACTAGTTATGCATGGGGCCTATGTCTCCTTGCCCACTTATATCAAGATATGCATGAGGTCACCTCTTGTGGCAGGAGATCTATTTCTACTAGTGTCTCTATTGCATGTATGGGCCTGGGAGAACATCCTAGTTTCTTGTACTAATGGTATTTTGGATCGGACTCCAGGGGATCCATATTCTTATCGTTATGGAGATTTCCTTCATTAAAATTTTCCTAGAAAGCTTCCCTACTGGCATCATGTTTTTGACAATATGTTAGGTTTTGTATGGAGACCATATTTGGATTGTGAGGCATGGCCTAATGATCAAGAGCAATTAGTATTTTGTAGACAGACTAGATGGCTCATTGGTCGCATTCGCTCTTTACTCGAGAGATATCTACCTAATAGGGTGTGTCGGTAGTTTGGAGAGAGACAGGGCCATTTCCCAGATGCTTATGAGGCTCGTTTTGGTCGAACTACCAAAGAGGTCCATGTATGGGGTCTACAGGCCGATCATGATGCAGCTATGGTAGATTTCAAAGATCTTTCCCCATTCGGGTGGGGTTGGCCAATGGGTTTAGCAGATCTTAGGATTGCCCCAGATTTTGATCAATGGTGGGTAAGGTGCATTGCATTGAGATTTACATATCATGCCAGTGTTCCTATAGTAGGTAGAGCTAGCATTAATGGTCACTGAGGAGAGGGGAAATGTGTTGAGATCATTGTTGAATAGCTTTCCAAGGCTAGGAAAGACAATAGACAGAGCATACAAGATGATTTGATGCAGCAGGATCAGGGATAGGTTCCAGGTCCTCCTCCACCACCTAGAGATGGAGGGGTATAGTTAGCATAGATGATAGCTACAAGAGACACAAAGGTAGGGCAACAACAAGCCACAGAGGCTTAGGTTTCTATACTGACAACAGAGAGGGACACTGCTAGGCAGGAGAGAAATGGCTTCAAGGGTGAGCGAGACATTGAGATTAGGTGTCGTCTTATTGTCAAGACACAATTGCAGGCTATTACCACCAAGAGGTATAGCTTTAGGATAGAGTGTGATAACCTCCATGTTGAGCAATATCAATTGTTACAAAAGGAAACATATTATTAGACCTTGTATGATGCTTTGTTCCTAGAGCGCAACAATGACCACGGTTTGGAGAGCCTAGTATTTCTACAAAGGCTATGTCCAGTGGACATTCCACTAGACAGTCTAATATGTAGCTTGATCCTTAGAGTCCTCCTCCGGCTAGGAAGTAGTTTATTTGTACTTGATCTTTATGAAGTTTTATTATTTAGAGACTTATATTGTAGACATGATTTTGTATATATATTCATCGGCCCAACTAAGGCCTCGTATATATGTATTTTTTTGTATTATCCTATCACACATGTTTCATTGATGATGTACTTGACATTCTCATTTTTTATGATGTTATAGATGAGATATACATGCTTCAATTCGGCTTCATTATGTGTTATTGTAGTGATTATGGATGGCGAATAATGATGGTATATATTTTTTGTACTTTTTTATGTATGCATATGATGTGGATGGATGGATTGATTATATTTTATTTCATATGATATTTTATAATGTATATGATGGATATTGATATATGATGGATGTATGCCTTATACATCATACATGATGTTTTCATTGCTTTATTACCATCATGATATGTATTGACGACATTGTGGATGCAGGATAGATATTCTACTAATGATATTGTGATGTAGGATGGATGTTAGTTAGAAGGAATATTGGATGATGAATAGAAATTTGATGTTGTTAGTTACTGATGAGTGTTGCTTTTTCTTCGCATAGAGACTTCACATTTTTAAAAATTATTTTTGATGTAGCAAATACGATGCACCAGGTTATTGATAACTAAGGTGTCTTTGTATCAATTGCATGGACTTTGAATCAGCATACAAAGAAAATTCTTGCTCATACCAGACATACAAAAACTTTGTTTAAAATATATGGTTGGGTTGTATTTGAAACTTTTCAAACCAGTTTACACAGAGAGGTATGAAATACCTAACATGCCACTGCTACACGAATTGTCTTAAAACAACTTCCATAAACTCAATAAAGCAAGTATTTCCCATGGTAGTATTACAAAAACATCTTACAAACAACAAACTGAAATGATGCTCAATTTCCCCCATTCCTTCTCTAAATCCTTATGGACATCCTTGAGAGATCTTGGGAATGAGTCAATAAAATAAATCATAAAGATAAGACTATAAAAAGATAAAACAATGTTGTAGTATCACTTGCCATATTTGTGTTGAGGTTTTAGGCTATTTATCCATTGTTGATCATGTCTATCATAGGAACGGATCTGTTAAGGAATATCTTAGGATGTTGCTGGTGAATTGTCAAAAGATAGGTAGTTAACACTTTATCATTGTTTTCATCTGTTTCTAATTAAAGCTTTTTGATTATTTTCTTGAAAATTCTAGCTTTTGATGTTTGCTCTGTTTGTTTGTTTATTTTTTCAAAGGGTGAAGATGATGATTTGTTTATTATGGGTGAAAATTTTATTGTGGATTGTGATAATGGAGTTACCTATTCTTTTTTTATTTTTTTTGAGTTTTTATGATGTTGTTTTTGTTTTTTTTAGGGGAATAACCTAGGGCCTCTGGGGCACATCAAAGATAAGTCTTGCCTACGTTGTACACACAGAGGCTCATAGTTCACTTGGTTTGATAAGAACATGTTTTTTATCTTTTTTTTCTTTTTGAATGTTTTTGGATTTTAAATTTGTTGAATGTTTTTGGATTTTGAATTTTTTGAATGTTTTTGGATTTCATATTTTTTGACTATTTTTTTTTTAAATTTTTTTGACTAAGTTGAAAGAAAGCATGATAAATACCTAAGGGGATTGACCTACGGCCTCGAGAGTTGATAAGACTTTCCTACGTTGTACATGCATAGACCACGTAGTTCGGCTAGTGTGACTCAAAGCATACCATGTTTTTGGGATTCAAACAGCGTTGATAACTTGGATTGATATTCCACTTCTATTTCTAGAGGATATGTTGTGTAAAATCTACTTGAACTAGCTGTGAGGTTCAAGCAAATTTTGATAACTTAGACTTTTGAGTGAAGGAATAACCCAAATTTGTTGTTTTGACTTTGATGTTTTTCGGATGTTTTTTATTTTGTTATTTTCTAGATGTTTTTTTAATTTTCAATAGTTTTGACTGTGATGGGACAATCAAGGATCAAATCCATGACCATTTTTGAGAAGTTTCCCCCAGTTCGAGACAAGACTACTTTCCTTTAAATCATTAACAACCATGGTTAGACACATTCTTTATTATGGTATAAATGGGTGGATGCTTCAGATAGTGCCGATAGATAATGACACAAGTCTTATTCAAACATAGCACCTGGTTTCTAGGTTTTCACTATGGTACCTATTCTAGAAGTGCCACAAAGTGGTTTTCACTAAAAGAACCTTTTATTTCCCTTTACTATTTTTCTTTCTTTTTTATTTTTTTCATTTTTTTTTTAATTTTTAATTTTTTTGGATTTTTACCCTTTTGTTTGGGGTATTTTGACATGCTTCAAGTATATACCTTCTTGAGGTGGCTATTGTTTTGTAGTTTAGCTAAAGGTTCTCCTTTAAGAGTAGCTAGTTGATAAGCTTAAGAGTCGTAGCTTATTGTTATGATGAATGGGCCTAACCAATTGTGTTCAAACTTACCTTTGACATCTTGATTTAAAGTTGTACCTTCTGATTCTCTTTAAGTACCAAGTCACCAACCCAAAAAAAATTGTCTTTGATTTTTTTATCATAGCTTCGTTTGAGTTGATTCTGATAAACTTGAAGATGGTTTAACACACTCAAACAACTTTCGTCTAGGAGTTCCAACTGATTTAATCTAGATACTCGATACTTTTCATTACTAACCATGCCTTTTAGTTATATTTACAATGAGGGTATTTTTAGTTTGATAGGTAAGACAACTTCTAATCCGTAGACCAAGGAGAATGGTGTGGCACTTGTAGGTGTTCAAATACAGGTTTGATAATCCCATGGAGCTGGGTTCGGTTGCAAATTCCAATCATGGCCAGTGTCATTAACAGTCTTCTTTAGTATATTTAGGATGGTTTTGTTAGATGCTTCATCTTGACCATTTCCTTGAGGGTAGTAGGGTGTGGAGAATCTATGCTAGATAGAGAACTTGGAATAAAGTTCTTGGACGTCTTGATTCTTGAAAGGGGTTCCATTATCTGTTATGATGGTTTGGGGAATTCCATATCTATAAATTAGATAATTCATAATGAACTTTGATATCTATTTTCTAGTGATATAAGTCAATGAAATTGCTTCTATCCATTTGGTGAAATATTCAGTTGTGGTAATAATAAACTTATGCCTGTTAGAGGAAGTAGGAGAAATATTACCTACCAAGTCTAATCCCCATTGCGAAAAAGGCCATGGTGTGGTGATAGGTATTAACTCCTATTCTCATGCATGAATGAGGTCACTATGTTGCTGGCATTGATGGAATTTTTGAGAATACCGAATACACTCTTATTTTATGGAGGGCCAATAGTACCCTATTCTCATAAACTTTTGTACTAGGTTAGGTCCACTAAAGTGGGACCCAAAAACACCTTTGTGTACCTCTTGTAAGGCAGTTTGTGCTTCTTCTGTATTAAGACATTGGAGTAACATACCATCTAAACTTTGATGATATAATGTATCTCCTAGGATCGTGAATTGGGAAGTCCTACGAGTAATGGTCTTCTTTTGGGTTGCTATTAGGTCAAGTGGTATGATACCATGCTAGATGTAATTGAATGTGTCTTGGTACCATAGTGAATCAAGACCAACAACAACACACACTAGTTTTGATTTTGGGATATCAAACATTGGTATGAGTAATTTCTCTACAAGGAACTCATACTTAGGAATGTTATGTGGAATATCGAGAAGCAAACCTATTGTTTCCATGTTGTCGACTACTCTGTTGTTGATCCTAGGAATCTTTTCAAATGTTATGGTGACAAAATATTACTTGAAGATATCCACCATCCTTTTATATGACATCAGCTTGGTTTCTTTTGTTTGATACTCATCATTCACTTGTCTGATTACTAGTTTAGAGTCTCGGAAGACCTGTAGTTCTTTTATACTCCATTCAATAGCCATCTTGAGTCTTGTGATTAGGGCTTCATACTCTGAGATATTGTTTGTGTAGGGGAAATCAATTATGTATGCCTTAGGTATACTATCTCCCTATGGTGTGAGAAATAGGATACCTACTCTAGAGCAATGTTGAATGTGGGACCTATCAAAATACAAGGTCCAATGGCTTGTATATTCTATTGGTAATATAATCTTGTTAGGGAAGTTTATTGTAAGAGGCTTGTGATCTACTATTGGTGTGTCAGCTAGCTGGTCTGCTATGATCTATCCTTTTATGGCTCTCCTATCTACATATTCTATGTCGAACTCACTCAAAATCATTACCCATTTAGCAATTTTACCTATTAGAGCTACTTTTTCTAGTAGGTACTTTAGTGGATCTACCTTTGAAATCAACTTTACTTGTCTATTTAAGATATAGTGTCTTAGTTTCTATGTCACAAACATGATAGAGAGATACGCTCTTTCTATGGGAAAGTAGTTCAACTCATATCCCATCAGTGTTCAATTGATGTAGTAGACCACTCTTTCTTTGTTATTATCATCTAGCTATGCTAGGAGAGCTCCCAACAATGCTTGTGTTGTAGACACATAGAGTATCATTTCTTTATCCAGAATAGGCAGCATAAGTACAAGATGGGTGAGTAGGTACTATTTGACTTGTTGGAATGCTTGGTCACATCTCCCATCCCACTTGAATATGATGTCTTTATGTAGGAGATGGGTAAAAGGGTGACACTTGTCTGCTAGTTGTGCGATGAATCGCCTGATAGATTGTAGCTTCCCTTGCAACTTCTTAGTTGCTTCAATTTCTTCAATGGAGGCATTTCTAATATGGCCTTTACTTTCATAAGATCTACTTCAATTACCCTTCTTGATACTATGTACCCTAATATATTTTCAGATGTTACTCTGAACACACACTTTTTTGGGTTGAGTCTCAAGTTATACTGTTCTAGCCTATTGAACACTTTTTTCCAGATTGGTCAAGTGGTCTTCCCTTTTGACAGACTTCGCTAAAATGTCATCCACATAGTCTCCCATAATTATATGTAGCATATCATGGAATATTATCATCATCGCTCGCTAATAGGTCACTCTTGCATTCTTTAGACCAAATGGCATGACATTCCTGTAGAAGGTCCCCCAGGCACAAGTGAATGTTGTTTTATGATAATCATTAGGGGATATTTTTATCTAACTATACCTAGAGAAACCATCCATTAATGATAGCATCTCATTTCCTACTGTTAGATCCACAATCATGTCAATACTCAGAAGAGGGAAGTTGTATTTTGGGAAAGCTTTGTTCAAGTCTCAAAAGTCCATATAGATCCTGATGCCCCCAGCGGGCTTTGACACTGGTATTGGATTTGATCCATTTCGGATAATCGATCAGTCTGATGAAACTTACATCTAGTAACTTCTTTAGTTCTACCTTTACCAATAGTGCTATTTGAGGATGCATTTTCCTTAGTTTCTACTTGATAGGTTTTTCTCTAGGAAATACTACCAAATGATGTACAACTAGTGTTGGATCTATTATTGGAATGTTTGCATATGTCCATGCAAATTTTATCTTTCTATCATTGATGAATGTTGTGAAGTTTACTTTCTCTTTAGGATCAAGTGATGTTGCATGGTTGTGATCTTTGGATTATTTATTGTGCCCACAATGATGGATTTTGCTTCTTCCACTAGGAGTGTTGACTTCTCTTGATATTAAGATATAGGGAGATTGGATCATCCATCTTTGGGTGCCTTGAAAAGGTTTTCACCTTTAGATTCTTCATTTATTTTCTTCTTTCTAGGATCCGATAGAACCACATTGTGGTTTTCCCTAGGGGGTCTCATTTTGATTTTTATATTATCTTTTTCACTTTTGCAACTAGAGGACACAATCTCCCCAATGAAGTATTCTTCCCATTCAAGTTCCATGACAAACCCCACTTTATGATCCCCTACTGGTATATCAGTTTGAAGTCCCATATAAACTCTACGATTGCTTTGTTGTTTCGGAATTGATCCAAAATAGGTGTATGATGTTGTTGGTACCAATCTATCAATTGTGGGTAATAGAGGGGTAGGCTATCATCATTATCTACAAAAATTACATAAGTTGTTGAGATGGTCATTATGGATCTAGTATCATTCTCCCATTGGGTATCTAGGTCATCGTTGCTAGAGGTTGCAAAAGAAGGAGAATCACATTCATACTCGTTAGAATTTGTTCCAGAATAATAATAGTCATTAGGAATGGTTTTGATAAGTTGGATAGGGGCTATACCTATGCTAAAGCTTTCAAATAGGTCCTCAATGGATAAATCATTGTCTATACAATGGTAGGTATCCAATATCTTAATGCTAGTAGAAGGTGCTTGTTTCCTAAAAGAGGTACGTCTAGTTTTTGGAGTAACCACATCTTTTGAATCATAACCTAGTCCCATGTTCCTCTTTCTCTATTCCACTATAATGGGCTCCCATCTGCCTTGTTTGTGTAGCCTAAGGTCACCTATTCCACTATATCCCATTTTTTTAGCTAACTAATAGCCTTTACTACTAGGATCAATTAGAAGGGGTTGTGATTGTTCTAGCTCCTTTTGGTCCTCTTTGTAGATCATGGATTACAAATATTCTTTGAATATCTCTTCATCGATAATATCCCCCCACTTGTTTCAAATTGTGGGTTTGGCTATCATTTGTACTATTTGAACATATTTTATCTCCTTAGGGCCTCCATAAACCTTGGGTGTTGGTGGAAGCATGCCAATACAAAATGCTTGATTGAAGTGATAATTTTTGTTACCCTTTTCAATTACTTGAACTTTTGTTTCAGTTTTTGGTTTCTCACTTGATGTTGGTTTCATTGAGGTTGATGGTAGTGTGGAAGGGTCAACATATGAGAATGAGTGAAATGATATGTCATTGTTGGGTATTGCTATATTTTGTTATACTTCTCCAATTTTGTACAAAAGTGGAAGGGTTCAAGATCAACATATAATGTCACCTCCTTTCCTTCGTGAGGAAACTTTAGACATTGGTGAAAGGTTGAAGGAACCACTTGTAGTGCATTAATTCAAGGGCATCACAGAAGGAGGTTATATGGAAACTCAAGGTCAAGTACCTGGCATATGGTTTCGATGGTGGCTGGTCCTATCTATACTGGTAGCCTGACTATCCCTTTTGAATTCCTTTCAAGGTCAACATAGGCCCTTATAGTAATGCTCTTTCATTTTTCTAACACGTCGTTAGAATACCCCAGTTGTTTCACAAATTTCAAGGTACAGATGTTTAGACATGCATCGTTATCTAACAACACTTGTTTGACCATGTTTGTTGTGGACACAAACCTCTATGTAGAGAGGTTGGTTATGGAATGACTTATGTGGAAGGTCTTTCTCATAAAATACTAAATGGTGATTGGCTATGAATTTTCCAACCATAGCTTGAAATTGATCTAGATTGAGGTCATTAGGGGTTGATACTTCTAATGCTTTTTCTAGCCTCTCCCTATGTGCAAGTGATAATTTTAGCAGTTCTAGGATTGAGATCAAGGCAGGAGTCTTCTTCTACTGTTCCACAATACTATAGTCATTTGATGACTTAGTTGTAGGTTTAGGTGGGGCTCCTTGTATTGTGACTTTCCCTTAATAGGTAGTTACATTACATTCAGCGTCGCTGCGTTGTATAGTCACTACATTTATCCTAGTTTCATTTGCTTAAGAGAGGGTGCCTAGAACTATGTAACCATAAGTGTAGTTAGCATTGCAATAGTCTTGGTCCTTTCCTTTGTCATTCTTCTTAGCATGGTTCACAATGGGGTTTGTGTAAATTTGGAGGTCTTTGTTTCTAAGATGATGTTCGACATCCACTTCTCCTTTGTTGATCAAGTCTTGTATTATGTGCATGAGTCTCATGTAGTTGTTTGTTGTATGCCCTTTGATTTTTTGGAACTCACATAAGTCCTCGTTGTACCACAGTGTTTTGAAGCTAGGCTCCTCGTATTTTGGGAGATCATTGACCTTGATGAGGTTTTGTTGCACTAGTTTGTGCATGACCATCTCAAGTGGCTCTCCTAATGTAGTGAACTTCCTTCTTGGTTGATTGTATTGCCTTTCCTTCCCTCCTTGATTTGTTTGTTGGTTGACTACTTGATTATTTTGGGGATAGGTAAGTTGATTTTTTTGTGCATTATTATAGTTTGTTTGTGCAATTTGAGGTTTTTTTGAAGGTCCATTAATATTTTGTACATTCCATACTACCCTAGCATCCACTAGCCCATCCTTGGTGATTTTTTTGTCCTTGTCCCAAATCTTAGGTTTCTCATTCAAATTAGAAGAATTATCTCTTGGGTTGTTTAGTTTGATCACTCCCCTTGCTACAAGGGCCCTTTCTATTTCTCAATCGCCTCTTCAAATTTAGCGGTTCACAACATGGTAAGTTGGTAGTTGAATTCTGCTTGGACATTAGAAACAAATATGTCTACTAGCTCCTTGTCGGGAATTGGCCAATTGCACCTACAAGCCCTATGTCTCCATCTTTGTAGGTAGGAGGTAAAGGATTCTCCTTGATTCTATTTAATTTTGTATAGATTTGTGATGGTGACATCTTGTTCTATATTCAATAAGAAGTGGTTTACGAATTTGGTAGTCAGTTCATCAAAAAATTTAATTCTTGGTGGTAGATGGGTGAACCATTCCATGGTGTGACCAATAATACTATGTGGAAAGAGCCTCATTAGGTAGGAATCATTGTTTTGGACTTCCATGCATGATATCAATAAATATCATACATGTTCTATTGGATCTCCTTTTCCTTTGTACTTATCAAACTTGGATATTTCAAAAAAAATCGGAAAAGGAAGCATAGTAACGGAACAATCAAAAGGAAATAGACATATATCCTGAAGGGTGTAATTCTTCTTTGTTTTCATTATCTACATGTCTAATATTCTTTGATTCATTGCTTGTAGTTGCATATCTACCTCTATCTTTGGTACATTTGTTTGTGGATCCTTTGTGTAGTAACCTTTTTTCCCTACCATGTTTTGGTCATAGGTTGGGTATTGTGGAGGTATGGGACCTTGGTAACCATGTTGGGTGGAAGAAGAGTTAAATCCTTATTGTGTGAAAGGATGGTTAGTTCCTTATTGTGTGAAAGGAGTGTTAGGTCCTTGTTATGTGTAAGGAGGGTTAGCTTCTTGTTGAATGTAAGGAGGGTTAGCTCCTTGTTGAATGGAAGGAGGGTTAGCTCCTTGTTGGATGTAAGGAGGGTTATCCCCTTGTTGGATGTAAGGAGGGTTAGCTCCTTGTTGTATGGAAGAAGGGTTAGCTCCTTGTTGAATGTAAGGAGGGTTAGCTCCTTGTTGTGTGGAAGGAGGGTTAGCTCCTTGTTGAATGTAAGGAGGGTTAGCTCCTTGTTGTATGGAAGAAGGGTTAGCTCCTTGTTGAATGTAAGGAGGGTTAGCTCCTTGTTGTGTGGAAGGAGGGTTAGCTCCTTGTTGAATGTAAGGAGGGTTAGCTCCTTGCTATTGTTGTTGAGGAGGGGTACCTTAGTAGTGCATTGGCGATCCCCCCTATTGTTGGGATGAACTGTATTGAAGGTTACCTTGGTGGTGCATTGGTGGGATACCGTGTTGGTGGGACAAATTGGGAAGGATACCATGTGGCACACCTTGTTATTGGGTAGAATTGTTTTAAAGGTTACCCTGATAGTGCGTTGGCCGGACATTTTGTTGATGGGATGAATTGTATTGAAGGTTACCCTGATAATGCATTGGCAGGACACCTTGTTGATGGGAAAAATTGGGAAGGGTACCGTATGGCACACCTTATTGTTGGTACTATTGATTAGGAAGGGGACCATGCAGCCCACCTTGTTGTTGGTACTGATTTGGAAGGGGACCATGTGACCCACCTTGTTGTTGATACTATTGTGGAAATTTCCCTTGTTGAGTTTGTACATTTTGGGAAGGATCAATATATGAAGTTTTTTGGGACATGTATTGTCCTATTGGTGGGTTGTTTCCTTGTGGCACATATTGAGATGGACCTCCTTGATACTGTTGGGCCACTGTACCTTGTTTGATTTGGGACGGTTTCCTAAACAAGAGGTTATCCATTGATTAATTATCACCTTGTGTAAATAATGGTGGCATGTTTCGAATCTCCAGTGGTTTAGGTATTTCTCTCACAACTGAGTTATCTCCTAAGGGAATGAGATGAGGATCTTTAAGACTTTATACATTAAAGTCTATTGGAAACTTAGCACCACTTTGTGCTAACTTGAAGAAGTGTTTGGATCCTTTCTTAGGAGTTTTTCCATCAGTTTGAGCACCTTGGGATTATTAGAATGTTGGAAGAATTCTTCATTATTTATTTCTTCTTCACTATCCACCTCCTCTATGACCATGTCCCTTGGGTTCTTTTTTTCTCTCTCCATTACTTCTTGTTGTCTACGAATTACCTCTTTCATGATTGATTTGATGTTGTGTTGAATGTGGGTCTCTTTTGAGGTGTTTCAAGGTCACTTGGCCTATAGCCCCATGGGCCAATTTCGTCATTTGTGGTATTTGTTGGGGGTATGTTAGAAATGCTTTTGTTGGCCTCCATGTTTTTTCTATGTTGTGATCTCGTAATTTTCATAAACAACTGCCAAGCTTTTGTGAATTTTTGGTGACTTCTAACTATGGAGTGAAAGAATGCTTTATTTTTTGGGATTTTTCTTGTTTTTTGAGGAAATGAAATTGCGTTTGTTTTTTGGTATTTTCTATTTTTTGGAAAGAGGATACCTATTTCCATGCAGGAGGTGGTAATACAGGCTCTAAAGTGATACAAACCTAAGAACTCAATGATTTAATTGCTAAGCTCATATTGGATATGTAAGTCTAGTTCGTTCCTTAAAGGGTGAGTATAAAAATTTCTTGGCAAGATGTCCTGGTTGTGGCAAGTCCTCAAGATGTGCCTCTTGATAGAATTTTAACTATGATGCCTATTTTTGAAAAGGTAGAATGTGCATCTTTTTTTAAGGACTTTGGTCTTGCAAGAGATCATGAAGACAAGCACATTTGTGGGGTTCAATTGTGTGTTTGAACTTTTGGATTTTTTGTTTTAAGGAAATAAAATTGCATTTATTTTTTGGAATTTTCTGTTTTTGAAAAGAGGATACCTATTGGCACATAGAAGGTGGTAATATGGTCCTTCTAGCTACAAGATCGTCTTTTCATTCCTCTTTATTTAGGATGTTGGTTGTATTTCTCCATTGGGTTGGTTTTTGTTTTTCTCAAATATGAAGCTCCTCCAACTACTGATTATGTTTGTTTGTTCTCCTTCAATTAGCTCAAAGTTTGGTTGTATGATAACTAGTGTAAGGTTTGGTTGTTGAACTAGAGCATTTGGATTCCAAATGCTCATGAGGTGAAATGATAAAAGTGTTGGTGTTTTGATATGGTAGTTGTGATTCTCAAGATCCTAAGGTTTGAGTGATATTTTGGGATGACGCTATTCTTGGAACTCAAAATGATGAAAGGATTGGATCTTTATTTTACTTCTTCTAGAGGATATGTTGCAAGAAATTTACTTGAGCTAGCCTTGAGGTTCAAGCAAATGTTGATATCTTAGAAGTGTGAGTGAAGGAATGATCCAAGTTTGTTTGTTTTGATTTTGAATCCTAAAGTAGGATGGAGTGTTGGATTTTGTAAATGGATGATGGACCAATGTGATTTATGACATGTTTTGGGAGTCTGATTGTTTCATTTCTTCAAAGATTTTGAACTCAATTTTAGATTGATTTTTTTTTATTTTCACCAGAAAATAGAGCAAAAGCGGTATGTTTGGAGCAAAATCGGGTAAAAAAGTCAACTACAGCTAGATTATGGTCAAGTGCGGCCAAATCAGAAAATCAAATGTGGTAAGATGCTTCAACTGCAGCCTCTGTGTGTAGTTTTCTTGAGTGATGAATTGTATAGGAAAAGCGAATATTTTTGTCAAAAGCGGCAGGTTTCCAATCAACTACAGCCATGAAAATAAGTCAATTGTGGCACAAACAAATCAACTACAGCTAGTTTTTAGTCAAATGCACACTCAGATTGTCAAAAGAAGCAAATTTTCATCATTGGTTGTCATAAGACAGAGAGCAAAAGCAAGTTGTTTTTGTCAACTGTGGCCATTTTTTGGTCAACTGTAGCAAAAGTAGAAGCAAAAGTGGCCTCTATTCCATTTTGTTTCCCAGTTTTTGCATTTTGGTAGCAACTTGGATAATTTGCAGATTTTGAAGGTCTTGTTGGATTTGATTTGAGATTTGGCAAGTGATAACACAACACAACAATCAAAACTTATGTGACCCTAAATGTCTACAACTTTAAGAATGCTTCTTCCCACAACAGCTCAATGTTTGTGGAAGTCGAAATGTTAAAAGCTATAGTGTCCAAGGTTTACTTTGTTCTTAATGCGACTTGAAATGTGAGCCTAAACATTCAGAAACCTTCAAAGATATTTTTTTAAGATATCTTTAGGGAGTGCAAACATAGGGCTCTTTTCAAAGTATTCACACTAGATTCAAAGGGTTTGATGTTTGAGAACCATGTTGAAAGATTTTTTTGATGTGTTCATTTCAATTCAAGCACAAAGTTTGATGTTTCAAAGTAACCGAATAGATTTGGAAATTTCGTGAAGACAACACACACACTAGGGGTAGACACTTCCTCCTAGATGGGCTTACCTCATGCCCTGAAAGGATGATTGTACATGCAACAAATGGAGAGTGTTTTAAGCTCAACCATAAGTCATACTTGGTAAGTAACTTCTCGGAATCAAAGTTTTAATGCACCACTTCAAAGAATGTTTTGGCTAAAAGGGGTAGCTTCTACAACATTAGTTCTTAGTCATGTTTCAAGATAACGAGTGTCTATACATGCAGTGATTCACTCAATTAAGAGGTCTCCCAGCCCTTGCGGGTTTTTACGTATCTCATGGATACTAAGGGAGACTTTCGTCAGTATAAAACATTCGCACCAGGTGGGTGATGAACTTTCCTCATACCCACAATTATTTATATAGTGGACCAAAATAAAAGTACCACTTGGGTTGTTCCCTCTAACAAGTTGAGAGGCAGGCCCTCTAAAGGTATGCTTTGAAATGTAAACACATGTGAAACTCAAGATGTTATTTGTCATCCAAGATCATGAAAAGGCACAAGGGGAGAGGATAGACACCTAGTTTTCCAAACAAAGAATACATAGTATACACTTCATCGCAATGTTCATTTTAAGCCTCAAAAAATGAAAAATAAAAAATAAAATAAAGTAAAATGAAAATAAAAGTGTGTACAAGATAGCAACTTTGTTCTTTTTACGTGCACCAAAATGAAATATTTTGGATTTTAGAGAAAGAGATAGCAATGCGCAAGACAAGAATTTGATTTGTTCATTTTAAGCACCAACGAAAGTGTTTTTCTAAATCATTTTCTTAATGGTCAACAAAAGAAAATTGTGCGTTTGTCAACAAAACAAAAGCATTCAGTCATTCATTTTAATAAGCACCAAAATTGAAGTGTGCTTCTAAACTATGAAAGCTTTTGGAAAAGTTTATTCTTAGAGCAACAATTGAAATTTGGTAAGCTAGAAAGCTTTGAAAAGTTCATTTTAGAGCATTAATTGAAATTTTGTAAGCTAGAAAGCTTTGAAAAGTATTTTTTAGAGCACCAAATTGAAATGTTCATTTGTGGGGTTCTTTTTATTACACCAAATCAAAGTTTTCTAACTATGAAAGCTTTGAAAAAGTTTGTTTTAGAGTACCAAATTGAAATGTTCATTTGTGGGGTTCTTTTTTATAGCACCAAGTCAAAGTTTCTAACTATGAAAGCTTTGAAAAGTTTGTTTTAGAGAACCAAATTGAAATGTTCATTTGTGGGGTTCTTTTTATTGCAGCAAATCAGAGCTTTCTAACTATGAAAGCTTTGAAAAACTAAAAGCTCTGACTGTTCACTAGTCTCTGCAATAAACGTGTTAGTTGTTTGTTTTATGTAACATGTTCCATATCATGCAAGAGTTGAACAAATGACATTATCACCATTTAAAAAAATCCAAACCAAGCATATGTTAATGTTAGAAATCAAAAATTGACTTGCATATTTTTAAATGAAAACTGACAAAGAAAAAGAAAAAATTTCAAGCAAAAGTGTCCCTATCAAAAGCAAGTGTGAGTGAAAAAGTCAAGTGCAGCCTTTATGTTTTAAGCAGAAGCAATCGAAAAAATCAAGTGTGCCTTTGTTATTTTTGCAAAAGCGCAAGAAACATCAAAAGCAGCTAAAAAAATGTTAGATGTGACAGAAATGTGAAATCAAGCGCATGAAGTTCCCATAGCTTCTACATGAAAAATTTTCTAGTGCGTTTCCGGAACTTGCAACTTCAAAATTTCCTCATAAAACAGTTAGTGCTAAGGACCATGGTCCCACCAGGTGTGCCAAAATGTGTAAGGGGGAAATCGATGGTATCAAATGAGATAAATGAATTGAATTTAAACTAATCTAACTCAAAACAAAAATCAAGATTCATGACCATTACTCATGAAATGAAACTACATAATTACTGAATTCAAGAACGTAATTGAAAGAAAACAATAACAATGAACTCAAAAACAAATTAGTTTTACCATATCGTGTCAAAGTGTGTTCGTGAAGATGTTGGGTTATTTGTATCAATGTGAAGCCTCCATTGTGCGTGCAAAATCTTGAAGATCATGTGTGCGTTGATCGAAATATGTGTAAAGCTTTGTTAAAATATCGATTAAGATTGTGGCATTACTTCGTTGTGTAAAATATGATGATTCTTTGATTGTTTTTGAGGAAGAAGATGGTTGTTATATAGACTTTGTGCTTCAAAATGAATGCTCAAGATCCCATAGTAGAATATCTCAATCAACGGTTGAAAACCATTGAGAGGATTTAGATGGGAATAATCAGTGCAAATTGATTGCATAATTAGTGTGATTGAAGAAATTATTTTGAGTGTTCAATGGGATTGAGGAAATAGATTGAATAATCTATGGGATTGAAGAATAGATTGATTTGTTGGGAAATAGATGGATCAGTCAGGAATAGATGGATTAGTTAGCCAACCAGAGTGAGAAATCAACAGTTCATAATTTGCTCAATCATAAAAGTGGGTGAGGATAATTAATTAATTGATCTCATTAATTAATCCTTTTGAGTTGAACCTGCAAATCAAGTTTGAATTTTTCAAAAAAAGTTGTATTTGTTTGATTTGATCTTTTGGATGATGTTTTTGAATAATTTATTCAATTATTCATGTTTTGGGGAAAGTTTTTTAATTCAACTATTATGTTTTAATAATTTAATTGAATTAGGGGAATAAAGTGAATTAGCAACATAATTAAATAATTGTTGTTATTTAATTAATTAGGAGGAATAAAGTTAGATTAGGACTTAAATAAAATAAATAAAATTTATTTAATTAGTCAAAAATGATGAAAAAGTGAATTAATTAGATAATGTTAAATTATTCAATTAATAGAGGAATTTAGGGTTTTTTAGGACTTTATTAAATAAATGAAATTTATTTCATTCATAAAAAATGGTGCAAAAGTGAATTAATTAAATAATGTAGTATTATTCAATTAATAGAGAAATTTAGGGCTTTTGATGCAATTGATGTGGAATGCAGTGGTATTCAGTGATAATGATGTCGATGATGAGAAAATGTCATTTAGGATGTGTGATAAGTGTTAGGTCATTTTTACATGTCTACAAAAACAACTAAAAATATGATGGTGGTGCTTCGTTTCCAGCTTCTATGGACGTGACAAGTCATTTACGTAAGGCTTGGAAAGCTTTGATGACATGGGGAAGCTCTTTATGATGTGGAATGCTTATGTTCCCCATTCACAATCTCCATACCAACTGGCTATCTTTGATAGTTTCAATCCTTTGATCATATGACTTCATGAGTCATTTCACCTCAGATAGGATGAGATCTAGTTCATTGAACTTTCTTAAGTGCTTCGGATCAAAAGACAAAGAATTGAAAATGCCATGGACTATTTTCTAAAAATCACTTTATAAAACCTTAGCATTTCTGTCACTCCCATCTCCTCCCCTGTCAGGTTGTAATCTAAGGGCAACAAGATTTTTGTGAATCTCCTCTAAGATTGCATTACATTCTATTTGGACCTCTTGAAGCTTTTGTCAGCCCTAGGAATTTGTGATCTATAACTTCCATTCTACATTTTTGTTCCAAATCATGCAGTAGGCATCACCAGTGCTAGGTATAATTTTCTCAATAACTAATTTTTCCATCCCAAAGCTTATCATAGCTTTGATCTCATTTACATATTGATTATGTACCCTTTCCTCTTTCTCAATAGTGGTAATCTCTTCTTGAATCTTTATTCTTGAGGCATTTTCCCTTTGTAAGCACTTAAGAGATTCAAAGATAACCTGATTACCTCTTCTAATTAATCCACTGCTCCATTCTTCAACAACCCCACCAAAGTTTTTGCAACTCCTCATTTTATTTATTACCTCCTTTCTTATTAAAGCCATGGGGTCAGAGGATGACTCGGCTTGAGATATCGATTGATTTGGCATATTGAAACTTGATTTTAGGCATTCAATTAAGACTTGAATTTTCCTTTTCAATTTATCTTTATTCTCTTTATCTTTATTGGACCTCTCCACCATTCTCCATGTGTACACCTAGAAGATTTTTACGTCTCCATCTCTTGTATGAGGTCCTAGATCAATGTTGTCATCATCAAAGCCACTGGCGATTACTTGAGTGACTTCCTTTTGCATAATAGGGCGCACTACTTCCAGGCATAAACTTCTTGATCCAATATCATCAATTAACTAGGCAGTAGTTTTCAACTTCTTTGGCTTTAGAGTTATTTGGAGCAATTTCCCTACCATGTCCTATTTTGGAAGATCTAATTGTATCGCTTTTCTCTTTCTAGACAGAGTGTCTTCCATCCAAATAGGAGTATCAAGGATGCTAGTTTCTTTAGAACTAGAGGAGCCAAAAAGTATTCTATTGATGGGAGGAGCATTTTTTTGAACATCCTCTGATGGGTGTGGAGAAGGTATTTGTTTTAAACATTCATCAATCTCTCTGTTAGGTGATGACCAAGGTGACGAGGAAGAACTAATTTCAATGTTCTTTAAAACATCTCCTTCTTCCTCATCCCCTTTATCCTGACCCAAATTGGGAAAATTAGGGAGGTCTTCTCCACAAGTTGGTTGAAGTATATTCCTACTAGGGGGTTCTTCATCACCATCACCCTAAGCCCCAGAATGCATTAACTGTGGAGCAATCCTAGAGGTTCCTACAATTACAAAGGGATGGCCACTACCTCCTATTTCTTAGGTGTTCTATGATCTAGTATTAGGGTGGGACTGCTCTATTTTCTTCTTAGTAACCCATTCTTGGGTCCTTTCCAAAATATAAGTTGTTATTTCCTCAATTGTCTATTTCTCTTTACTACTCCAATCCATAGAAGGAACGGGTCGATTCGTTATTAAATCTATGAAAATTGGGTCCACTAAATTTGACCCATCTTCCTCAATTCCTTGTATATCAAAACTCAAATTATAGATGATAATATATCTCAAGGACATTCTCATCCAGCTCCTTCTTACTTCAAATTCATCAAAACAATTTTCCCAATAGTCCTCCAGAGTAGGCAAGTGAAGAAAACCAAGTCCCAACTTCAAATTATCTTTAACATAATCTTTAAGATCAAAGGGAAAATGTTCATCATAGGTTTGTAGATTGTACCTGGTTATTTCCTTTTCTATGTTGATGGTATCTAACATTGACTCACATGTGTAGGGGCCAAAACCAACTGGGAACTGCATTGTCACTCTTCTTTGCTCCTGGCATCTCTTGTTGACATATTCCAACTGCCCGTAGACCTCAATCATTACAAACTTGTCCTTTGAGTGTCTTAGGAGCTTAATGGGAAAGTCAATAAAGCCACCAACCCTAATATAGGAGAACCTCTGGAAATGAATTCAATGTATGTCATAATAGTTGGAAAATTGCATATCCTTAGGAGAAAGTCATACTTCAGTTTTCCCTTATAGTTCCTTGGTCACTCTTATAGTGAAGGTGTCTGATATCCTCTTGTGATGAGAAAAGCTCTTATGCAACTATAGTTTGTCAATATATTCAAAAATAGGCACTTGGTCGTGAGGGAGATTACTTGGTCTCAAGCCCAGCCAAGGCCTAGTATTTGCAATGTCATAAATCAAATAGGAGGGCATGAAAAATGTCCTATCAATAGGAAAGTAAAGCAGATGATTATGTAACCTATCACTAAAAAGCGTTTCCCAATTTATAAATTGAGTTCCCTTGAGTATAATCTAAACAAATAAATACATTCATTCTTGAAAACCAAAGGCATCTTCATTTCCGTGGAATCTATGAAGCAATAAAATCATATCAAATATCTCCTCTGTGAAATGATTCCTGTGTAAATTATGAGGTAGCTAAGACTTACTTCCCCTAGGTTTTTCCAACTAGTTCCTTGCCATTATGTTTTAGTAATATCCCTTCTTGAGTGAAAACTCAATTTGAGCACTGGTGAAATCCATGGGCGAGTAGGGTTCTCTTTCAAAAAAATTCAGGCATGAAGCAAAAGTGGCTCTTTAGATTTTGACCACTAGCTAGTTGTATTTAGTTCTTATTTCCTGAGTCTGAGGTTCGTAATTCCTTATACATTCTACAACCAAATCTGGGCATTGAATAGCTACGGGGAAGGTAGCCGCCTCTACCAATCTGCTTTCAATTACTCTCTATGTAATAGGTGGTGGGTTGGGACCACTAAATTTTTCTTTAAACTCATTCACATTTCCTAGCCCTAGTTTAGTATCTCGTATTTTAGGAATGTCACATGTTAACCCTGCAACGTACTCATACCCTTGACACTTAATTCTGGCCATTTCTAGACTACTAGGGTTTGAATGGAATTTCACCAACTAATTTAGAATGTGGGGAAAAGAAAGCTTCATAATCGTATACTCATAAGGAAAAGGAAAGGACAAAAATACCTCAGAACAACTCTGAACTCTTACAGTGGGAATCTGCATTGGTGTGCTCCTTTCTTGACATCTCTCATAGTGAATGTCATGGTTGAAGAATTTTTGTTCTTGGCATGAATTCCTCTTTTAATTCCTATGATAAATGTGTGAGTAGATAAACATTAAATTCAATTCCCCATTGTGTTGGCACGTTTTAGTTTTCACATCACTACCTCAACATAACCGCTTTTCAAGAATTTTAAAAAGAATGACTATGCGGGTGGGGAAGTCGGTAGTTCACATAACCTCATAAATCACTGCCCAAGTTCATACTTAATTGCAAAATATTGTCTTCTCCATAAAGTTGACTATTTCACTTTGGGTGGAAAAGAGGAGAGTTTGATGAACTCAGTAACACACCGCCCATATTGCTTAGGCTCAAGAAAATAGACCAAGGTAGGAATTTCAAGAATTCATATAACTGGGGAAAACACCATTGATGCTTCAAAACAGGCAAGAAATGTTATGGGGTGGGTAAAGGAAGAGTTAGGATAACTTATCAAATTACCGCCTGAGTCATACCAGACAATCAAAACACCTCCAGTACATGACTTAGCCAAAGTTTTCAAAGATGAGCATGATTTTTGGAGGGGGGGGCAAAAATTAGGTAATAGTATGGAAGGATTCCTACTATGAAGTACTTTAGAGTGTTTGGAAGAAAATGTTACATCAAAAGAGAAGAAGAAAACTTAGGAAAGTTTGATGCAAGGTCTGATGAAGGTATCTTCCTTGGATATTCTATTAGAAGCAAAGCTCATAGATGTTACAACAAAATGATAAGAAAGATAGTTGAAAGTGAAAATGTTATTTAGTTGATGAAAACTTGTAGAATTCTATTGTTGTAGATGGATATGTTTCAAATGAACCTGATTGCATAAAAGTAGAAGAAAAAGTTGATGAACAAGAAGTGTAAAATGAAGAGGAAGAAGCTCTGAAGAATACCCCTAAAACCCATTATGAATATTAGATCATTGGATATAAGAGGAAAGGTGTATTGAAAAGAATCAAAGCTACTGAAGTTGAGGTAAATTTTTGTTTACTTTCTAAAGTTGAACCTAAATTAGTGAGTGAAGTATGTAAGAATGAGCATTGGATGAAGGAAATGGAAGAAGAACTTGCACAGATAGAGAAAAATTAGACTTGGGAATTGGTCCCTAGATCGGCATAAAAAAACATAATTGGAACTAAATGGGTATTTAGGAACAAGTTGAATGAGAATGGAGAAGTAAAAAACAAGGAAATACTTGTGTGTAAAGGTTACTCATAGGTAGAAGGTATAGATTTTTAGGATACTTTTTCTCCTGTGGCTAGGATGGAAGCTATTAGAATGTTTTTAGCATTTGCAACCCATAAATATTTTAAGGTTTTTCAGATGGATGTGAAGTCTTATTTTTTGAATGGATAATTTGAAGAGGTTTACATGGAACAACTAAAAGGATTTCAATTGTTAGATCAATCGGTTATGATATGTAAGTTGAAGAAGGAACTACATGGATTGAAGCAAGCTCCCAAATCTTGGTATGCAAGATTGGACAAGTAATTGATACAACAAGGATTCAGTAAGGGCACCATAGATAGTAATCTTTACTTTAAAATTGAGGAAGACAAAATCTTGATAGTAGTTGTATATGCGGATGATATTATCTTTGGTGGAAATGAGGCTATGTGTGGGAATGAGGCTATGTGTAAGAAGTTTGTTGAAGAAATGCAGAAAGGATTTGAGATGTCAATGTTTGGGGAGATGAATTTATTTCTTGGACTACAAATCAATCAAAAAAATAAAGGGATTTTCATTTCACAGTCTAAGTATGTCAAAGAGATGTTGAAGAAGTTTGGAATGGATAACTCCAAATTGGTATGTACTCCTATGGTGGGTGGTTGTAAACTGAGCAAAGATGATGATTCACCTAAGGATAATCAAAGCAAGTATAGATCTATGATTGATGGACTGTTGTACTTGATTGCTACTAGACCAAATATCATGCATGCAGTTTGTCTTATGGCTATATTTCAAGAAGATCCTAAAGAAACACATGTTGTAGTAGTGAAGAGGATATTCAGATATTTAAGAGACACACTGGATTATGGTTTGTGGTATCCTAAGGATACTAATTGCACATTAAGTAATTATACAAATGCATATTGGGTTGGTTTTGTTGATGATAGGAAAAGTACAAGTGGTAGTGCATTCTTTCTTGGATGTAGATTGGTGTCATGGTTGAGTAAGAAACGTGATTTAATTTATTTATCCACTATAGAATTTGAGTATATTGTAGCAGCATCATGTTGTACACAAGTATTATGGATGAGACAAACATTGAAGGATATCAAAATTGTATATAACGAACCTATATTACACCAAGAGGTGTCTATAGTGGCACCAAAAATTTGTGTCAATAAAAATGATTGAGGTTGAAATGGACGTGTAGATAATGGTCAACAAAGTCTTTATTGCATGGTAGTGGAATGCATGGCATGTGAAATAGTTGAATAGGAGAGTGAAAGGTGTCACCTATCTCGTTTTAGCTATGAATGAAGGAATGTGATTGGAATTTCAATAGAGCGAGCATTTCAGCTCCTACAACTCAACTGCTCACTACTACTCTGGCTCTAGCTGGATTTTTATATGCCTGCGCTGTCTTTTTTCTATGAACTAGATTTGGGTACATAGATTAGTAGTAGCAAAAGCTAAGAATAAAGATATAATAAGGCAATTTTGATAAAGCCAGCCCAAGAGGATGAAGGATGTGAATATCGAAGGCATCTAGTAAAGAGTGGTTTCAACTACAGATTCAATCATGAAAAGAAAAAAGAATGTATTTTGGGGAGTTTACTAAGTGAAGCCATATTCCCATCTACTTTTTTTACTTCAATATCCTTTCTTAGGCCTCCCCATTCATCTGACCTCCCATATATCTATGCATATGGATCATTGTTTTGTTTGTTGCCCACCAACCTTAACAGTGTTGTTAGCTCCTATTACCCTTTTTTAATTTAATTTAGTGCATATTTTTCAAATCAGGTACCTTGCATTTTATGTCTACCATATTTTCTTTCTATATGTCTGCAAATTTTACATGCATGTCTACCAATGTAGCTACAAAATATATTGTGCTAATAATTTTTTGTTATTTAACTATTATAAAAACTTTATATCAATGATTTTTAATGATTTATTTCTATCTATATTAGGTACAAATGAAGGGTTGGGATGATACAAAAATTTGGAAACATATTGAATAACAAATTGTTGCTATAGCTTTTGCATGACATATTTTTTATCCATGCCAAGTTGTGCAGTAGATATGATTTTAGATTTCGATAAACCCTCCCCTTCCTTTTCTTCTTCTATAGCTACCCTCATTTCTATTTGTAAAACGATTCTCTATTACCCCAATGAATCATTTCTTTATCTATCTCTTACCATTTCCTCTCTAGTTGCTCATATTATGATGTGCTTGGGTAGACATTGTGACCCTTCTACAATGTGAAAAAATATGAGTAGCAAAATAAAGTCATGCCAGTAGTGGGTGGAGATATTTTTTGCTAGCATGCTTTCTATCGCACAATATTCCTAGCTTTATAATGTTTAATTTCCATTTACTCATTTCCTTTCTTAGGTAACAAGCTCTCCATAGCCTCTATAAAAACATTATTGGTTTTTGCAAGCACACTGGTGAACATACCAGTCAAAAGTATAATGCATATGTGCATAGTGCCTATCTCGCGGGTAACAAACCTTCTATTTTTTATTTGGCATTGCAGCTAATTGTATGTTAAAATCCCTCATTCACGTAATAAGTCTTTAATATTGGGCATTTTTGTCTTTCATAGTTTTTGAATTTGTCAAGGTTTTATGCAGTTGTTGTGCCCATGAAACTATTGCTATGAAGCACATCCAAAAAATAGGGTCAGGTCCTTACTTGATATCTTACATTTATTATAAATTTATGTTTTCAAATTTGGGTTATTCTAAATTGTTAGATTTGATTTATGCAATATATGTTTGCTATGTGTTTTATCTACAGACTCCTCCCAGTAACATAAACTATTTGTTTTATTATTAAGGCGTTGATTAGAGTGTGTGCTTGGATTTTGTGAGTAGACATGCATGGGTAGGGAAAAGTGAGGTAAGATACATATTGTGTTATTTGGTAAAGAAAAAGACAATCCTATGCATAGCACAAGTGGAGATAAGCATGATGGATATGGGTACCTTGGCCCTCACCAATTATTACAATCTTCAAAATGATTTTAAGGCTACTTTTCTATTCTTAATGGCAGTAGAGACTAGCTCTAGCCTTTGTAAAAATTCTTATAGTTTTGGTGGCTTTTTTTGGGGTTTTGTAGGAAGATTATTTGAAACCATATCCAAAAACATTGGGAAGTCCTTAAAATTGGTTATAGGCATGGCAGAGGATATCAACGATGGGAGCTCTAGACAACAGGTTAATATGGATTTGAATGTCAATTATATATGTTTTGATGAGGACTCTGAGAACTCCTTGGAAGAGAAATCCAAACATACAACAGAGGATTTACATTTGCAATCAAAAAAGAGGAAGATAAACCATGTATTGCAGGAGCAGAGTGAGATTCAGAATGGGAATTCATACATGCATGAAGATTCGCCTAAAAAGAATATCATAGCTACATAGAAAAGATCAAAGATAAATATGGTAACATAATTTTTTATGTAACATTTTATTTTATAAAGTAGAAAATGGTAGAAGCTAGTGCATAAATTTGATGGTCATATGATTATATTTGTGTATTTTTGAAATTTAATACTGTGAACGCTTCAGCCTAGACCTATTCAAACATGGACAAATAAACAAATATTAGTCCTCAAACAAGTTTAAACCAAAACATTCACTATGAAATTCATTCAAGCATAAGAATAAGAAAACAACATAAAATATCAAATAAAAGCTAATGAAATCTCATTTGAATTCTCAAACCAACATCCCATAGGGGAATTGGTGCTTCTTTGATGTGGAAAGAAGCCCTTTCCCAATTCCTTGATAAGCTTGATGATGATTGATTGATCCTTAATGAAAAATGGCAATAACCTAGCTATGGATGATGAATTCTATGATGACTTGGATGAAAATGTGAATGAACTTGCATAAACTTGTGGATAATAACCTTGCGTCAAAATATGGATCGATTGTGGATGAACTTGTGGATCCAAATGAGCATAATGATCTTACATGGATTGTGGATGCCAAATAAATACAGAAGGCCTCTATTTATAATGGAGAAGGTTTGAAGAATGAAGAATATGATGAATGTGGGATTAAAGAAGGGACCAATGGCATTGTGCCACTTGTCAACATGCTAATGAAGGAGAGTGGAGCACATTTTGAACAATGTGCATGTTAAATGCATGTGGTTGAAATTTGAATTTGAAGAGGTGACTTGTGTAAGGAGGGATGTAAGAGGAATTAATGCCAAGTTGGCTCAAGGAGAGGACATGTAAGAGCTTTTAATGCCAAGTTGGAGGACAAAATTCCTTTGGGAGGGAGAATTCAAATAAATGGAATATTCCAAGAATATGCCATATTTGAATGAAAATAGGAGGAATAGTAAATCAAATAAATTGATTTGCATGTGCAACTTGCAAAAGCTAGAGGAATGAAAGATTAGTGTTAGGAGTTAATTAATGATTAATTAACTTAGATGAAATTTGATTGTGACATTTAATTTAAATGCTTGAATTTATTTAAATCAAATGAGAGGATAGTTGGGAGATTAGTAATTTAATTAAATAAATTATTTATTCTATTAAATGAAGAATATTAGGATTTAATTAAATAAAGTTGATTTATTTAATAAAATGGAGAACATTAGAATTTAATTAAATAAAGTTGATTTATTTAACTAAATGGAGAACTTTAAGATTTAATTAAATAAAGTTGATTTATTTAAGTAAATGAAAAACTTTAGGATTTAATTAAATAAAGTTGATTTATTTAACTAAATGAAGAACTTTAGGATTTAATTAAATAAAGTTGACTTATTTAACTAAAGAGAGAACATTAGGATTTAATTAAATAAAGTTTATTTATTTAATTAAAGGAGGAATTTTGATGATTAATTAAATAAAGATTATTCAATTAATTGGTTAGTAAAGAAATGATCAAGGAAGAATCAAAGTTAGTTAATCCGGATCGAGTGCATGATATCGGTCAAGATATTTTGAGTGTCTACATTTTTCCCCTCTTTGAAGCAATGTACCTGTTGCGTTGGTTCAAAGAATAACCTTGTTGAGATCAAAATTTTAAAAAATTCTAATTTTTTTGGATGCCCCATTATTGCCCCAGCGGAAAGAAGCATACTGGTACACTACCTCCTCGAGAGATCGAGCGAAAAGTTCAATTTAAGGGTCGATCTCACAATAAAGAGGTTCGAAATGAAAGAATGATTATGATGATGATGTTTGTTGTATGGATGCATGCCATGATAGCATGTTAGCGTGAAAGAAGATAGAAAAATGAGAGGGATCAACCCTTGATTATGAGAAGATGCAGAAGTCCAACAAGTCTATGAGTCACCAAGACTTTATTAGAGATGAGGATGAGAGATGGATGATGTTTCGCTTATCAGGAATTGGGATTTTAAAAGAGCTTACTTACCTTATGTTTGTTAACACTCATAGGCATGATGCATCAAGGTATAAAGAACCAGGATGGCATTGTACCTAGTGTGATGGACTTTGACTTGACAATCAGATAGGAGTATCCCTATTCACACCTGGCATATGAAACCTTATTTAAAATGCAGTTCAGATATTTCAAACATCTCGGACCAAAACATAGAAATGCAAGCCTTCCTATGTGGTCACAAGACACCTAAAACACCCTCCCTACAATCCAAACAATACATGCATGACCAAAGTTATATTACAAGAATATCTAACAAGCATATCAGACAAAAGATAATGATTGTTTCCCCATTCTTTTCTCTCTAAATCATTTCATTTAAACATCATTGAGAGGTCATTGGAATGAGCGCAATAAGATAAATCAAAAGAAAAGATCAAGTAAACAAACAAGCCAATGTTCTTCATACCGCTAGCCAAGACTAAACTATGGTGATGCCTGATGTTGATGTCCATTGTAGGAAGGATGCATCCTAGGGCATGATGTTATCAGATGATTTGGGATTGACTGGATGATGGGCTATTAATATCAAGAGTTAACCAACTTGTTTACCTATCGACCTAGACTTGAGATATTGACGTTTGAATTTTCACTCTTAATCTGCTAGACTTGTTTTCAATTGTCGTACCAAAGGGTGAAGGTGACAATCAATTTATTGTGAGTGGAAGTTTATTGTGGGTGAAAGAGAAGCGGGGTGGATGATTTTTTGGGTTTTTTGAATGTTTTTGATATTTTGAGTGTTTTGAGGCTATTTTTGGTATTTTCAAAATGTTTTACAAATGTTTTGATTTTTGAATTTTCCAAAAAAAAATTTGTATTTTTTGAGATTTATGAATGTTTTTGGATTTTGTGTCTTGGGGGCTGATCAAAGATTAGCCTTTCCTACATTTAAGCTCAGAGATGACGTAGTTTGGATAGCATGTTTTTGACATTTTTTTGACTTTTTAACCTATTTTGGGATTTTGATATGTTTTGGATGTTTTTGGATTTTTGCATGATTTTGACGATTTAGATATGGATATGTGTGATGATATCAGTGCTCTGTTTTGGGATTTTGTTGAAAACCAAGCTAGGGTTGATTGATCTGATTGATGAATTGATGATGATAACATTGTTGAGGATACACAACAATAGAAGGATAGTGTTTAAGCAACACAAGGACTGGGATGGATATCCCTAGATGATGATGGATTGATTGGATTTGATTGATCAAGATTGATGATGATAACATTGTTTAGGATACACAAAAATGCAAGGATAGTGTTAAGCAACATGAGGGCTTAGAAGGATATCCCGAGATGATGATGGATTGATTGGATTTAATTGATCAAGATTTTGAAGCTTGGTCTGGAATAAAATTTTTTTGGATGATTTGATATGACATTGAAGTACAAATTAGATGCAACTAATATTGATTGTTTAGATTGATGTTCAATGAAAGATACAACTTGATAAGGAAAATATTCATGTCAAAATGTGTCATTGGCTAGTGATTTGGATTTTTTGGCTCACAAATGCTTTGACCAATTTGATTTCATGTTTGCCAATGTTTGGATCACCACATAAGTTGGAAGATATAGATCACGATTTATTCCCAAAAAAAGATGTAAATATCTACCCTAGTGTCTAGCAATGTATGGAATTCCAATGGTGGAGGCTTGGATGTATGGATGGATGGATATGGTAAGCACACAAAAGATGCCAAGGATTATCTTGTGATAAGATAAGGTGTTCAAATAGAGGAATGCTTCATGGATCAAATAATGTTGGATAGGATAGGATCAATGAAAATGACTCATGTCAAGATATCTACCATAAGCAAGTGTAAATTGTACACCAAACTGTCATCAAGATCAAGATAATTTGGAAGATGGATGTAGATAAATGAAAATGGATTGGATAAATGGTTCATGGATGAATGGATTTATTATGGATAAGATGGATGGAATGTTGGATTTATTATGGATGAGACGAGATGCTTCCAACTGAACTAGGACACCCAAATGTTCGATTCTACACATGACGTATGTTTGCCAATTTTTCATCATGGTACCTGCCCAAAGTGCCATCATAGTGGTTTTCACTAGAGGACAATTTTTTTCTTCACTATTTTCATGATTTTTTTATTTTTTATTTTTTTAAATTTTTCTGTTCATGTTGAACCACCTGGTGGTGTTGATGTAGATGCTTTTATCATAATGTGCCATTGATATCCTGCTTGAAGAAGCTTCTTTGCCAAGATATGTGCACTTGAATTAAACTTTTGAGATTCTTGATCTACTTTGTTGATACTGGAGTTAATTCTATCTTTGTGCTCACATCGTAATAAAGTGCCTTCTAAGTCCTTATGATGAAGGGTTGTTGCCAATACATGGTCAATGTGAAAATTGGATATCATGTGTGGATGGTGTTGTGTGTTTAGGAATAGGAGATGAATTGGTTGACAACTTGCAACCTTTGACTCTCCAAACTTGGGAAGATGAGCAATGATGGGTGGATACGAAAGTGTGCATGGAATTAGGACCAACTGCTCAATATACTTTGTACGTTGCTTGAGAAGCTTGATTTTTCCTTTGTGGACATCTTTGATGGATACTTTTCCCTTTTTTTATTTTTCCCCATAGTTTCTTTGACTAGTGGAGTTTGATAGGGATAATCTTTCTTTGTATTTTTTGATATCCATGTGTAATCAATTTTTCCATTATGCTTCTCAGCTTCTTTTCCTTTGATGATGTTCTTCTTGTTTTGATTCACATCCTTATTTTGATGTTGGTCCAAATTCGTGGATGGGGTGATGGGTGGATGAAGATTCATGACGTGGTTGGTTGTAGTATTGGCATCAGTTTCATCAGAAGGATTCTTCGTGCTACCTATGTTGATGCTTGCACTAGATAAAATTTCCCCCAGTATTATAGAGGTATCACTGATATTTTTAGATCCCTTAATTTTTGAATAACCAAGACCTTGATGCTTAGGATTGCCAATTATTTGCGTTGGTTCTAGGATACCCTATTCATGTAGGCCTAATCCTTTTCCTTGATAATTCATCTATTGAAACATTTTATTTGCAATAGGATATGATTTACCTTGGAAACAAGGTGCTAATCCTTATCTACTCTGTTGTGGATCTTCAAAGGTGATAGCTTCTTCACTGATAAGATAGAGTTCCCTAAAAAAGGTAAGTGATCCAAGCTTATAAGTGATAGGATCCTCCATAAGTGGGATAACTTCTTGATTCGTATCTTTGGCTTGATCTTGTGAAATATTAGATTTTAATGCTTCTTCAAGAGGTGTTGATGATTCAATGTCCATGTAAAAGTCTCCCTTATGGTTCATTTTTTATATGCCTTCACAGGATGTTTCTGATTCACAACTTCTATAGAAGCCTTCTTCATGACCCATTTATGATGTCTCTAAATTTTTCAATATCTTGATCATGTGTACAAATGTTAAGAGTAGGAGACTCTTGTTCCTTGGTAATGATATCAAGAGTATGAGACTCTTGTTTTAAATGAAGATCATCTCTATGTCCATTAGGAGTAAGCATCTCATGGGTAGATGGAGGAATATGTTTTATATGGCTATGATCATCATTTGTGACATCTTGTATAGATAGGATAGTGTTCATTAGATCATTGTAATATCTTGGAGATACAAATTCTTGATCTTGATTAATTTTGGAATTGCTTTTGACATGATTTGGATCAATTTCTTGACATGGGTCAGTTTCAAAGGATGGATTACTTCTAAAGGGTTCTTAGATGTCTTCATTAGGAATGGGAAGCAACTCAATATCCTCTTGATCTTTGTGTGAATTTGGATCAAGTGTTGAGTTGAAGATTCCTTCAATATCTACAACCACGAGGTCGAAGGATGTCAATATGTCTTGGAAAGGACCATTGCTAGACTTTGGTGAAAGATGTTGATCATTCTTTGGAATGAATTCTTGAAATATGTCCTCAAACTCATTGGATGATGTAGAGGTATTTTCAACATGATCATTGGTGGAAGGATCGCCGATTATAGGATCAAATAATGTTAACACTCCTTTGAATAGATCATTGTTGGATATTGTTGAGGGGTATTTATCATGATCAAAAAGTGACTCTTGATGTATGATGAGTTGATCTTTAGATGAGGTAGAAACATCTTCAAGGTGCTCATTGATGAATAGATCTTGATCATTGTTTTCAACAATTGTGGTGGAGAAATTGTCAATGCTATCACTAGTGGTTGAATCTTTATTGTTGTCCCCAATAGTTATTATTTTTTGATCAATAAGGTCTTGGATGAGATTTTTGAGTCAAATATAATTTGATGTTGTGTGTCCCTTTATTTTGTGAAAATTACAAAGGTGCTTCTCGTTATACCATGGTGGTTTAACTTGAGGCTCTTGATAATTTTCAAAAATGAGGATTTTGATGATATTTTCTTGTACCAAATGTTGCATGACTAATTCAATTGGTTCCCCAAGTGGTGTGTATTCTCATTTGTTACCTTGTGAAATTTTTACTTTAAATTGACCTTGTGGTTATTGATTTTGGAGATGTGGTGATTGATCTTTGAGATGTGGTGATTGGGTTTGTTGTTGATGTTGTTGATCTTGATATCCAACCTCTTGACATTGGAGATGTTATTATTGATGTGGCTGTGGACACAACTCAATGATTTGATGACATGGCTTAACCAATGGAAGAGTGTATTTATTTTTGGGTGGATATGCCTCTTTGCGCAAGGAATCAACTATTTTGGTAAGTGTAACAATTTGATCTCACAAAATTTGATCTTGATTTTGATCTTGACACCCTTGATATAGTTGATTTGGTTTTTTTTCAAGCATATTTTGAATGTATAGTTGTGGTGTTTGTATGGGATCATGGAAAAATTGATTTTGGACAATGTTATGATTTGGGATGATGTTTAGATTATAGGTTGAAATTGAACATTGTTGTGGTTGGGAATCCCATTGCTTTGATTTAGGTAACTTTTATTTTTCATGGTGTTACCTTGACTTGGATCAATACATGGATTCGTTAACATATTGTTTGGACTTTGAAAAACATTTGTATGATTTGCAAACATATCTATCCCAAATTTTACCAAGTATGAATTTGAAATGTTCATGTTTAGTAAACTTGTACTTGGTATATTCACATTTGGCATGTATGGATTTGGTGGGATGATGTTGTTTTGTTGAAGACTCATGCATTGATTTTTTGGTTGATAGATTTTTAGGTTTGGACTTTGATTTAAATCTACCATAGGGAAAGGTGTTCCAAAATTTAGATTGGGAATACTCACATTTGTTGTACCATTGAGGTTTGTAGGAGATAATGATGCCATGTATGGATTGTATAAATGTGATTTTTGATAATCCATTGGTTTTGTAAGGTTTTGATAGTTTGGTTGACTTAGATCACTCATGATGTATGGAGCAAGTTTATATTCCATGTTCTTTTGTTTTGACCTTGTTGACCTCTAATGGATTTAGGACCAATGACAAGATGAAGGATGAAAGGGGTGAATGATATGGGTGTTGAACTTTTAGGAACTCTAGATCAATGTAGACTCTAGGATTTGATTTTGATTGTTTTGATTGGATAATGAACTTTGTGAATCCCAAGATGTTAGATATTATCTTAGGATGAACTCATTCAAAAGGGTGATAATTTAACTAAGTATGTGAGGAAGGATTCATCCACACACACTTAACTAAAAAAATGATTTTGATTTGGTTTAAGGATGTACCCAAGTCTAGAAAATGATGTTTCCAAAGCTCTAAAGTTGTTTGGTGGGATGGATTTTGATAGATGGTTGGGATGGATGAAGTGTTAAATTTTGATCCTAAATGAACCTAGAGAAACTTTGTTTTCAAGACCAAGATAGTGAAGAACATGATTTTCCTTAAGAGTGGTTCAAACCAAAAGACCAATATTTGCATGGAAAACCATATGATCAAAAGAGACCAAGCACATGTGTGGGGTTCAATTTGAGTTAATCTTAATTAATGAATTTCTTTTTACCACATCCACTTGTCTTGATTAAGTTTCAAACTAAATGTCTATGCCAAGATCTTATTTCATTCCACAAGGTCCATTATGTGAGAATCAAGAATTCAAAGCCATAGTTTCCTTATGTTGAATTTGGAGAAAACAAATTGAGAAATAGGCCCAAGTATTTAGAAGCCTCTAAGGATAAATCCCTAGGGACAAGCAGTAATACTTGGACTTTTCAAAGGTATTTTCCTCCTCTAAAGGGTTTTAAATTTGATGACCTTGTTAAATATTTGTTTTCAAGATTTTGGATCCAAGCAATGTGTTTAACTGACTCAAAGATTGCACAACACTGGGATGGAAAAGAAAATATTTGTTGAATTCCAACTTGGATAAATCTAGATGTGTTTATTCAGAGTGAATGATTAGAAGCTTGACCAAAGTGGCTCACCTCCATGACACTCACTTATATGGGTTAGCCAAGCTCTAGTTCTCATGAATCTCCCATGACAAAATTTTCATCTCTATAAAGAATCACAAATATGTGGGACGGCTCCGAAGGTCCAACCTCCTAATGCCAACAAATATTGGGATTTTGGATTCTAAACAAAGGTTCCTAGTAAGGGCATCTAGTTTAGGGGGTGCAATGATAAAATCCTTGTGAGAGATATCCCAACCCTTAGAACAAGGGCTTTATGCATCATAAAGATATTGGGGGAGATTTATCATGTACCGTTTCCCATTTTTTATGATTTTCATCGCAACCACAAATTTATATAGCGGTTTGGAAGAGCTTGGCTTATGCTCATTACTACTTGGGTCATTCCATTGGGGTGAGTACTTTTTCCCACCAAGGAAAGCCCTCTAAAGGTAAACAAAAGCGAGTAGGTGCATCTGTATTTCGATCAATCTTTATTTGTGTGAACAAAGAAAGAATACATGCAATGTCCTTTCTCACACTAGCAAGATTTTATTCAATTTTAAGAGCCTAAATTTGAAATGTGGAGGCAATCCTTTAGACAACCTAATATCACCAAAATTATTTTGATTCTCAAGATCGTCATGAAGCATGAGAGAAGTGCATATACATTTCGATGGTAGTAGTTTGTAAAAAAGATTACAAAACAAGATATACAGATGTTCATTTTAAATCCTTGAAGACAATAGTGAGTTCTTTTTAAAGCACCAAAGTTGAGTGTGAAGTTGATTGTTCAATTTTAGTCCCAAATCAAAATTCTAGCAAGTGTTTAAGGTTCAATTTTAACCAACTTGACAAATCTTGAGTTGTAGGTTAATTTTATGCCCAAAATAATTCTAGTTGGTCCTAAAGCATGAAAGGAAAATATATGATAGGTTATTTTCCCATGAGTGTTTAAAAACACTATTACAATGAGTATCAAATGTTTTTTCTTTCACTTCCATGCTCCATGATCCTTTAAAACCTACAATCCAAGCTCCAAATGTTATATGAAATCAAGAAACAAGAAGATATGAGGGTTAGATAAATGATTAAGCATAGAAACCCTAAAACTTAGACCAAGTTTCATTGTGATTTGAAATTAAGTGAAAATTTGAAAATTTTAACTCTATCAAAGTTAAGAAACACCTACACCATTGCATAGCTTATGAAATTCTACCCCATTTTAAAAAAAAATCTTTAAAAAAAACCTTTGTATGACCAAGATATGGCCATTTTAAGATTGACTATAAAAGCAAAAAAAAAATAGAGAGCATATGCGCTAAAATCGAGAGCATGTGCGCTAAAAAAAAGAGTATATGCACTAAAATATCCTATATATGCACTGAAACAGGAGGTAAATGCACTGGTTTGGGTTGTGGATGCACTATAATAGATCTTTGATGGGCCAAAAGTCACCACCAACGCGTTGAAATAGACAATGGATGCACTACATCAAAATTCACAAATAGACTTGTTGACGAAACTTGCAAGAAAAAAAAATAGAAATGGGGCTAGGCCCCATAGTGGGTGCCAAATTGTGAACACTTCAGCCTAAACTTGTTCAAACATAGACAAATAAACAAATATTAGTCCTCAAACAAGTTTAAACCAAAACATTCACTATGAAATTCATTCAAGCATAAGAATAAGAAAACAACATAAAATATCAAATAAAAGCTAATGAAATCTCATTCAAATGCTCAAACCAGCATCCCATAGGGGAATTGGTGCTTCTTTGATGTGGAAAGAAGCCCTTTCCCAATTCCTTGATAAGCTTGATGATGATTGATTGATCCTTGATGAAAAATGCCAATAACCTAGCTATGGATGATGAATTCTATGATGACTTCGATGAAAATGTGAATGAACTTGCATAAACTTGTGGATAATAACCTTGCATCAAAATCTAGATTGATTGTGGATGAACTTGTGGATCCAAATGAGCATAATGATCTTACATGGATTGTGGATGCCAAATCAATAGAGAAGGCCTTTATTTATAATGGAGAAGGTTTGAAGAATGAAGAATAGGATGAATGTGGGATTAAAGAAGGGACCAATGGCATTGTGCCACTTGTCAACATGCTAATGAAGGAGAGTGGAGCACATTTTGAACAATGTGCATGTTAAATGCATGTGGTTGAAATTTGAATTTGAAGAGGTGACTTGTGTAAGGAGGGATGTAAGAGGAATTAATGCCAAGTTGGCTCAAGGAGAGAACATGTAAGAGCTTTTAATGCCAAGTTGGAGGACAAAAGTCCTTTGGGAGGGAGAATTCAAATAAGTGGAATATTCCATGAATATGTCATATTTGAATGAAAATAGGAGTTAGTAAATCAAATAAATTGATTTACATGTGCAACTTGCAAAAGCTAGAGGAATGGAGGATTAGTGTTAGGAGTTAATTAATGATTAATTAACTTAGATGAAATTTGATTGTGACATTTAATTTAAATGCTTGAATTTATTTAAATCAAATGAGAGGATAGTTGGGAGAATAGTAATTTGATTAAATAAATGATTTATTCTATTAAATGAAGAACATTAGGATTTAATTAAATAAAGTTGATTTATTTAATCAAATGAAGAACATTAGGATTTAATTAAATAAAGTTGATTTATTTAACTAAATGAAGAACTAGGATTTAATTAAATAAAGTTGATTTATTTAAGTAAATGAAGAACTTTAGGATTTAATTAAATAAAGTTGATTTATTTAACTAAATGAAGAACTTGAGGATTTAATTAAATAAAGATGATTTATTTAATTAAAGGAAGAATTTTGATGAATTAATTAAATAAAGATTATTCAATTAATTGGTTAGTAAAGAATGGATCAAGAATCAAATTTAATTAATCGGGATCGAGTGCATGATATCGGTCAAGATATTTTGAGTGACTACAAATACAATCAAAATTTCTTAAAGAGAATATTTTGAATAGATCTTCAAAATTTATATAAAAAATTATTATGTGAAAATAGATTTTGTGTGAATGTTTTTTGTTGTTAAAAATTCTTAATGAATCTTTCATTTGATATTGTCACAACTCAATACAAGAAAGAAGAAGAATATATTAGACCATCTATAATAGTTGTAATGTTTTATAAAATTACTTAAAAATAAATAAATTTAAAGTAGGTAATAAAAAAATAGAGAAGATGAAAAATAGATTGTGAAATATACAAAAGAATAAGAGCTTTAAAACTTAGAAACAAAATCAAAAAAATAAATTTATTATTACAATGTTTTCACAAATAGTTTGGTCACATAGATCTCGGATGTTAATCCCCACTTGAAAGGGTTGTTGATTTTCCATTCTTGTCTTTTGCTTAATCTTCGCCATTTTGATTGTTGTTTAAAGACTATAAGCTTTCATTGGAGGAGTGCATCGGAGTTTCTTAAATCGCAAATTAAAGGAAGAAGTCAAACGATGTTGTTAAGTATAAATAAGAGATTGCTCAAAGTTTGAAAGTGTTGTTTGTAATGCAAATTGTTGGTCAAAGATTATAGCAAAGGATTCGCCAGTCAAAGGGGAGCATGGAATCTAAGCAATGCATGGAGCACAAAGTTGAAAAAAAAGAACTGTCAAGTCAATGAATAACCACCAATCAAAAAGGTGAGATCTATAGTCTAAGTTTAAGTCATTGTTTTTGGAGACCTTAGTTAAAGATGAAAAAGGAGGTCTTCAAATCACAGATTGTAGAAGAGTGAAGGCATCTGAAGAAAAGAAAAAAAATGGTAGTGAAATCAAAGTCATTCACAAGGTGAGTTTAAATTTTTATTTTTTTTCAATGGGAAAATCTAGTAAAAAAGAAAAGAAAGAAACTATAAATTTAAAGTGTGAAAAAGATAGTTTGAAAGATGAATTGGTGAAGGTCAAAAAGTGTAACTCATAATTGATAGAGAAGACAATAGAGTTTTCAAAATAAATATGTAATTATTTGTGTGAGAATGAAAATTTTGAATAAGAATTAGAGAAAGTGAAAAAGGAAAATGAAGAGTTGGAAGGAAGACTGAAACTGCATGAAGCTATCAACAAAAAGAATGAAGATTTGGAGGAGAAGCTAAAATTGTTAGAGAAATAAAATGAGTGTTTGAAATCAAAGTCACTGGTGTGTGATGCTACATGTGATACAAATGATTTGTGTTCTTCATTTGATATGGATGATGTAGCCAAAAAAAAATTAGGTAAAAAGTGTGACATTGAAGATAAAGATGTGTTTGAAATTAGGGATTTGGTAGGTTGTGATGCTAATAACAAATACTTGTTTGAAAAAAGTACTGGTTTGAAAATTATGAAGAAAATGGGATATGAAGTAAAAGGTTTGAGAAAACATGGGCAAGGAATGAGAGAGCCCATTCAGCTAGTTGTGAGGCCAAAGAATGAAGGCCTAGGATATGGTGAGAGAGATAGAAGTGATTTAACAAGTGTTACAAGTTCGTACAAATTAGCTAAAATTATGGAGTTTATGGAATGTTCTCATTGTCATAGAGGAGGACATAAAAAAGAGAAATGTTGGGATCTTCATCCTTGTATAATTTGTGGGTTGAAGAATCATTCAAAATAAACATGTTGGAATAGAGAGTAGAATGGACAATCTAAGAAAGATTGTATGAAGATTAATTATGGATGGATTAATGGATCGAGTTGGAAAAAAGCTACAGACATGTTCAAAAGGTTTTATAAATCTAGATGTTGGCATGTTAAAATCAATAAGGTGTCATATGATCTAAGAGATAGTGATTCTTCTCTATGTTAGAGAAAGAAAGGGAAAACCTTGTGATCTAAGAAAGTCTATCTGCACACTGAGCTATTCAGGTTCACTTTACAAAACTTCAAGACCATATTGCAAGTCTTAGCATCAAGGGGGAGTATGTTGATAATTGATGTTGTATTCCACCCTAAAATTTGTCATGCAATGTTGACCATGTGTTTCACCATGTTGCATGTGCTTTCATCGCCATTTTGAGTGCTCTCTCTGTGATGCACAGTTACTAAGATTTCTGATAATTAATGTTTGCATGCAAATATCTATTAACAGTCTTTAAGTTTCAGTTTTATTTGTCAATTAACTAAAGTGATTGCATGCATGATACATGCAATGGAAAGAGGCTACAACCTCTATAAAATACTGTCTTAATGTAATTTGAAATATACGATCTGCAAAATGTAATCCCTTCTAAGAAGCTGAATAAAAGTTGAGGTTGTGTGTTATGTGTATAAAATATTTTTGCTTCCTCTACTTTTTTGTGTTTTACTATTTGCTTGGGCTCTAGAATCTACAATTGGTATCAAAGCCTTGTTAGAGCCTATTTGTATAGAGTCTTTTATGTGGAATTGTGCTCTAATAATCTCAATCTTTTATGTGGAATTCTATTATAATAAAGATAAAGTATAAAACAAAAAAGTTAAGAAAGATAAAATTAAAAAAAAAATTGTGTTAAATTATTAGACATAAAAAGAAGCTTCTAAAATTTAAAAAATTAAGTATAATAGAAATATTATAAATTTACTATTTTTTATAAAAGTATCTAAATTAATATATTTAAAATTAAAAAATATTCAAGATATTTTTAAAACAAGATATCTTTTTTTATATAGATTTGCTTAAGTAATCTTTTGCAATAAAAATAATTATTATTTATAAAAAAGAGATATACAAAGAAGTTTTTAATACTTAGAAAATTAAGTGTGAAGAACTTTAGAACTTAAATTTACTATTGCATATAAAAGTAAGTTTCTATTTTATTCTATTTTAATGTACTTAAAAGTAAAAAATATTTAAAATATTTAAAAAAGAAAAATATTCTTTGATTAATTCGAAAATGTTTTTTTTAATATTAGAATGGAAATAAAATTATAAAGGAATGAAAAATAATTGTTCTCTTTAAAAATTCTAAATCAATGTATTCAAAATTAGAATATTTGAAAATTAAATAAAAAGGGAATATCTGAAATTTATTATTACATATAAAAATATGTTTCTAAATTAATATATTTAAAACATAAAATAATTAATAATTTTTAAAAAAAAACATTTCAAAAAGAAAAAATCATTAATATTATTTTTTATTCAAATTAATATATATTTAAATTTAAGCTTTTATTATAGATTTAATTGTAAATAATAAATGCTTATGATCAAGTTAACTAGGCCTTCTTATTCAAGATCCTCAAGGCTTTTGGTTCTGATAATGCTTGGATAGAGTGGGTGGAAAGTTGTGTTACCTTATCTTCCTTCTTTGTGTTGGTCAATGACGAACCTACAAAGCTTTTTGGGGCATCTAGGGGCCTCAAGCAAGGTGATCCTTTATCCCTTTATTTATTTTAATGGTTGAGGGTTTGGGGAGATTTATTAGATGTTATGTGGATTTGGGTCTCATTCAGGGGTGGAAGTGGGAAACAATATCCCCCCCAATCCCATCTTCAGTTTGTGGATGATATAGCTTTGATGGGCTTGGCCAGAGTTTCTGAAGCAGTTGCTTTGAGGAAGGCCCTTGATAGTTATTTGGCTACTTCGGGACAAAGGATAAATGAGGAGAAATATTTCATTTATTTCTTTAATACCCCAAAGATTATTCAGAGGTGAATTGCGAGAATTCTTAGATTTCATATTGGCTCGCTTCCATTTGTTTATCTTGGCATACCTCTATCTATCCATTCGCTCCCTTGTCTATTTTGGAAATATGTGATTGATAATTTTTGGAACAAGGTGATCCATTGGATGTGCAAGTGGCTCTCATCGGCGAGGAGAGTGACTCTTGAATTCGGTGGTTCAGGCTCCTCCTTTGTATAGGTGCTTTGTGTTGTCTACCCATTCTTATTTTATTAAATATTTTGAGCACCTTGCGTGTCAATTTCTTTGGTTTGGAAATCTCCTCTTCAGGAAATGGAGCTTGGTTAAGTGGGAAGCATCATATAGGCTAAAGCAGGAAGGTGGTCTTGGCTTGCATTGAGTTGATCTAAATGGGCAGGATTTGGCGGCTAAGCTTTATTGGAGATGGTGTTCGCAACAACATCAATTATGGGAAAAAATCCTAACTGCTAAATATATTGGAGAGGTGGAGAGTGTTGAGGTCCCCTGTTTCAACCTAGTTGGGAAGGGTTCTATGATTTGGGGCACCCTCAAAAGAGGAGCCAAGTTGGTTAAACAGGGTTTTTCTTGGATATGTAATAGTGGCATGGATGCTTAGTTCTGGTTTGATTCGTGGGATGGCCATCCTCCTATAATGGCCACCCACCCTCATTTGTAGGTATTATGCAACCATCTCCTAGATGCGGGTTGGAGTCGGGTGGTTGATTTTAAATCTCCTTTGGCATGTGACCAGGATTATATTTTTAGGTGGAAGGACCCTTAGGAATGGCCTCCAAGGGGATCAGAGGACCGTCAGGAACTGGCCACTATTTTGGCTAGTAGAGTTTGTAACTCTCTATCGAGGAGAGATGTTTTGGCATGGGGGCATGATCCAAAAGGAAAGTTTACAGTGGCTTCTTGGTATCAAGTGTTGGACAAGTAGGCTTCTGGGAGTTCGGAGGTCTCGTGGTGGAAGAAAGTTTGGAATAAATTTTCTTGTCCTAAGTGCAATTATTTCTCATGGCTCATGGTTCAACAAAGATGCCTCACCTAGGAGAACCTACGGAAGTGTGGGTTTTATGGACCTTCCATATGCATCATGTGTAATCATCATGACGAGTGTATATCTCATCTATTCTTCCAATGTCCCTTTACAAGAAAGATTTGACACTTCTAGTGGAGTGTCTAGGGCCAGCCATGGAAAAATGTTTGTTCTTTGGATGAATTTTGGAGGAGTCTTAGAAGCCCTCCTACCAAGACTTCTTTTCTTCACATTGCGTGAGATATTGGACCCAGCTTGGTCATTTGGCATATTTGTTTGGAACGTAATCATATGATTTTCTTGGATAAAAATATTTTGATTGGTCGGATTTGGTTGAGAATCTTGGGGGGTATCCAAGAGACCCTTGTTGCCAAGTGTGATTTATTTGTCCCGGTTGATCCTGGTGATTGGAGTGTAGTCAAAACTCTGGGTCTTCTTATTAGTGGTAGGAGTGGCCCATTGCCTAGGTGAAGGCGGCATGATAGGGAGAGGATCCAATGAAATGGTCATTGGTGTCCTCCTCCTATTGGTGTGCTAAAGATAAACACAGATAGCTCACCCAGGGGTAACCCTAGACATGCCAAGGTTGGGGGTCTTGGCAGAGATAGCTTGGGGGTGGTGGTTTTTCTTTTTTCTATTTACAAAGGCCAACACACTAATAATTTGATGGAGGCATTGGCTATCCTTCTAGCGATGGAACGAGCGTATGCCCTTGGTTGGAGGAGAATTATGTGTGAGTTAGACTCCCAGGTTGTCATTGATATGTTGAATAAGCATCACCTTGAGGATGTAAATTGGCAGCTAGTTGTGATTTGGAAAATTATTGCTTTAGGAGGTTACATGGATTCTATCACCTTCTGCCATGTCCCAAGGGAATGGAACAAGGTGGTTGATGGTTTGGCTAGATGGGCGTCAGAGTAGATGGGTACTTGGAGTGTGGATGATTGAGGAAGTCTCCTAGAGGACCTTTCACGGAAGCTAGAGGAGCTGGTGATGGAGGATATGAGATGTTTCTTGGGAACTTTGTTTGATTGTTTTGATGTTGGTTTTGACCCCTAAGGGGACTTTTTTTCTTTTTGATTTTGTATTGGTTTCTTGATTCAATAAAAAATTTACCCCTTTTATTAAAAAAATATTGTAAATAACAAATATATAGTCAACTTACATATATATTAATAGGGGCCTCGAGAAGATAACTCTCGACGTATTTTATATATATTGATATTTAATATATGTATGCTAATCTATCTTCTATGATAATACAAATGCAATTAAAATTTCACATAATCTAGTGATGCATTCAAGGACAAAGCATATATCTATCAAGTATCACTTTTTGAGAGAGAACGTTATGGAGAATGAAGTAAAGCTTGAGTTTGTTTCTACAAAGGATCAAATTGCTGATATATTTACTAAGGCTCTTTTGAAGGATACTTTTGAGCATCTTCGGGAGAAGTTGGGGGTTATTTCCCCTCCTTTCTAGAACTAGATGCATATGGGGATGCATCAATCTAGTGGATCTAAGGGTCTATCTCTTTTTTGAACTGATGTTGGTGGCTACCTTTGAGGGGGAGTAGGTAGTGTCATGTGTTGTCATTGAGTTGTTGATTTAGTTGGGTGTACTCCTAAGGGGGGGTATTCATTTCAAGTATTTTTGGTTTAGTGTCAAAGAGGGAGATCAATGCAAAACATTTTATCCTTTGTCATTGATGTCAAAGGGGGAGAGAGAATCATGTGAAAAAAAGCTTATCTACTCAGGGAGAGAGAGAATCGTGTAAGGTATCAGGAGAGAGTGTTCAGAGTTGTTGTATGGTCTTTGGTGGCTTTTCACATCTTGTGTTGCCATCAATGACAAAGGGAGAGATTTTTTCAACTATGAAGGTGTTGTCATTGATGTCAACAGGAAGTCTACTGATTGGTGCTATCATTGATGTCAACTATAGGATGAAGATGTTGAGGATATTGAGAAAATTATGAAAAAAGAGGAAAACAGGTTGTGCATGTGTAGTTGAGACCTTCAAGAAATATTGTGAGTACATGGAGCTATCTTTTGCAAAGTCTTAAGGTGAGTTGGAATGAAGTAATGAGCTGAGATGATGTCTCTAGTACTTGGTTTCCAAGTGCTTTTGAGAAAATTTGATAAACAGAGTAAATTGTGTTGTGCAAGTGTTCATAGCGTGCTTTGGTATTGTGCTCCTTGTTCTTTCTGTGTTGATGCTATGCCTATGTATATCTTACATGTTATTCAAGGTTGTTAGAGGTTTCTATATTCAAAATTTGGGTTTCTATATCGTTGTATAGTGTAAGATATTTTCACCAATGTGTGAACCATTTGTTCAGTGATGTTTTTTGTGGCCTGGGAGAAATGTATTTGCTCTACATTTCTCTATTGTTTGGATTCAGGTTGTGTATATTTGGGAAGTTTCTTATAATGCTTTTATATTTTTGTATTCAAGTTTTTACTTGATTTGGTGCAGTATAGAGTGAGTTTCATTTATCAGTATGCAAATAAGGGTTATCAATTTTTATGTGTTGAAGGGTTTATATGATGCGAACTTGGATGAAATGTTTAGTGAATCTTAAGTAGTTCATGGATTTTTCTAGATTGAGTTCAAGTGAATTATGTTGTTCAAAACTTTTGGCTTGATTTAAAGAAGCGTGTACTTAATGATTATGGTGTTTTGCACGAGTGTTGGCTGACCTTGTGTTTAACACTACATGTGAGACTTGTAAAAGCATGTTGAAGTGTGTTGGGATCTATTTGGGTCCTAATTAAGGATTTATGTAGGTCACCTTTCATTCCTATTCACCACAAGAATGTTTAGGTGTCGGCCTATTTTGAATTTGTATGTATAACAACTAGTGGCCAACATTGGAGAAATTTTTTGAGGTAGAGCTAGATATAAATATTTATGGTGTTGATGCAAGAGAGGTGAACAAAAGAGTAAGAAGAAAGATAGATGCAAGATTGATGTGAGTGATGTGTGTGATGTGAATTTGAGTAGAGCAGTGTGAATTTCATGCTAGGGTTCCTGAAGCCAGTGAGCTAAAGGCATCTGAAATCTTTCATGTGAGACTGCGAAAGTATGTGAGAAATTGTAGTGGACTCCTTGTTGCATTGAGAAGTGTTCGAGCTGTGTAACATTCTTATTCTATCTTCTTGTTTTCTTTCTGTGGTAGTGAGCCCTAACTGTGAGCCTCTTGGACAGTGTGTCCTATTCTAGTAGTGAGCCCCTTTGTACTGGTTTTTTTATTACTTATATTATGAGCTAATCCTCACCATGGTTTTACCCTCGTTAGTTTTTCCATGTAAATTTGATATTCTCTTGTGTATGGTGTTGTGATTTTAGTTTTTTTTATCTGCATTTCATGTTTAATCATACTAACAGAATAAGGGTTTAATGAATGCTTGTAGATCTAATTACTATTGAGGGTTTTGAAGGTTTAATTTATTAAAACTGATTCACCCCCCTCTCAGTTGTCTCGTTCATTTCAATAGGGTCAACTCCCTTAAAAGGATACACAAGAAAATACACAAGGGATAACACAATTCCTAATCCCCAACATGACACTCAAAGAAAACATTATTTGCATTAAAATAATAAAGAGTTTCACCATAGATCAAAACATAATATATCACTAAGGATAAACTCCTTGTTTACAAACATGATTCAACTCATAGTTCCATTTCACCAAATTTAAACATCACTATTATAAACAAGATAATTACTAATAATTATTACAATTTAATTTTCTACTTGAATAGCTATGATAATATTTTGCATTTCAATTAGCAATGCTACCACCTCCAATCTTTTGAACTAGACAACCTCAAGTTACTACTAGCAATAAAAGAAAAGAAGAGTTTCATCTATATTTTAACTTTTCATTTTCAAACAACCAAGGTTAGCATCTCCAATATTCAAGCATGTTGTCAACAGGTGAATAAAATTGCATTCATTTCATAACAAGAGATTATACTAACTTAGCTAGATAACTTTCACAATCAATTTGTGACATAATCAAGTACTATCAAATATCTAGAGTAAGCATTATCCTTAATAATTAGCCCATAAACTAGAGCAATAATTCTTGGAAACCAACTCAATTAATATGCATTAATTTTCTCCAACAGTTCTCACTAATACTACTTGAATTCAACAATATTCTCATCCATATCCATACTCAACTAAGACTCCATATAAAGGACATTGGAGAAGAGCAATTAGAGTTAGAAAAAAAAATTCTTCAAATAACTCTTATGGAATTAAATCTTTCATAAAACTTAATGATTCAAAGAACCCAACAACTATAACAACTTGCTTTAAACATGTATAAGGAGATAATAATTACAAATAACCCTATGAGGAATCAAAGAAGTTTAATGTCACAAGATAATAGAATATAATAATAATATAATTAACATACTACTTGTTTGCAAGCTAAGGAAGAACACTTAATCGTTCTTATTTCTAATCTTCATCAAATTAAAACATTGCACACAATGGGACCCTAAGAAAAATAAGCTAACAACCCCAGAGTTCCTAGTGTTGGAACCTCACTTTGATACCAAATACACATGCCCCAATTTTTACACCACTAAACAATACACAAGTACCAGATACATAATTCTAGCAAATACCCCAAAATTATCTAGTATTGAATTGCACATAAAATTCAAACATGAACAATATTCAATAACATCTAACAAAGATCTAAAAAAGGGAAAACCTTACCAAACAAGAGAAAATCCAAAAGTGGTAGCCTCTTCTTCTACAAGCCCTACTCTTCCATTCTTCCTCTCCCATCCTCTCCTCTTTCTCCACCAAGAATTCTCCTTCCCAAAAGGAGAAGGCCCTCAAACTACAAAATCCAAAATTGAATAAAAAAGAGAGAAGCCAAGGAAAATGAAAGAAGCCCCTCCTCCTCTATCAAAGAGAAGGAATATATAGAAGGAAAAAGGCAACCAACTCCCCATAACTTTCCAACCACCTAACCAGCTCCAATTTTCGCCACTTTTCATAAGTGGGTAATTAGAGTGGACTTTAAACTTTATTTAAAGGGTTTTATGGAATAAAAATACCCCTAACCCATACACCTACCACCTAGGGCACCTTTTAAACAATTAAACCCACATAAAGACTTTATAAAACATAAATTAAGTAATGACATTACAAAACAACCTCTCCCTCATGCACAATCCTTACAAAACAAGGTTAAAACATGTATCCTTGACAAGACTAGGAATTCACAAGAATGGCATAAGTGAAGTAGCTATGTGACCCCTTCATCAACATTGGCCAATTTTAACCTGTCTACTCAACTAGAGAAAAGTGTTAGTATTTCTCATAATTAATAGTAATTGAAACAAATAGCATATGAAAAATAACATTCTAATAATAATCAACTAAGGAATTAAAGTAACATATAATTCACTCTTCCTACTTGCATAATACCTTTTAGAGTCAGGCAATAATTGATCATGTTATATAATATCAAAATATTACCACTTACCAATAATCTATTTAACCTATAACGAATACTACTACAACCAAATATTAAATATCAATCACTACCTTTATATTCTCTCTTATGATGAAATTTATTTAATATAAATAATGATATTACCAATAACGAAAAACACCTTGATCATTACATACTTATGCAGATAGGGAATAGACCTCATCTGGCTATCACATGAAATCACAACAAATAAATTTAGTTAGTTAACAATCAAAAAAATATAAGCAACTTGATGTATAGGAACAATAATCACTAATGTACATTGTCCAACTCAAAAGAACATAAAATATAGGGCATAAACCATTGATGACTAATAGGATCAAAAAGGCCACAAGGGATGGGGTCTTACAAATCCGTGGACCTTTAAAAAAATTTGCATCAACAAAATTGATTGAAATTTTAAGGTGACATGATTTGAATAATGTTTTGAGTAATTAGTTGATTATATTTGTCCAAAAATCAGAATTTAATGGACAAATTTTGGTTGCAAAGTTGTAATGTGAGATAGTGCTAGAAAATACAATTTTAATGTTTAATTTACAAAATTCAACTTGGGAATTGGATTTTACTGGGAGTTTCAAATTGTTGGATGGCATTCAAAAACTCCTCATTAGTGTTGGCAAAGTGGGACCCCCATAATGTGTTGGTGGCACTTTCAAAAATCAGAATTAATTATGAGGAATGGAGAATCTTGGTGTCTACAATTCATGGCTTGTCTTCCTAGAAGTGGTGCAAAAATGCATTGGAGTGTTTAATATTTTATTAGATGAATTTTTATTTTCTTTTCCAAGTTGGGGGTGTGGAGGAGTTGTAGATTTGTGGAGAAAGTGGTTGCTGGAAGGAGTTGCCAGAACTATCTTGTTTAAATTTTATTTTTCATTTCCAAATTGTGGGGTTGTGAAGTTTGGGCATAGCTTTTCCTGGGGAGAGGTGTGGAGACATTGTATTTTTTCACTGAAGGTGAAATTTTATAGCAAATAAGTTTGAAAGATTGTTCAAACATTTTGTTATAGATTTTTCAAATGAAGGCTACAAGCAGGAGAAGAATGAAGATACAGTAAGATATGGGATTGAAGAAGTCTTACCAGTAATAATTTTGTAGTTTGTATAAGATCTTTGAAACTGGTTTTTGATGTTTTCCTTGAATCTAGAAGGTTGCACATATTGTAATTTCATTTTGGACATAACTTCATGTGTTGCAGGAGACTTTGTGCAATAAAAGCAATCTTTCTTGTTGCTGATTTTTGTTTTCTTTAATTCATTTTCTGAAATTATTTCTTGTGAGTTTTGAAGGGTGTTGAGAGTTCCAAGAACTCTCTTGCATCATCCCCCCTTACATTTGAAATAGCCTTGTATTTATAGGCTTTCATCCTCATTACTACCTATAACTACCCAATAACTACCTCCTAACTACCTAAAGTTGAAATACAATAATATTACTTAGTTAAGATTTGTAGAGGAAGAGGCAAAAATATCCCACCTGGAAAGTTAGGGCTTCCATTAATAGGGGAGACCTTCCAATTCATGAGAGCACACAGAGCTCACAAAACAAAGGAGTGGATACAACACAAGGTCTCAAAATATGGTCTTGTCTTCAAAACCTCATTAATAGTTCGCCCCACAGTTGTCCACACAGGGAAAGCAGGCAACTGCTTTATCTTTAACAATGGTTACAACATCATAAGTAACAAGTAGAATTCCAATGTGAGCAGGCTTCTTGGGCCCAAGAACTTGTCTGATCTTCCTATAGATGATCACAAGAGAATGAGAGGTGCCATCACCTCATTCATGAAGCCTGAGATCTGTTATGCCTTGCATAACCACCCCATTTTATTCTAGAACAAAATGGGTCCCCCTTCTCTTTTGGTTTCTTTTCCTCTACTATTTTCTTTGCTTTTGGGGGTTCTTTTGTTTTCTTCCTAGGTTTGTCCTTTGTTCTGTCTGATTTAAATCTTGGTTCTATCTCAACTTGAATTGGTTTCCTTCTTTCCAAGTATTCAATGAAATAATCATGAGCAATGGGATAGTTTATTTTAATATATTTTATATGCTTTGGGGACTAATGGAAGCATTTGTTTTGCAGGATTAAATCCTACACTTGATGACATTTGCTAGGGGAGCTCAGTTGCAAGGCATTCCTCAGTCCAGTTGGTCACAGTTTTCCTCTAAGAAGAAAGTCGGCAAGACTTTGCAGATGTCTTGCCAACTACCAGTGCATTTTGTCGATAGGTGTCTATGTTGCCTATTGGCAAGACCCTAGAGATGTCATGGCAAGTGGAGTTCACGTGTAGATTCCTATCGGCAGGACATCAGAGATCGTCCTGGCGACTAGGAGTCTCCTATCGGCATGAGGGGTTTCCTTCGGAGAAAGGTCTCGACGAGATCTTCACATCTTACCGACTAATGACAGGGAGAAAGTATATTAGTGGGAGATTTTGACTTCGGGATTAAGTCTTGCCGAAAGCTTCAAGTCTCACCGACCCCTGATAAAGATGTTCATATCAGTGAAAGACTTTTTTTCAGAGAGAAGTCTCGATGACTATGAAAGGTCACGTCGACACAGCGCAAGGGGATTCTATCGGTGGTCTTCAGTGAAAGAACAATGGATGTCTCACCGAAACATATGGAGCCCGACGAGAGTGAAAGAAATTGGTGAAAGGTCCTGTCGATACAAAGAGGGGCTCGGTAAGAAAAGAGGAGTCTGGGGTAAGATCTCCCCGACATGAGAATGGGCCCACCGAGAGATAAAGAAGACTTCGCCATGAGATCACAGCGACAAGCGATAGTCTCCCCGGCATGAAAATTTGATCGCTGAAGGATCTTGAGGTTCGTATGATGTCCCACCGACTAGTGACTATCTTGCCGATGGTTTTCACGAGCTCGGTATGACTTCTATGGCTCGTCGAAACATCTTGCTGACTGTCCAATGTCATACTGATGGTTGCTAAAAGCGATATAATCACATCGGGGAGACACAATTAGTGTCTCACCGACATGTGATTCAATATGAACCACTTTTGACCACCCGAGAATCTAGTGTGGCATATGTTTGACCAATCAGAAGGAGGCAGACCAGTAACAGTTTGACCGATAGACTATTCCTGTAAATGAAATCTGCAGAATGCGAGCGGGATGGATTCCTTCTGAGATCCAAAGGAAATGGATCGACTCTGGTGAAATGTTCAAATCTACAGGGAGGCTCGATGATGCTCCCAGAGGATGGTCAACGAGTAGAGAAGTCTAAAACATGAATGAGAACAGGAAGCCGAAGGAAGGAAGGAACTGCGACTCACAGGGACAGTTGTAGTGACCACTGGCAGAGGCAGACTAGTATTAATGGTGATATTTTGAAGCATTCAAGGTGACCCCAACAGAGTTCGAGTATGGACACGCATATAGATGAGCTAATGTTGCAGCTACAAAAGATCTGAAGGTTTCTCCTGAGGTCAAGCCATCATCAACATGGAAAGCAGGGCTTCTCATTGAATACAACATTGACTCTCTTCAAAAGATCTGAAAGCCGACTCACCTGCAAGCGGATATTTTGTAAACCCTAATACAGGGGGGGAATAGCGCATTCTTTTGGTACATTCTGTATATATATGGCATTCTTGCCTCTTTGTAAAGGTTAGGAGGATTTAGAAGAAAGTTAGAGAAAAAAGATAGTTAGACAGTTAGGATTAGAACTAAAAAGGGTTAGAAGTTAAGAACAGCAATAGAATAGGAATTTGTTGAAGCAGGAGGAGACGGAACTGCATCCTAATTCTTTGTAATAGGATCTTCTTTTGTCTTCTTAGTTGGCAGTTAGATTTAGTAGGAACCAATAATGTATTTTCAAGTTCTCTTAGTGTAAATGGAAACAATTTGGAGTTACAGATTCTCTATACACTGGTGATTGTGCCAGCTTTGTAAACATTGCTTATCTGTTTTCATTAGTAGTAGAAGCAATTAGATTTAATCTACTTCATATTGCGTTCCTAAATGATATTTGTCTTAAGTTGATCATTTGATTTGTGAAGTCTTCAAGGAGTGAAATGTTATTTTGTGTTTTATTTAAATAGTAACTTAAAATCTGTTATTTGAATTAGCACTGTGAATGAAAGAGGTTGTGTGTCAATCACAAGTTTACTTTGTTCTGCAGTTTTAGTTTACAATTCCTTGAAGCTAACAAATCTGGTTAAAGTTGGATAAATTATTGTTCTTTTCTGTCCCAAAACTCTGATCTATCTTTCGTTGTTTCTTTAAAACCCTAGTTAGATTAGGTTTTAATTCATGCTTGATCTCAGAACGATCCAGAAGCTCAACACCAGCAGGCCCCTTGAATATTACTGTTACATTGACCAATTGAGCAACATCAGCACAGTTGAGAACCAACTACAAAGACCTTGGGGGCTAAGATATCCATGTAATCATCTTTCTCTTTCAGGAGAAACAGAGTAGCAATATATTTGTTTGCATGTTGACTATGCCAAAAGGACCGTCAACAAGATCCTGCAGAGATTCCTTAGTAGAATGGAGTCAGTTATTGTGCAAAATTTTGCTGGGTATTGGGAAGGAAAAGAGAGTATTACAGTGGCCCCCTTGATGAAGTAGCTCACATTCCATGTCGCCTGTGATCTGCTCTTTGGTCTAAAGGATCATAATGAGAGGAAGATTCTAGAACATGATTTAACTGCACTTATAAAGGGTGTGTGGTCTCTTCCCCTGAATTTTCCTGGAACATCTTTTCATGGAAGCTTAAAGGCTCGTTGTCGTTTATAGAAGAATTTATCAATTTTTCTGGAAGCAAGGAGGAGAGAGCTGCAACAAGGAAAAGCCTCTCCCACCCAAGACCTAATATCATGCTTGATAAGAATGGAGGATGAGAATAATATTCCCCTGACTGAAGATGAGATCATAGATAACATGACCTTGGTCATGATTGTCGGCCATGACACTACTGTTGTTCTTCTTACTCAGCTTGTCAGAATGTTGGCATTGAACCCCCCAATCTACCACAACATTCTTAAAGGTTGGTTTTTAGAAAAATTCTTAATTCAAATTCAGTGCTTTAAAATGGATTCACACAATTATAAATTATTATTTTTCACAAAGCAAATAAAGGTTCTATTAGGGAGACAACCAAAAAAACTTCTTAAATGATTATAAATTCTCATTTTTCACAGAACAAATGGAGGTTCTATCAGGAAATAATCAAATGAACCTCTTCAATGGGAAGATATCTAGAAAATGAAATATACATGGAAGGTTGCTCAAGAAACATTGCATTACATCCCTCATGCAATAGGTGGATTCAGGACAGCTATTCAAGATGTAGAATATGAAAGCTATACAATTCCTAAAGGATGGCAGGTATGTTTTTTTATATGTGAATGAACAAAAGATTAGTAATAAAAATTGTTTAAAAAAGTGTAATAGCATGAAATTGAACAGAAAATACCAAGATTATAATACTATTAAATGAACCTTTTCATGATATTTATAAAATATTTAAAGCTTGTTTTATACAAATATCAATAGCATAATATTTAGTGTAGACGAGGTTTTCATAATCCATTGAATTGAGTAGGATTTTTTGGATAAAACTGTAAACTTATTAATATTGACAAATTTTGAATCAGACTCTAATCCATGATAAATAAGAAAACAAAATGATTAGTCATTGATCACAAACATAGATATTAACTAAACTAACACATTCCTTTTTCAAACACTCTTACTCAACAAAAGAATAATTATTTTGAGTGTTTAGAAGATATAACTTATATTAAAAATTTAATGGGGAACCAAACAAGTAGTGTTATTGATTTATCTAAGTTTGGATTGATTTATATACAAGTTATTCTTTAAGAGAAAATAACTTATTGTTAAGTATGTGAAGTAGAAATTTGTATTTTATGTTGAGTTTGTGATTAGCTTCTACACTATTTTATAGTTTATTCAATTTAACAAGTTTACAATGATCATATTTTTTATTTTAAAATGCAATTCTTCTTGTCAAAATTGAACAGTTATTTTGGACAAACGGTATCACCCATTGGGATGAGGAAGCTTTCAAGGAGCCACATAACTTTGATCCTACTCATTTTGGCAATCAACTTCCACCTTATATGTTTATACCATTTGGTGTAGGTCCTAGAATTTGTCCGGGTTATGATTTTGCAAAGATAGAAACACTTATATTTTTACACTATTTAGTATCTAAATATAAATCGTCTCTCATATTTCCTGATGAAAAAATAATTTGTGATCATATGCCAAAACCTAGTAAGGATCTAGCAATCAAGCTTCATACCAAGGGCAATTGATTATGTTGATGTTATATAAGTACGTATATTTCCATCAAAACTTGCTTATAAATTATTAGGCAATGATGATATATGTCCTCAATACATATACCTATTTTGTTTTTAAGGGATGACCTTGAATTTCTAGTTTATTTTCATAGTTGTTTTGTTGTACTTGAACCACTTTTCTATTATTAAAGATACTTTATTAGTATTACAAATAAGTGCAACTGAAATTTTCTTTAGTGTTTTATTTATTCAAATGAATATGGAAAAGAAAAAGCTTGATTATAACTATTTCTCTTATGTTGTTAGCAATGGAATGTCAAACTTATCTATTTTTGTTTAGAGATTATTATATATTAATATTCTTGTAGGATCTATTAAATGAAAATATTTTGGCAAGAAATTGTTGGTGGCAAATTTATAGGATTATTCAATTATTAATAAGCCCTTTGTGTTGTTCATTGTCATTTTCGATACCCAATCATTCTATCAAATTTTCAAAAATGAACATTATAACTTGAATATAAAGTTGGGATTCATAAGCTGATAGTATTATAACACTTAATAAAATAAAACTAAAAATGGAAAAGAAAAATGTTGATTACAACTATTTCTCTTATGTTACTAGTGAGTGATGAAATTAAACTTATCTAGTTTTGTTTAGAGGTTGCGGTACATCAATATTATTGTAGGATCTCTCAAATGAGAATATTTTGGCAAGAAATTATTGATGACAAGTTTAAAACCTTATTTAATTATTGGTATGTCCTTTGTGTTGTTCATTGTTATTTTGCATAATAATTGTGTTCTTTTTATTTTATTTTATTAATTATTATAATTATATGAGTTCTATGAATGCTAACTTTATCTTCAAATTATAATGTTCACTTTTAAATAAAATATTTTTGTTAAAAAATTAAATATCAAATTTATATTTATTGTTACAAGTATTTATATTTAAAATATTAATAATCACAAATTTTAAATTCTTTTATATATATCTAAAAATTTGAAAGACCATCTACTCAAAATTATGTAATTGTACTATTTAATTAAACTTCTCTTAAATATTTTGTACATTACTCTTACGGTAATTACTCATATGGTAATTGTATTTTAATTCTCTTTAGGATAACATGTCATTTATGTTTCTCTAATACATTCACTTTTAACATAGTCAAAGATTACCTTGATCCAACTTTTATTAGATATTTTTTAAATTATTTGAATAATTATTTATTTCTTACAATTAATTAATTAATTAATGTTACAGTACATTATATGTTATTAAATTTTATAATATATGAAATAAAAAATCAATGAATTAGTAAACAATGAAAATAAAATATTAACTAAATTTTTAGTCTATATATTAAAGTGACAAAAGGTAGAGAATATATTCAATTAATGAAAAAGATAAGATCATAACATAATTCATTTGCATATTTACATATCTATAATATTTTGATAAGATTCATACATACAATATTGAAAATAATACAATATATAATATAGATCGTACATGTAATAGGAGATGTTAGTGGACCAAGATACCATAATATCCAATATATACATAAATAGAATATACCCTTGAGGTAAGGTAACATCATACAATACACCTTGTGGAAGAAACCACTCCATGCTATATCTCCAAGAGATCCTAAATACATGACATACGCTTCAAATCTCTTTATAGTGATTTAGATTTCTTTATATTGACCTCCTCCTAATAATACAATGGAGGCGAAAACCACTAAACCCATATATGCATCCTAATTACCTAATATAATTCATGATCCAATTTAACTAACTTAAAGGATGTGTGCTACATGTCGATATTGAAATTCATTTATCTATGTTATAATATCATATCCCTAGGTATATAGTGTGAACACCAAACCTGCACAAACTAACAAGAAATCAACAAACAAGTGTCAAACATGTTAGAAAGACCAATCTAGTGTTCCCTATGAAATTATTTAACCAAAATCACTAGAAAATGTGAAATAACAAGAAATTGAAGCAAATAAAGCATGTAATCTAAACAAAATCAGCTAAACCTCCATCCCATAGGGAGAGTGGTGCTCCTTTGATGTGGAAAGAAGCCCTTTCCCAATCCCTTTGATAAGCTTGATGAAGTGTAGATGATCTAAGTGTAAAATTGACTATAATCTAGCTAAATTGCTTGAAAATGATGAAAAGCTATTGAATGAAATACCTATAATGATAATGCTCTAAGTTGTGGATCCATATTGTGAAAAGGATGCCTCTATTTATAGAAGCCAAGGGTTGAAGAATGGAGGAAATTGGTGAATGTGGGATAATTTGAGAGCTAATGAGAATATGCCAAGTGTCACAATTATATTGGAGGAAGTCGGAGCACATTTTGGGAAATATGTGAGTGGAGGAGGATGGAAGAGAAATAAATGTTGATGGTTGAGAATTTGAAAATGGTGTAAGAGGAATTGAATGAGATTTGAGAGAATGTAAGAAAATTTGAAAGGTTGTAAGAGAATTTATTGCAGATGTAAGATGATGTGATAGGTTTTTTAAAACCTTTGGAGGGAAATTGAATGAGAGGTTGTTGAGAGGAATATTCCTTGGAATATGCCTTAGTGAGAGAAAATAGATGAATTAAATAATTAATTGAAATTATTTTCATGTGCAACCTGGTTAGTTGACCACGAGTTGATTTAACTCTTGAAGAGTTAAAAGTTGGAGGAATTAGTAATGATGGTTAGAAAGGTGATTTAGGATTAATTAATCCAGAATTAATTAATTGGAGTGAATTAAGAGATTGTGACATTTGATTTGATTGATTTTTAATCAAATGAGAGGATTAAGAGAGGATTTAATTAAATGATTTGATTTAATTAAATATGAGGAATAATTAGTTAGAAGAAGGATGAATTAATCAATAAATTTAATTATTTGATTAATAACTGAATTTGTTGATTTTAATTAAATAATGTTGATTATTCAATTAATTGATCAATTTGAGATGATTTTAGAAGAAACGGTGTTAGTTAATCAGAATCATATGCATAGTATTAATCAGGAATTTTTCGGTGTCTACATTTTTCCCCTCTTTGAAGTGAGGTACCTGCTACATTGGTTCAAAGAATAACATTGCCATGATCAAAATTCAAAAAAATTCTAATTTTTCAGATGGCTCATTGTTGCCCTAGCTGAAGGAATTACACTGCTACACTGCCCCCTCGAGAGATCGGGCAAAAATTGCAAAATTAGGTTGAGCTCATGAAAAAATTCAACAATGAGTTAGGAGCAAAAAATAGCCCACGGGATGCGAATTTTGGCTTACGGTGACAAAAATAGATCAAAACAGGCTTCATTCGGGCAAAAACAGATTAAATGGGTTCAAAACCCGTAAAAAATTACATAAATAGGGTTAAGAGGGTCATTTTCAAATCATTTGCACACTTGATCCTTAGAGATTATGGTGATTTTTCTCTGAGGTGCTAACAAAATGGCGGCTTGTGTGCTCCCCAAACATCAGATGGATCGGGTTCGTGAGTTCCAATGGCCTCAAGACGCAGGACCCCCATAGGCCTTTCGAAACTTTTCTCATTTTGCATGATTTTGATGCATTTATTAGGGGTCATTTAGGTCAATCAAAAGTGACCCTAGGGCACCGCATTTGCTTCAGTTGACATCGCTTTTGAGGATGTCGAGTTGCATTTATGCTAGAGTGTCATACGACACTAAATGGTCTTGGGGTCACTGAAGGGATGTCGACTCGCCTTTGCGAGATAGCGTCACGCAGCCAGAAAAGGAAATAGTATCGCCCCAAAATGTCGACTCGCCCTTGTGGTGGAGTGTCGCATTTGATTTCGGTGTTGATTTTGCAAATGACAAAGCGTCACCTTTGCAAAAGTTGTGCCACCTTTACTTCTTAGGGATTTTATTTTTTGAAAAGGCATCTATTTGGAAAAAATTTGACGTTGTGGGAATTTTGGTTGCAAGAGGTCCTACAAGTGCTCCATTTGAAGGAGCATAGGAGCCAGTTTTTGCGTAGAGTGAGACATTTATCGAATGAGGCCTTGTTCTTTCTTGGTGCAATCGGATTCAACCACATTGCCTAGATGCCCGAGGTGAAGACACACCTTGCGATGATGACAGCACTGGTGGAGAGATGGTGGAGCGAGACCTCTTCATTCCATTTGCCGACCGGCGAGGCCACCGTGACCATGGAGGATGTATGGCGGATACTACAGATCCCCATACATGGTGAGTGGATTATATATGATGTCGAGGTCGACGGTGATGCCATTTTCCAACTATTCGACATTGACTCGTATGAGGTGGACGGTGGTCACATTGACCTTCGCCGATATGAGGGTATTGCCCTTGATTTGGAATTGCTTGTTAACACACTGATCTCGAGAGTCCTTGTTCCTGATCGGAGAGCCTGAGGATGCAGAGTTGGATGGGGGATTGTTTGGTCTTAGATGATGGAGGATATGACCATATACGCTTGGGGGCTAATTGTCCTGGCATCATTGTATCATGATATGCACCAAGTTGTATACAGTGGGGCTCGCAGCATTGGAGCGGGTGTTACATTACTCCACGTGTGGGCATATGAGCACATTGTCATTTTGAAGCTGTGAATAAATATTCAACAAGCCCCTTTCGAGTATATTTTGCTCTAAGTATTAGCCCACACATCACAAATAAGCCACTCAACCTTTTTATCAAAATATGCTGCCCTCTCCATGTGTCTTCTCTGCGCTCCTCGGATGCTTCCTTTCCTTTGCATTTTAGGAATCCCCATTATGCTTCCACATGTCGTAGCTATGGGCCATTTTTAATCATTCCTTTTTGCTTCCTCATCGGGCCCCGCTCGAGTGCCACATAGCTCTCATTCCCAAAGAAGTTTGGCAGGCCCCACGATCGACATCTGCAATCACTTTTTCTACATGTTTGCTCTATGTAAGCTTTCAACGAAAGGATGAAATAGTGACCACGTGCAGTGAAATTCTACCACGTGTCTCTTTTGCACACACTACTTCAGCGTTGAGGATGAAGTGAACCACAAGCTGTAACTTCTGCCACGTGTTTTAACTACCTACCTCAAAGGGAAACACTTGTCTGTACAAGGCTCTGCTAGACCACTGCCATCATTTGCAAAGGATGCACTTGGACCAGAGCGACTAGATGCTTTGGCTTGAAGTCTTTCTATTGCAACGGCTGAAAGGGACCTTGGATTCTGCATCATTGCAAAATATTTTCAAATCTTTTTTGTTACTACTCTCCAAGGAGATGGGAGTTTTTTTTAGCTATATATAGTTCTCTCTATTTTGAGGGAAGGGTCCAGATTTTGGAAGAGGAACACTGATTTTAGAAAAGACACCATGCCTTTATTATTGTTTTTATTATTGCAAAAGACTCTCAAACTGTGCCAATTGTTCAGCCTTTTTGTTCTTTTATGATATTTGATTAACATTAAACTGTGCTACTATTGTCTAGATATTTCATTTGAGAACTTCTATAAATTGAATGCGGGTTTGTTGGTCTAGATCATGTCCTATGACTCTTCTTGGTAGTAAGATTGTATGCAATTTTATTTTATGTCAATGAATGGATTATCTATGCTTTAATATTGAGTTTCTGCCTTTCTGGAACATTACAAATACCAATCGAGCCCTTGGATCTATGATTTATCATGCCTATCATTAAGTCTTGGGGCATCGCCTTAGATTAGATTTTATTTTATATATCTGCTTCATTTTCCCTTTCCAAACCCCCATTATAGAAGAAGTTGACTTCTTTAAAAATCTGGAGGTCACTCAGCTTAGCGCAAATGGTTCCCCATAAACTAAGTTTCCCATAAGACACTATTACCTTGTCAAATTTTGGCGTCAACAAAGGCCACATATAGTAGACGTTCAGATAGACTGCAGTGATCCAGTGGCTTACAGATACAGGGGGATGACCACCCTCCATTACAAAGGCATTACAGGAATCCTACACTGGAGGCGAGTTATTGACGAGATGACACTATTTCGGTGGAGGCCTTGGCTCCACTTTCCTAGATGGCCTATGATTTTATCTTTGGTCTAAAGGATGATAATGAGAGGAGGATTCTAGAACATGATATAACTTCACTTATAAAGGGTGTGTGGTTTCTTCCCCTAAATTTTCATGGAACATCTTTTCATAGAAGCTTAAAGGCTCGCTCTCGTTTATATAAAAATTTATCAATTTTTCTGCAAGCTAGAAGGAGAGAGTTGCAACAAGGAAAAGCCTCTCCCACCCAAGACCTAATATTATGCTTGCTAAGTATGGAGAATGAGAATAATATGCCCCTCATTGAAGATGAGATCATAGATAACATGATCTTGGTCATGCTTGTCGGCCATGACACTGTTGTTGTTCTTCTTACCCAGCTTGTCAAAATGTTGGCATTGAACCCCCCAATCTACCGACATTCTTCAAGGTTGGTTTTTAGAAAATTTCTTAATTTAAATTCAGTGCTTTAAACTGGATTCACACAATTATAAATTATTATTTTTCACATAGAAAATAAAGGTTCTATTAGGGAGACAACCAAATGAACCTCTTAAATGATTATAAATTGTCATTTTTCACAGAACAAAAGAAGGTTCTATCAGAGAAACAACCAAATGAACCTCTTCAATAGGAAGATATTCAAAAAATGAAATATACATGGAAGGTTGCTCAAGAAACATTGTGTTACATCCCCCCTGTAGTTGGTGGATTTAGGAAAGCTATTCAAGATGTAGAATATGAAGGCTATATGATTCCTAAAGGATGACCGGTATGTTTTTTTATATGTGAATGAACAAAAGATTAGTAATAAAATTTGTTTAAAAAAGTGTAATAGCATGATATTGAATAGAAAAATACCAAGGTTATAATACTATTAAATGAACCTTTTCACGATATTTATAAAATATTTAGAGTGTGTTTTATACAAATATCAATAGCATAATATTTCTAGTGTAGACGAGGTTTTCATAATCCATTGAATTGAGTAGGAGTTTTTGGATGAAACTGTAAACTTAATTAATATTGACAAATTTTGAATCACACTCTAATCCATCATAAATAAGAAAATAAAATGTTTAATCATTGATCACAAACATAGATATTAACTAAACTAACACATTCCTTTTTCAAACACTCTTACTCAACAAAAGAATAATTATTTTGAGTGTTTAGAAGATATAACTTATATTAAAAATTTAATGGGGAACCAAACAAGTAGTTTTATTGATTTATCTAAGTTTGAGTTGATTTATATACAAGTTATTCTTAAAGAGAAAATAAATTATTGTTTTTGATAAGATAAGAAACATTTACAGGGTGTTGTACCCTTCACACAGAAGCCCGCAGGGCCAAAAAGAAACTTAGTTCAAAATAGAACATGAACTAGGAAAGAAATAGAAACAACTGACCAATAGCTATAGAACAAAAAACAAGGACTAAACAACCCCAGAACCTGAGGGGACTAGTCTGACTCCCGAAACCCTAGGCCGCGAAGAAGCGATGGATTTGGGCAGTCCCTTCTTCATCCTCAACACAATAGACCAGGAAGACTCAAAATCGACATCCACTGAGTGGGGCGAGAGGAGTGGGTCCATCATAGCCACCTCAGGCAAGGAGCCACCACACAGTGAGGGAGCCAACTGTGTAGAAGAGTAAATAGAAGTTACCAAAGGATCAACAGTGCCAATCAGTGTGGGACAGGTAGGATCCACTAGCACAGCGACAACAGATCGAGGCAACAAAGGTTCCATGGAAGGGATAGTCAGAAAAGGGGCTTGGGAGGCCTCAAACACAAAAGGAGCAAGAGGGTTTCCCTCCTTAGAGGAAGAATCATCTGAAGAGGGAGAACCAACTGCGAGGTGGTCCAAGAGAGAATTCTTCCACCAAGTAGCAAGGCCCTTGCGGCGAGCAACATGGCAACCAAAGGCCAAATGACCAGTGGAGAAACACCTCCTACACCGACAGGGGAGCCCCTCATAGTCCAATAGTTGCATCCAAGGTCTGTCCACCACCATCAAAACCACATCACCATGGAGAGGTTTGGAGATATCCAAATCAACTAAAATACGAGCCACTATAGCATGCCCTAGATCCCGAGAAGTAGAGTCCACCTTCAGAAAGCGACCAATGGAGTTGTCAATAGCTTCAAAACAAGAATGTTTCCAAAACTGGAGAGGGAGATTTGGAAGATGGACCCAAACAGGTCTGATATTTAGTGGCTCAGTTAGAGGATTAAAAGAGCGAGACCAAGGTTTGATGGACAGCGAATGATTACCCCACATCCACCCCCTATCCAACACACAGTCCCTCTTAGCAGGGGAAATTTGTATTGTAAGTTTAGTTTGTGATTAGCTTCTACACTATTTTATAGGTTATTCCATTTAACAAGTTTACAATGATCATATTTTTTAATTTTAAAATACAACTCTTTTCAAAATTGAACAATTGTTCAAGACAAATAGTATCACCCATTGGGATGAGGAAACTTTCAAGGAGCCACATAACTTTGATCCTGCTCATTTTGGCAATCAACTTTCACCTTATATGTTTATACCATTTGGTACAAGTCCTAGAATTTGTCTGGGTTATGATTTTGCAAAGATAGAAACAATTATATTTTTACACTATTTAGTATCTAAATGTAAATGGTCTCTCATATTTCCTAATGAAAAATAATTTGTTATCTTATACCAAAACCTAGTAAGGATCTAGCAATCAAGCTTCATACCAAGGGCAATTGATTATGTTGATGTTATATAAGTACGTATATTTCCATCAAAACATGCATATAAATTATTAGGCAATGATGATATATGTCCTCAATACATATACCTATTTTGTTTTTAAGGGATGACCTTGAATTTCTAGTTTATTTTCATAGTTGTTTTATTGTACTTGAACCACTTTTCTATTATTGAAGATACTTTATTAGTATTACAAATAAGTGGCATTGAAATTTTCTTTAATGTTTTATTATTTGTGTTTTATTTATTCAAATGAATATGGAAATTAAGAAAAAACTTGATTACAACTATCTCTCTTATGTTGTTAGCAATGAAATGTCAAACTTATCTATTTTTGTTTAGAGATTGTTATATATTAATATTCTTGGAGGATCTATTAAATGAAAATATTTTGGCAAGAAATTGCTGGTGGCAAATTTATAGGGTTATTCAATTATTAATAAGCCCTTTGTGTTGTTCATTGTCATTTTCCATACCCAATTATTCTATCAAATTTTCAAAAATGAACATTATAACTTGAATATAAAGTTGGCATTCATAAGCTGATAGTATTATAACACTTAATAAAATAAAACTAAAAATGGAAAAGAAAAATGTTGATTATAACTATTTCTCTTATGTTGATTACAAGACATCAATATTCTTGTAGGATCTCTCAAATGAGAATATTTTGTCAAGCAATTATTGATGACAATTTTATAACCTTATTTAATTATTGGTATGTCCTTTGTGTTATTCATTGCTATTTTGCATAATAATTGTGCTCTTTTTATTTTATTTAATTAATTATTATAGTTATATGAACTTATGAATGTTGACTTTATCTTCAAATTATAATTTTCACTTTTAAAAATTTAATAAAATATTTGTGTTAAAAAATTAAATATCAAATTTATATTTATTGTTACAAGTATTTATATTTAAAATATTAATAATCACAAATTTTAAATTCTTTTATATATATCTAAAAATTTGAAAGACCATCTACTCAAAATTATGTAATTGTACTATTTAATTAAACTTCTCTTAAATATTTTGTACATTACTCATATGGTAATTGTATTTTAATTCTCTTTAGGATAACATGTCATTTATGTTTCTCTAATACATTCACTTTTAACATAGTCAAAGATTACCTTGATCCAACTTTTATTAGATATTTTTTAAATTATTTGAATAATTATTTATTTCTTACAATTAATTAATTAATTAATGTTACAGTACATTATATGTTATTAAATTTTATAATATATGAAATAAAAAATCAATGAATTAGTAAACAATGAAAATAAAATATTAACTATATTTTTAGTCTATATATTAAAGTGACAAAAGGTAGAGAATATATTCAATTAATGAAAAAGATAAGATCATAACATAATTCATTTGCATATTTACATATCTATAATATTTTGATAAGATTCATACATACAATATTGAAAATAATACAATATATAATATAGATCATACATGAAATAGGAGATGTTAGTGGACCAAGATACCATAATATCCAATATATACATAAATAGAATATACCCTTGAGGTAAGGTAACATCATACAATACACCTTGTGGAAAAACCACTCCATGCTATATCTCCAAGAGATCCTAAATACATGTCATACGCTTCAAATCTCTTTAGAGTGATTTAGATTTCTTTATATTGACCTCCTCCTAATAATACAATGGAGGGGAAAACCACTAAACCCATATATGCATCCTAATTACCTAATATAATTCATGATCCAATTTAACTAACTTAAAGGATGTGTGCTACATGTCGATATTGAAATTCATTTATATATGTTATAATATGATATCCCTAGGTACATACTATAGCATCCCTCCTTGACATGTTTTAAATCATTGAAACATGAAAAGAAGCCAAACAGTAATATTGTTGTAAGTCATTATATATATGGTGTTATGTCCTATCATCCAACCATCCATAGGTGATCTTTGTGGTGGTTTTAGCTTGATAGTACCTAGATTCCATCATTGATCCAATTTCACTACACCCACTTGATTTTATTCTTCATAAAATTATGTCCTTTTTTATGATGAATATCCATTAATTCTATGATTATATTGATTTTTATAATTAATACTTTGATTCCACTTAGATCCATAGTGATTTCCATGTTGATTTCATGTATTATCATGTCTCTATGATTGTTCCCTCCATGATTATTATCTCTCAGAATGATGTGGATGCTAATATTGCACCCTTTCCTATCTTTGAAACCTTATATTTGATTATTCATCTTTTTTAAGTGTTTTCTTTGTTGACTCAAGAAGGGGAACAAAAGTTTATGTTTTTTCTTTATATTTATCTTGTCTTGTTTTCCTTTAATTCTTTGGTGCACTTTTATTCGCTTCGTGAGTTTTCTCTACCTTGACTTTCCTTTGGTCTTATTTATGTGTAATTTCTTGTAATGTAACTTATTTGCGTGCCTATACTAATGCTTCATGAACTTATTTTTCACATTAATGCTTACTAATCCCAAGGATTATAGTCATGGATAACCAAGAAAAAAATCTAACCCATCCTTATCTAAAGCATCAAATTTGGAACACAAAACATATTCATCCATCAAGAGCTTTAAATCTTTAAAATTTTGAATTTCCTTGTGGGTGTACATTAAATTATCGATTTTGAAAATGAAAACTAATGCTTTATGAACTTATTTTTTACATTAATGCTTACCAATCCCAAGGATTATAGCCATGGATAACCAAGAAAAAAATATAACCCATCCTTATCTAAAGCATCAAATTTGGAATGCAAAACATATTTATCCATCAAGAGCTTTAAATCTTTAAAATTTTGAATGCCTTTGTGGGCATATTAAATTACGGATTTTGAAAATGAGAACTAAAGTAAAACCCAATTCAATAATCAATAACTACATCAATAAGAGTGTGTGCACAAACAAAGTAAATTAAATTAAATCAATATTACCTCCACAAATGTGCCTATTCCTTACTCCATTGTACTTGATATTGTTGCAAATTGGTTGTGATGTAGATTTCTCTTGAATTTAGCATAACCTTGATTCACAAAATGGATGCAAAGATGGCTTGATTTCTCAAAAAAATTGGAGGATTTGATAGCTTGAATGATGGTGCACTTATAGCTTTCACCTAATACTGATCAACAATAGAGTTATTTATTTAGATCAATGGATGAGATTGATTGAGAGACCATGATGATCGTGCACATGGCATGTGTCAAGATGAGAGACTAGAATGATGAGTTAACTGACTACATGAATGAGTGAAGTGAGGGTGACTAGAAGTGATAAGAAGTTGCTTTTTTAATCAACTCACTAAAATAGGAGATAGAAGAATATCAATAAAATTACATAAATTTATTTATTTAATTCAAGTGCATGAGATGAAGATATATTTAGGAAATTTAAATAAAAAATTAATTTTACTTATTTTTAGAAGAATTAAGAATAGAAAAAATAATTAAATATAACAAATTTATTTATTTAATTTTGGAGGAAATATTAGCTAATAAAATAATTAAAATTATTTAATTATAGTGGATAAAGAAAAAATAAGAAACTAAAAACCATTTAATTAATGTGTATGGAAGAAACTAATAAATTAATTATTTAATTAATATGGATAGAAGAAAAAATAAGAAATTAATTAAATAATTAAAAATTTCCTAATTAAAATTGTCAAATAAAATAATAGATTAATCAAATAATCAAATATTATTTAATTGATGAGGAAAAGGGAAAATGATGAATTAACTAAATGATTAAAAATTATTTAATTAATATTGATTGTGAAAAGTGATGATTTAATTAAATAATTAAAAAATACTTAATTAATGGGAATAATGTGTTAGCTTAATTAAGTAATATTAAATTATTTAATTAATATTGATAGGTAAATCGATGCTGAATGATGATGAAATAGAGGAAATGTGTTTGTCATTTTTAGGTGTCTACAATCCTTACCCTATATTTGATTATCCTTGATGTGGTTTACTTGTACATGCAGTTTCTTGGTTAATTCCCTACCAATGAAGCTATACTTCCTTATAGGGTTTGCATAAACAATAACCTTTATCTTCTATATATATAAATAAAATTAAAGGATTGAGTCTTCCTTACTTTGAGCCAAAGTGTAAGTATTTGTATCCTTCGCTTTCGCTTTCACTTCATCATCTTCTCCTCATCCTCCCTCCTTATCACCTTTTTCCAAATCCTAGCTCTAATACCACCACATATAATAATAGATTTATTTTTAATACAATGTAGAAGATATATAACACACAAAATAAGAGATGTTGGCTAGCCAAGGTACCCTAATATCCAATTTATGTATAAATAGAATAAATTTCATACAATGCTCCTTATGGAAGAAGCCACTCCATGCAATATATTCAAGGTTTCCTAAATATATAGCATACACTTCACATTCCTTTACAATAGTATTCACCTTCTTTAAATACACCTCCTTATAATGACATGATGGAGAGGTAAACCAATAAACCCATGTAGGCCTCTTAATTATCTATTATAATTCATAACCCAATATAACTAACTTAAGGGATATGTGCACATGTTTTGATGAATGATAAACAGGTATTGAAGGGTACTTGAAACCTTGTACAAAAAGGAACAGTGATAGAAAAGATGAAACAATGGACTGCCCACCCAACACACCAAAAACAAGTTGATTACCAAAACATCAGAAGGCCATCAACAAAAAAAATAGCAAACAACAAAAAACAACAGAGCAAAACAAACCGCGATTAGAGAAGCTCTTTGAGCATCTTTGCCACTTTGATATCCTTAGACGCTAGCCTATTGTGCATCTCCATGATATGTGCACATGTTATATCATCACCATCTATTTATAAAAAATATATCATATCCCTAGACATTGCACAACTAAGATTGTGAAATTATTTTTGTATAAAATTAAATGTGTATGAAATCATTGGGTCTCATTTTATTTTATTGGAGGAATTCTTATTTTAACTCTATTTTTATGTAGTCAAGGATAGGGATCCAAATTGGTGACAACCTTGTTCTTGTAGTCAAGAACCAATTTTAATACACCATGAAGGAAAAATGTTTGATGGAGCTTTGATTCATAATTAAAAATATAAATGAATTATGACCAATAAACCAACTTAAAAGTTTAGGACATGATTTCAAAAAAAAATATTCATTTACTTGATCTATCTACAAAATCTAAATTAAGGTTCTCTCTCTCTACCAAATTGAAAAAACCTCCTTTTTTAACTGCAAGTTTCCCTTGCTCTTTTCCCTTCAATATCTTATCATCTTCATTATTGAAAAATAAATATAAATATTATTTCCCTAACACTTAGTCTTTTGCATCTTCACATTTAGGTTGACTCTTGAAATTATTGTCTCTTCACACTAGGTTTTACTATGTATATATTAGAATCTAATCCAAAATAAACAAATATTAAGGAAAAGAGGCTATGGATGATTGAATGTGACAAAGTTCTTGGTTATTTATGCATGTTTTTTTCAATTGATCTCCAATTTCATGTGCAAAAGTTTAATAGACCTAAGGAGGCTTGGGACAAGCTTGTTGATTTGTATGGTCAAACTAATGAGGTTAAGGCTTATCAAATTGACAATGAACAAGAGTCTTGATCCTAGTAGTTTTAGAAATATCCTTGATTATAGCATAAAGGTCAATTATCTATGAACACAACTCAAGGAATGTGGTATTGATAAAAGGGACAAAAAATTGATTATGAATGTTATATCCAAGCTTGGTAAAGAATATATAGGGTTTTCTGGCTTTCACACTCATCACCTTTCTATGGGGAAGGAATATAACATGCCTACATTTGATAAATTTTTTGAAAATTCAAATTCAAGAACAAGGAAAGTTAATTCAATGGGTATCCTTATGTCTTCTAAGTTATATACTTTGATGGATAGTGATCCTAAGAAAAAATAATTAAGGGATCTCGAAAGGAAAAAATAATAAAAATAAAAAACCATAGAAATATAGAGTACAATTAGATTATAAATATACCACAAAAGGAGAATAATCTAAGAAGGAGCAGCCCAAGTGTGCATATTGTGATAAGTTGTAACATGCCCATTGCTCCACATAGTAATTTTCCTAAGTTTTAACCTCAAGTAAATAGATCATGCATCTTAAGCTAAATGAGCAACAAAAATTTTCTTTTCCAAACCATAAAATTAGCATGCAAATTTGAAATAAATATCTTTCCAAAACTTCCATTGCATTACAATATAGTATTACAACTTTCCAAAGTAAAATATTACATAGCATATGATAACATGATATCATTTCTCTTTTACAATCTTCCATCATAATGGATACAAGTACTCTAACAAGACTCCGTAGATTTTGTTGACAATAGAAACAAATAGTCCTGGAAATCTCCACTTGAATCTTGGTCACGTATTGATGAGGCGAAGCATCACTCAAGTGTTTTTTTTCCAACCTTGGACTAATTGTAGTCCCCTACACAACTATCAAACGGATAGATGGCCCTACCATTTGACGAAGAGATTGGTTTTGTAACCTCACAATAAATATTGACCTTCACTGATCTTAAAGTTGTTTCCAACATACCTAGGTTCTTTCACACAATGGCTACAACTCATACATATATGACATACCTCAACCTAGAATGTAATACTGGATCACAGTGATTAACAGTGTAAACAGTGACAAATTACACTACTTTGGCCAAAGTATTTCATTCCCTCTTCCAAGAGACGTCAATAATTCACCCACCTTCTAGGTAGTTTGATTTATAATGACCATTCATAATATATGAATAGGCTATCCCCTTCATCAAGGATTATCCTAACCCCGAGAATAACCTATCACCTCTACATTTATCTATCTCATCTATGAAGAAATCTAAGTAGCTCTATGAATCGTTTAGTTTATCCACTAGCTACATAAACTATAACTGTTACGTAGTATTTTATACCCCCTATGGCCACCCATTCCTTAATATGGAATGCGTACAAACACATCAAACAAAATAGATCTTTATACAAAAAAGCAATAATCATCCTTTCACTTCTATATATAAGAAATAAATAACCTTCCCCTAACAATCAATGGATCTATCATTCCAAACAAATCGGACAAAGACTCATAATCTTTTTCAAAAATATTAAATAAGTATAAAGAGTAGGAATCAACATGCCTATTCTTGCAATGTTCCAATTGATCGATTCAGATTCCCAACATAGCCTTCAAGCCTCAATAGCAATTCCCAATTAACTTTCCTCCAATTCACCCAAGACTTCCTCTCTAAAAACCTCTCTCAAATCTCTCAAAATATATTTCACTCACAACTCAGAAAACCAAATTACAATAACTCAAAAATTTCACAAGATAGCAACAAAATGATGCATCCAAATGGGGTAGCTAACTCCTCTATTTATACACAAAAATCAGCAACTTATGGCTCGAAACATGGCATGAGAATTGACACTTCTCAGGAACAAGAAAGATAATAAAAAATGTAAGGTATCTGCTCCCTATAGTTGACTTACTTGGCACAACTGAGTGCTTGACCAAATTTGCATTTTATAAAAGGCTTCAAATTCAGGGAATTCATAGAGTAATAGACTTCTATTTAGTTCATACTGTTATTAGTTGGTGCCACATTCTACTTTTCGTGCCATAAAATATGGGTCGATGTTTACTAATTGACTTGGTCAACAAACATTTTGAGCATGGTTATTAATATTTCTTTGTTTGAAAAAGTCACGACAACTTAAGTTTACACATTGGAAGACAATGATATCATACACGCTTTATACATAGCGTTGTCTACATTTTATCACAACACTTTAAAATGTTTAAAACATCATTCAAATTTATATTCATGCACTGTGCACTCTAGTGCTATTTCCATAGCAAAATGCTGAGTGCTATTCTTAGCATAAGCTAAGTTTACAATACTATGCGCTTATAAAATAATTCAAAGCCTATATTAACTATTAATTTATATATATATATACACACACCTCAATTTTATTATGTATATAAGTATATTATATATATATATTCATAATTCAAAGGTAAAAAGAATTGTATCATTCGATATATGGATACTTATATGTATCCTCTTAGTTCACTTAATAATGTATGTGTATATATTTTCATATATATACGCATATGTATCTATATATATATATATACTTGTATGGACGTTTCCATTACGTCGATACATACACGTATGTTAATATACATATATACATATATAAAATCGTATACTATATATATTTATATATATATATACTTTCGATATAGAATCAAAGATTAATATGCTTATATTGATCGACATATATACATGGTATGTATATATATGTCACCTTGTTCGATCAATATTCCCATGCATATGGGTAATCCGCTCATGAATATGTGTTGATACGTCTATCTTCATATACCCATGCGTGTAATTACTCATGTGTATGAGTTTATTGTTCACACACACACACACATATTATATATCAATTCCAAAGTACACATAACAAAAACTCACTCATCACAAAGAGACTCAACATCGTTATACTTGTAAACAAGAACATTCACAAATATACAAGCAAGACTAAAGACAACTTACTATTCCCCACTAATATCCCGACTTGACCAAACTAGAAGTGTGTGTGTGTGTGTGTGTGAAAGCTCAGTTTAGATCTTTTATCGAAGGTTACCAGGCCAAGTTCTTCTCCCTAAGTAATAATTTCCCTCTTTTCAGGAGGCTTGAATCAATTATTGCATCCAACTTATTACATTGCGATAGTAGTTAGCTAAAAATAAAACATTCATTTCCATCTAATATTTCTTAATGAGAATCATTTCATAGCATCAAATTGATACAACATTTATTCATCATGTTTCCAAAGCACATAAAACATAAATACACTCATTTCAAGCATTTTCACCCAACTAGGTAAAAGTAAATAAGTAGTAGCACAACAGGGTGTAACATAAACCATGGCACGATAAACAACTATGTTATCTAAATAGATTGATGAGTTGAAGCATCTTCTAATGAAGAATCAAATCAATTTCCCTTCAACTATGTTAGGGGGTTCATTATCTTCTTCTCATTCAAAGTAAAAAATACATAAGGGGAAACTAGTTTTTATAGTTACAGATTCCGATTCAAGTTGATGGATCCTTGATTCTAGAGTTTTACATCATATGGATTCATCACATTGTATATTCTCTTCATTTGATCCTTTTTCATCACCACACATCCTGATGGCTAATAACATATATGTGTGTATGTGTGTGTGAAAGGATCTACTAACATGGAATAGGGATTGTTTAATGATGTTCTTTGTGTGTCATTATTTTCAAATAATATACTTTATATTTATTATATATCACATGGTGGAGAAAGGAAGAGTGTTATTTTAAACTATATAAAGTGGTTATTTAAGATTTGTATATAGAGATATTGTTCTAGTTGGGGAAGTGGATCATCAATGTCAAGTGTAAACCTTCTCATATTTTTCTCCTATTGTTCCTTCAATTGATGTACACACTTAGGCATCTAGTGTGGATACCTTTGATGAGATACAATATTATCATTTGAATCTTAGTGTTATTGTAGTCCATTTTGTATTTTTGGTAATTATTTTAAAACATTTTTGCTTTAATATTTTGTCTTAAACAATTATTTCTTGAAAAAAGTGTGTTGTGATCCTAAGTTTGAGTAATGAAAGGCTTTTAGTAAAGTTTGAAAAAGCAAAACATAATCTCAAGATCTCAACATTCACGCCAAAAGCAAGAAAAGGCTAAAATTGCATGTGAAGTTAAAAAAGAAAACTCTGTGGGCGCTGGAAATAGAGGAGGGAAATGCAAAGCTGAAGAAAGGTCACACAGCAGGGAGTTTTATTAGGGTTTTATCTTCATTAATATTGAGAAGTTCTGTTATGATGGCGTTGAGAGAGAATGCATTTCCCAAGAAGATAGCATGTTACAGAACCACGTAAGATGTTGCAGAGGCATGCAACACATTGCAAGAGGATATTCAGGAGTCTATTCACACTTCTTCACACATTCAAAGCTCCAAAAGTGCATGTTCTAAATGGTATGCTCCTGACTCTCTAAAACCCTATCTGCTGCATGAAGTTCTATTAAGTCACGGTTATCTTTAAAAAGGATGTTTTAAAAAGAGTACTGAATGTCAATCAATTCAAGAAGAGTATCCAAATCAGAGGAAAGATGTGGGTGACGGATTATGTCGATCAAATCAATGAAAAGAATCACATGCTGACTTGAAGGAAATATCTGGAAAATTCATAACAATTAATGCTTCACAGATGGGTGGGATTCTGAATTTTTGAAACAAAAACCCTCAGCAGTGATTTCATCTCACAGGACGGCTAAAGATGAATATGGAGGATGCTAGCAAAGTTTATATCCCCAGATGCCATTTTCTATAGATACCTCAAGAGAGAAGAGAATGGTTATTTTCATTGACAAATATTCAGCACCTCTATGTGATTTATCTATCAAGTCACCAAATAGAATCAAAGAAAACACAAAGATTTTGGTATTACAAGAGAAAAATACCATAATTCATGAGATGCCAAAGCTTTTTAAGGACGTGAAGGTAAGGGGCAGTCTCATAGAGGGTGATAGTGGCAAACTTATCGCAGTCAATTTCAAGAATGGGACAGTCCTTTGCCTCGACATGACAGTTACCATCAAAAGGGCGTTTGATCTAAAAGACAGATATGGTCAGCCATACTTTCTCCAAACCAATGTTTTCGGTGGAGAAAACTCAAAGGGGTGAGAGACAAGTATACAATCTACAACTATTGCAATGATGGAGGATCTTAAGAATGAATTAAAGTTAAAGTGTGCAATCCACCAAAGAACAAAGTTAAGATAATCAAGAGAAGACCTACCAAGTAATGGGCAGATACAAAGAGCATGATGAAAGATGAACAAAGAATGAAATGCATAGGGAAGTCACAATAGGACAAGGTCTTTTAACTAAGTGACAGTCATGTTGAAAACAATGACTACGAAGAAGGCTACAAGTCATAAATTCTATGACTGCCATGAAGAAAAGGTCATATGACAGTAGCTTCAGTGTTCATGCCACAGTCACCTGCCAAGATTACTAGGACAGTCTTAGGGAAAGACAATAGGATGGTCAAGAAGCAATTAATCATCAAGAGAGTATTGTGATTTCAAAAGATTTTAGAACTCTTTCAAACAAGAAGAAGAAAAAGGCTTCACAGTTTCCTCATACTTGGCCAGTTGATAAGAAAAACATCCAAAATGAGAAATCTCAATTGTAGGAGGAAATCAAATCCCCGAATATAAAGTTAGAGGTTGCAATAGAGAGTGAGAAAAATCTAAATTCAAAAATTTTGAGTTTACAACAATTTTGGACAAGTTCAGTCAGTGAATGCTTGGCATTGGAATGTACCTATCCGACATCACTTGAAAAAGACAACTCCACTAAAAAATGCCTTAAAGAATCAAAAAGCAAACTTTTGGAAATGGAACAGGAAAACAGACTTTCCTCATTGAAGCATTGTCACAAGTTAGTCTCCTCACCGTGCTTGAAAGCATGATTGTTGAAAAGGATGTTCATATGCATCTGTGGGGAAACAATAAACAATTTCCAAGAAAATGATGCAAAACTGTTTTTTAAAACCAAGAAAACTATTGGCTATTGCTTGATGATCCTATTTCTAATAATGTTTGGGTTTCACAGAAGATCAATTTCATGGATGAGGCTAGTGTAGTGACTGCTGCTTCCAAAGGTATTCAAGAATCCTTAGAAGGCTCTGGAGCCAGTGTCAAGGAAATAAATGCAGCGGTTAAGAATGCTATTGAGAAGGTTAAGAGTGGGTCAGAGTTAGTCATGGTCAAATTCCAAGCACCGGCTGAAAGCACATACAATCTCACGGCTTACTATTTATCTAATTCTTGGATAGGTTGTGACAAGAAGGTTAGTGTAAAATTGAAGGTGGCAAAGCATAGTAGAGCTGGTAAAGGGGCTTCATAGTTGAAGAGGGACCTGCTCAGGAAGATGGAATTGAAGAAGAAAAGATAGGGCATAGTTATTTGATAGTCACCATAAGACACATGGAGGACATTCTTTACCATTCAAAAAGGCATCAAAAGATCCATATGACAGTCCTCATTGCAAACCCTCAAATGTATAATGACAATCATAGTCATGAATGTGTCAAGATCAAGCATGGACAACAATCCCTAGGGAAGTCTTCAAGTGGTCTTGAAAGGGGCAGTTAGTCCATGGTAATGCATTCAATGTATGACAACCATGAGATAAGAAGACAAAGGAAAATTTATAGAAGAGGACAATGTGATTAAGACAATGAATTTTCAAGTATGCAGGGGCAACAAGTGTAGAATAGTCACCTTATGGATAAGAGGACAGTAAGGGTTTAAATGACATGGACAGTCATATACAAGATATCACCACCAATAAAGAGACAGTCCTCATAACTGGTTGTAGACCTTAAAAAGGACACCCTATACCATTGAGGAGAATTGGGATCACTAAGATTTGAAACCCTAGACCCTAGTCAAATCAAATGAGGAGCAAGCACACCACAAGATGGCAGTCTCAAGAGCAGGGTTTTCTAGAAGGACAGTGAATGAGGAGTTTGGAAATCAATGCATGATCACAATCATCTCAATGGTATGGAGAAGGAATCATGACAGTCCCAAGCTTTAGAGGACAATCCTTATCATGCAAAAGGGGGACAGTCTATTCACAATGAAGGACAACTACTATACAAACTTCAAGTATCATGCACAAGACCATGACTAGTAAGGGACAAAGGTTAGATAATGGTATGGACAGTTGAAAGGAATAACAAGTTAAGATTACCCAACTTATCTCACAAAGAGGTCATCACTTCATCAAAGGACAACCACGTGAAGAAGGGTGAATGAAGGCATTATTCACCATGTCAAGATGGAGTTCTTCAAGGACTATCATTTATGGCAGTGAAAGCCCACTTTGATTGTCATTTATGGCAAAGGAATATATAGTCACCATGAACATTTCAAAGTAACATGGATGCAATGAAGACATTTTTGGAGGATTTCATAGATGAAAGATGACATTCCCAAGCATTCACGGTAACTGTTTAAAGGTGGACAGTCGAATGATAGTAGCTTCCTCAAACCTTATGATTTCTTAGTATAAGGACAAATCAATAAAAGGATAGCAGATCAAACCTAGAAAATCCAAAGATCAAAGGGTAAAAGACAGACTTGAAGGCAGCAAAACATGAATGAACAATCACCTTTATATGACGGTCATGCTAAGGGCATTTAATGCCATGGAAAAAGGTACAAGATGCATGCTATGTTTTTGACAGAATGCCTGAGAAGAATATCATATCATGGGCTACAATGATTTTAGGGTATGCACAAAATACATATGAATGACCTTGTTGATGTATATATGAACAATGTAGTCACTTTACAATAGAAATAAGAAAGTCACAGTCACCTATAAGACCAAGAGGCAGCCACCTAGAAGACAGAGAGAGCAGTCCATACATGAGAAAGGGAGAGTTATTGGTATGACTGTGATCATTTTAAGGCAGAACTTTCAGAGAAGACCCCTTGGCGGTGAGATGAAAACATTGTTTTTGACCTACAATAAAGACAGTCAAGGCCATGGGAGAGGGTAGACTATAAAGGACTAACACAATGAAAAGGAGCAATAGAAAAAAAGGACAGAGTTTCCATCAAAAGACAAAGATCACAGATAATGGCAGTCAACTGAGGACAATTCAAGCTAGTTAGGACAATCCATTCAATAGAAGGGTTTTTAGTGAGAGCTAAAAAAGTTGTGACAGTCATTATAAATCAAGAGTTAATGAGAAAAAGACAAAATTCATAAAGGACCATGAATAAATCAAGAGTTAATGAGAAAAAGACAAAATTCATAAAGGACCATGAAGCACATGTAGATTGAAGAGATAGTCAAGGTTGCATTAGGAACAAGGGACAAACCTATAGCAAAAGGTTCCATAAGAGGAAAGTCATCGAATGAAACAAGGGTTTCATTACAGTCACCCAACCTTAAAAGAGGATAGTCAAATCAAAGAATGATGCATGTAATAAGGGGCAGAGTTTTAATGAAAGCAATGGCAGTCATATCAAGACAGCCAAGTCATCACAAGGATGAGGAAGACAATCTTGTAGTCATAGATTGAACAAATGCAATAATAGAGATAAGAAAAGGGCAGAAACTAGTGGTTGGAAAAGAGAAAAGGGCAGATCATCAAAACCATGGAGTGTAGATAGAAGCCTCTTTGACAGTGACATGAAGACCTCAGGAAGGTATAAAAGGAATGTGTTTTGAGCCCTTGGTAGTGATTCATGTCAAGGAAAAACAATCCATAATGTTCACATAGAATATAGTCTTTGGAGGGCAGAGTTCATGAAGCTTGAACAGTCATAAATCATAAATCCTAATTTTCAAAACATAGTGACAGTCCAAGCTTTCATAACAAAAGGACAGTCATTAATACCTATGAAAATTGCAAAGAAGATACTAAAGGCAATGAGTCAACTCAATGAAATACCATGAATGGTACATCCCCCTAAGACTTGATATGATGTGGTATTGGAATCATGGGTGTTAATATTGTTATTGTAACTGCCTTTCATGGGAATGTGAAATGATGGATTAAATAATTGTTTTGTTTCTTTCTTTCTTTTGCAAATGTAAATGTGAATATGAATGATTATTTAGATTGCGAATGTATTTAATGATAATGATGATGATGATATTATATGTCAATGTGAATTAATGCGTTAAGAATGGACTAACTCTAGTTTCCTGTGTCAAGTGATTGCAAGATCGACATCGCACGAAGGAAAAGAGACTATCATCAGGGAGAGGATGCAGTTGACAAGGATCAAATTATCATCGAACTTTGGGAAGCGAATAACAACGCAAAAATAAAACCTTGGCCTTGGTAAAATAAATAATGATTATTAAAGTCAAAATTAAGATATAAAACTTAATAGGGGTATTTTAAATAAAATAATATAAATAAGAATATTTAAAGACTAAAGCTCAAATAATAATAAAAATAAATAAAGAAATAAACAAAAGGACTATATAATAGAACTATGGAAACATAAATTTTATTTTTATTATCTATGTCGAGCTCTTTTGTGCGGGAAATGGCCGGCGGCCATGAAGCCAGAGTACTCTGCCACTCCATCGAAAAAACGCATGGAATGCGAAGGGTTTTGGAAGATTCCGGAGTGGAATGTGAGCAGGCAATCTCTTAAGCATCGGCCTCTCCTTGGAAATTTCATTCTTGGGGATGGGATTCATCTTTTCATTCTTCAGAAAAATGGACGGTAAAGTTCTTCTTTCGATTCCATTGATAATCTCAATACCTTCTTTTCGCCATTGTTAGGGTTTCGCTATTCCTTCGTCACTGTTTGCCTTCTTCTTGAATATAGCAATATTCTATCTCCTGAATCGAAAGCTTCTTAGAACGACTTTCTCTCTTAAACTACCTTCTGTTGCTTGAGGGTTCTTCTGGAAACGAATTGCGGAGCTAATCGCATGCCATCTGAAGCTGGTATTCGAGCAAAGGATTCTTCCAACTCTCTAAGTTTCAAACGCGACCAGGCAAGTTTGGAATCTTGTTGATAATTTCTTCTGTATATGCTTTATATTATAAATCGAAGCTATATCATATATTCTATCTCATAAGAAAGCCAATGCGTCTTCTCTGAATGTGTGATTTGGAAATCTTTGAATGTATAATACCATGTACGATATAGGTTAAATTTTTCTTCATCAGTTTTGGCAGAATCTAGCCCCGTCTCCTGTAGGAATTTGAGTCCAGTTGTTTCATGCCGGATCTCTTTTGGCTCTGTAACTGAGATAACCTTGTTAGCATCCTGTTTTTCCTTACTCCTTATACTTAAATGTCGAATGATTCTTTCTACATCTTTGCCACACAATCTAAGGGTTTTCCTTGTGTTAGTTAATACTTGATGCTTTACCTTCACTTTGTGATGCCATACTAAATATTCAATCCTCGAAAGTAAAACAAACTTTACTTGCAAATATTTTGTAATCCACTGGAAACACATGCTTAATCTCAAAACTTTCCGCTCTAGTTGGTCTAATCTAAGAACTTATACCTTACCCTGATCTGGTACTGTCATTGAATTCATATGTGAACTACTTAGACAAATCATTTCGCCTATTCTTTCTCTTTTAAAACATCAGCTAATCTTCTTATGAAAAGACTCAACTTAAACTCAAACAATAAATTGTAAGGCCATGAATCTAAGAGTATTTTGCTTGTCAACCTTGATACATGAATTATGAAACCTAATCTTGAAGCAGTCGTGTCAAGCAAGGGTGAATGTTGATGGCACAGTAGTGCCAAAGATGTCGGCACAGTAGTGCCAGAGGCATCAGCACAGTAGTGCCAGAATAACTGGCACAGTGGTGTCTGAAGTATTTTAAAAAAAAACCTTGGCCAAGGTAGATGCCAGTTAGGAAAAGTCAGCTTTCATGTTCTAGATATACTCTGGTCAGAATGATCCTTCTGGTTAGGAGGAACCTACAGAGGAGGGATCAACCAGTAGTATAGGATCATGGACACCAGGCTCAGAGACATGATAACATTTGATCTTGTTAATTGACCTCAAGAAGGGTCGGGTACTTCAGTCCAAGGACACGGGAAAACCAAAAGGTCTTGGTTGGGCAATAAAGCCCTGATGATTCTTCCTTTTCCTCACTAATAAAGCAATTTCAAGAAAATGCAATTTGAAGATGGTGAAAATATAAAAATCATTTCTTTATATTATCTCCAGGTAAATGTTCTGATTATTCTCTTTTATATAGATATAGTTATTCATTTAAGATATATGTTCATTGAATAATCTGTAATTGTTGTTTTAGATTAATCAATGGTTTTCTTTCTGTTGAATGATTGAATTCTAGAAGTTAGTTCTTGAAAAATAAAGTAAATGTTGTGTTCTAAAGCAAACCCTAGAATGACAGTTATTATGTTATGGACATTTGTGAAACTGTAGAAGTTCCTTTTCAAGTGAAATTGTATCTTGGTAAATTTAGTTGCATCTTGAAATTAGTTAGAACAAATGGAAAACCCTAGTTCTCTTGAAATCAAATTAGTTACAAATCAGCTGAAGGTAGTTGATAGTTAACTTTTATAATTGTAGAACTGGTAGGTTGTTACACATGGTATTAGAGCGACCGGGTTTGACATTGAACCTCAGGCTCATCATGCAGACTTAGAAAACTAAATCACTTGTTGATGTTATTCCAGGATGGTGTTGATACGACAAACACCTTGGAAGAAGGTCTGTGACCTGGTATCTGTTCGGATGTGGAAGATCAGGCTATTATATGATTATTCAGATTGTTCTCTCCCATCGGATACAAAGACAACGGCCGAAGCCCTAAAAAGACTCTGGAAGGAGAGGAAGAAATGGACGGCCTTGAGAAAGGAAAAAGTGAAAGTCAAGATACTGATTGAAATGATCAAAACCAATGCACTGAAATATACCAAACTAAAGACCCAACTCGAAACAACTATGGGGAAACAAGTTTCAACCTCAGGTTACAGACCTCTTCCGTACATGGAGCTCTGTGATCAGGAGGAGCCTAACAATGCTAGTGAAACTGAACCTTGAACTTGAATTAATCATGGGAGTGCTAAACATTTTATAATCCTTGTAATGAATCTATCACAGGAGTGATAGAAAATTTTGTACTAGTAAGAAATAAGTCTATCATAGGCTGTGATAGAAGATTTTGTAAAGACCTATCACAGGGTGTGATAGAAATTTTTTGTATTGTCTATGAGAGGATCAATCACAGGAAGTGATGGTCCATATACAAGCAATAAATAAAATTTTGTTTGCATCAAACAAGTTTTGTGAATTACTTCTTTTAAATTCAAAATGCCTTGATGTATGAAAATGTTAAATGAGTTGTGCAAGGGAAAAACTATATGGAGTTAAGGCCTAAAAATTAATAAACAAATAAGACTAATTAGAGTCATTAATGTATACCAGGACATCATCAGAATGGAAATTTTCAGGCATGGATTTGGGGTGGACCAAAATAATAAGCCCATGGCCAAGTTGGACCAGTTATTAGCTTTGATGAATGCAACCCAAACTCGGTTAGATAACCTAGAAAGAAAAGTGGAAGGGCATCACATGACAAGTGAAGAAAGAACAGAAAACCAAAGCGAACAAGAAGGGGAAACTTCAAAAAAATTGACTTTGGAACACAAGAAAAGTAGACTGGTTGACGAACTAGCCAAGGAAATGAAGAAAATTAAACCCCCTAAATTTGAGGGCTCCGTTTCGGGTAATTCCCCGAAGGCGTGGTTGACAGAAATGGAAAAATACTTTGAACTAATAGATAATTCTGATAATTCAAAGGCATCCTATCAGTTGGCAGGAGAAGAAGCCACCTGGTGGGAGAACAAAAGAGCAGAATTGGGAATGGTAGTAGCTGAGGTATCCTGGGAGTAGTTTGTATGATTATTTCGTCAAAGGTGGCTTCCACAGACATACTATGATCAGAAGTTGTTAGATTTTGAAAATTTGAGGCAGGGACCTCTATCAGTTAATGAATATTGGGAGAAATTCACTTGACTGCTTAAGTATGTTCCCCAGTACCAACAAGATGAAAACTTCCGAATTCAAAAGTTTATAATGGGACTGAATAATCGGGTAGGAGGTCCTGTGAATCTACTGGCTCCACGAACAATGGATGAGGCCTATGAAAAGGCAGTTAGACAAGAGTAGAGGCTGAAGAAAGATGACTCTTTCCAGGACAGGAAACATAACAAAGGCAAGTGGGAGCAGTCTCACCAAAATTTCAAAAAGAAAGGTCACAAGAATAACAGATTTAAAAACAAGAGGGACAAAAGGAATAATCTCAATAATAACAAGAAAGATGAAACTACTACAAATAAAGGATCAGAAAAGAAAGGACCACCTGGAGGGTGCTTTAATTGTGGAGGTGAACATTATGCCACCCAGTGCCCACATAAGAATCAACAGGGATAGCAGCAACAGAAACCCCTACTGTCTCAGCAAACAACCTTTCAACAAAGAATACATGCAATAGTTGACAATTAGCAAGCTAAATATCAAGCTACCCCAATAGATACTCTAGGTATGCTCTATGGAAACCCCATAACCATACTAATTGACACAGGAGCCACAAAACGTTTTATATCTCCTAAGATATTGCATAAATTTCCTAAAAGAATTAGGTACATGGCTAAATCCTGGACTGTAGAATACGGTAATCAGACGAGAGCTCGGGTAGAGCAGTGTTTGTTTGAAGCTAGGATAGAATTTCCAAGCTTTGCCACAAAGGTAACCTATATGTGGTGCCTCTAGGTTCCTATGATGTAATCATTGGGATGAACTGGTTAAGGGAACATAAGGCAAAGGTTGACTGCTATGCAAAAACAAGAGTGTCTGGATGACCTAGGAAATCCTATGATGATACGTGGGGTACAACGAGAAGTTTGGATATGTCAAATATCTGCTATGAGCTCAAAAGAAATAAGAGGAAAGGATGCCAATTATTTTCGGTCAAAATGGAAGAAGTTAGGGAATACAAAGAAAGCATCTATTTTGATGATATGATAATACAAACACAGAGCTGGAAAGAGGAAATGGAGATAGATTCCAAGGAAGAAACTTTTGCTGAAAAGTATCCCGATCTTCGAGAATATCAAGACGTATTCCTGAAGAACTGCCTGGATTACCACCCAGGCAAGTGTTTGACTTCACCATTGACTCGGTTCCAAGAGCCGAACCAGTCTCTAAGGCACCTTACCGAATGACCACTGTGGAATTGGAGTTAAAGACGCAAATACAGGAATTGTTGGATAAGGGTTTGATATGACCTAGTGTTTCACCCCGGGGTGCTCCAGTAATATTTGTGAAGAAGGATGGAACCCTTCGTCTGTGTATAGACTACATAATGTTGAACAAGCTCACTATTCGGAACAAATACCCTTTACCTCGTATAGATGACCTTTTTGATTAGATGAAAGGGGCAACATTGTTCTCCAAAATAGACCTAAGATCAGGGTATCATCAACTTAGACTAAAATAAGAGGATATTCATAAAACGACCTTCCGAACCAGATATGGGCACTACGAGCGAGTTCACAGTTTTACCTTTTGGACTTACCAACGCCCCAGCTACATTCATGAATCTAATGAACAACATATTCAGAGATTGTTTAGATAAGTTTGTATTGGTTTTTCTAGATGATATACTCATCTATTCTAAAAATGAGGAAGAGCATCTTCGACACCTTCAGATAGTTCTTCAACGACTAAGAGAGAATAAGCTTTATGGGAAATTATCGAAATGTAACTTCTTCCAGAAAGAAGTGCAGTACTTAGGACATATAATCTCTGCTGAAGGAATTGACGTAGACCCGACAAAAATAGAAGCAATAGTGAATTGGCCAGTACCTAAAAAAGTTCATGAGGTCAGAAGCTTTATGGGATTGGCTGGATATTATCGAAGATTTGTCAAGGATTTTTCTAGAATTGCCCACCCTATCACATCTCTTCAAAGAAAAGGAAGAAAGTTCGAATGGACAATGAAGTGCTAGGAAGCATTTGACACCTTGAAGGAAAAATTAACAACCACACTAATTTTGATTGTGCCAGATCCAAATGGGAATTTCGTAGTGATAACAGATGCGTCCAGAGATGGACTAGGAGGAGTGTTAATGCAAGAAGGAAAAGTGGTGGCTTCTGAATCGAGGAAACTGAAACAGTATGAACAAAATTATGCACCACATGATCTGGAATTAGCTGCGATCGTGCATGCCTTGCAAATATGGCGAAATTATTTACTAGGGAAGACCTTTGAGCTTAAGTCAGATCATCAAGGGCTAAAATATCTATTTACTCAATCCAACTTAAATGCATGGCAAAGAAGATGGATGGAATTAATTTCCGACTATGACTTCGAGATCAGCTGTATAAAGGGTAAGGAGAATAAAGTAGCGGATGCCTTGAATTGGCGAAGGCACATAACTGCTATGGCAACTATCCACATAGACTTTAGAACGTAGGTTCTACAAAAACTGAAAGAGGGTGACTACTATAATCAAGTACGGGAAGCTCTTCTGAAAAACTCACAAGATTCTAATTATGAAGGATTGCAGATAGAAGAGGATGGACTTTTGAGATTCAAGGGTAGGATGTACATTCCAAGTTCATCAAAATTAAGTAAAACAATTTGGACAGAAACTCACTCTGCACCATATTCAGGCCATCCTGGAGTAACCAAGATGTTGGCAGATGTGAAACCATTATATTTCTGGAAGGGAATGAAAAAGGATGTAGCTAGATTTGTTGTAGGATGTTATGAATGTCAGAAGGTTAAAGTTGAACATCAACATCTAGCAGGGTTATTACAACCTCATAGAAAACCAGATTGGAAGTCAAAAATTATAAGTATGGATTTTGTGCAAGGGTTACCAATGACAAGGAACAGACATAATACCATATTGGTGGTAGTAGACAGACTCACCAAGGTGGCACACTTCATACCAGGGAATTTGATAGATGGGACTTCCGTAATTGCACAAAAATTTGTGCAGGAAATATTTCATCTACATGGAGTACCAGAGAAGATCATTTTAGACAAAGACGCCAGAATAACATCTAGATTTTCGCAGACACTATTCTCGACTTTAGGGACACAATTAAACATCAGCATAGCTTATCATCCTGAAACGGATGGTCAAACAAAAAGGGTTAATCAGATATTAGAAGATTTACTCGGAATGTATTTTATGGATCAACAACATAAATGGGAGGAATATTTTCCTTTGGTAGAATTTTCCTACAATAATTCGTATCAGTCAGCTATTAAAATGGCACCGTTTGAAGCCCTATATGGCAAAAAATGCAGGACCCCAATCAGTTGGAATAGGATGGAAGACAGGATTATTTTAGGGCCAGAAATGCTCCAAGAAATGGAAGAGCAGGTCAAATTAATTAGTCAAAAGCTGAAAGAAGCTAATGATCATCAAAAGAGTTATGCTGATGCGAAGCGAACTCCTAGACAGTTTGTAGTGGGAGACAAAGTCCTTTTGGGTGTCAAACCACAAAAAAGCTCTATTAAATGTGGAAAAACTTCAAAGCTCACCCCAAGATACGTGGGGCTTTTGAAGTACTGGAAGTGATCAATCCAGTGGCTTACAAAATTGCTCTACCTCTAGCTCTCGCCCGATTGCACAATCTGTTTCATGTCTTCTGCCTTAAGAAATATTTTGCAAACTTTGAACATATGATTGACTAGAAATCCTTGCAGGTGCAGGATCCCGGGGTGATTACTATAGAACCAATTCGATTGCTTGAGATGCGTAAGCTACGCTTATGTAATCGTGAGGTGGTTCAATGTAAGGTCCAGTGGGACCAGTATTCAAAAGAAAATGTCACCTAGGAAGACTATGAAGAAGTCCTTCAGAATTTTCCTTATTTGTTTTCGGACCATATGGAATTTTGATCTTAGACTTAAGTTTATGAATAAATAATCATCGAGGAATGAGGATGATGATTCTTAAGGGGTGGAGTATGTTACATCCCCCTAAGACTTGATATGACGTGGTATTGGAATCATGGATGTTAATATTTTTATTGTAACTGCCTTTCATGGGAACGTGAAATGATGGATTAAATAGTTGTTTTGTTTATTTCTTTCTTTTGCAAATGTAAATGTGAATATGAATGATTATTTAGATTGCGAATGTATTTAATGATAATGATGATGATGATATTATAAGTAAATGTGAATTAGTGCGTTAAGAATGGACTAACTCTAGTTTCCTGTGTCAAGTGATTGCACGATCGACATCACACGAAGGAAAAGGGACTATCATTAGGGAGAGGATGCAGTTCACAAGGATCAAATTATCATCGAACTTTGGGAAGCGAATAACAACGCAAAAATAAAACCTTGGCCTTGGTAAAATAAATAATGATTATTAAAGTCAAAATTAAGATATAAAACTTAATAGGGGTATTTTAAATAAAATAATATAAATAAGAATGTTTAAAGACTAAAGCTTAAATAATAATAGAAATAAATAAAGAAATAAACAAAAGGACTATATAATAGAACTATGGAAATGTAAATTTTATTTTTATTATCTATGTCGAGCTCTTTTGTGCAGGAAATGGCCGACGGCCATGAAGCTAGAGTACTCCGCCACTCCATCAAAAAAATGCATGGAATGCGAATGGTTTTGGAAGATTCCGAAGTGGAATGCGCACAGGCAATCTCTTAAGCGTTGGCCTCACCTTGGAAATTTCATTCTTGGGGATAGGATTCATCTTTTCATTCTTCAGAAAAATGGACGAGAAAGTTCTTCTTTCGATTCCATTGATAATATCAATACCATCTTTTCGCCATTGTTAGGGTTTCGCTATTCCTTTGTCACTGTTTGCCTTCTTGAATATAGCGATATTCTATCTCCTGAATCGAAAGCTTCTTAGAACGACTTTCTCTCTTAAACTACCTTCTGTTGCTCGAGGGTTATTTTGAAAACGAATTGAGGAGCTAATCGCTTGCCATCTAAAGCTGGTATTCGAGGACAGGATTCTTCCAACTCTCTCTAAGTTTTAGACGCGACCAGGAAAGTCTGGAATCTTGTTGATAATTTCTTTTGTATATTCTCAATATTATAAATCGAAGCTATATCATATATTCTATCTCATATGAAAACCAGTGCGTCTTCTCTGAATGTGTGATTTGGAAATCTTTGAATGTATAATACCATGTACGATATAGGTTAAATTTTTCTTCATCAGTTTTGGCAGAATCTAGCCCCGTCTCCTGTAGGAATTTGAGTCCAGTTGTTTCATGCCGGATCTCTTTTGGCTCTGTAACTGAGATAACCTTGTTAGCATCCTGTTTTTCCTTACTCCTTATACTTAAATGTCGAATGATTATTTCTGCATCTTTGCCACGCAATCTAAGGGTTTTCCTTGTGTTAGTTAATACTTGATGCTTTACCTTCACCTTGTGATGCCATACTAAATCTTCAAGCCTCGAAAGTAAAACAAACTTTACTTGCAAATATTTTGTAATCCACTGGAAACATGCTTAATCTCAAAACTTTCCGCTCTAGCTGGTCTGATCTGAGAACTTATACCTTACCCTGATCTGGTACTGTCATTGAATTCATATGTGAACTACTTAGACAAATCATTTCGCCTATTCTTTCTCTTTTAAAACATCAGCTAATCTTCTTATGAAAAGACTCAACTTAAACTCAAACAATAAATTGTAAGGCCATGAATCTAAGAGTATTTTTCCTATCAACCTTGATACATGAATTATGAAACCTAATCTTGAAGCAGTCATGTCGAGCAAGGGTGAATGCTGATGGCACAGTAGTGCCAAAGATGTAAGCACAATAGTGCCAAATATGTTGGCACAATAGTGCCAAAGGCATCGACACAGTAGTGCCAGAATAACCGGCACAGTGGTGTCTGAAGTATTTTAAAAAAAAACCTTGGCCAAGGTCGATGCCAGTTAGGAAAAGTCAGCTTTCATGTTCTAGATATACTCTGGTTAGAATGATCCTTCTAGTTAGGAGGAACCTATAGAGGAGGGATCAACCAGCAGTATAGGATCATGGACACCAGGCTAAGAGACATGATAACATTTGATCCTTTTTAATTGACCTCGAGAAGGGCCGGGTACTTCAGTCCAAGGACACGGGAAGACCAGAAGGTCTTGGTTGGGCGGTAAAGCCCCTGATGATTCTTCCTTTTGCTCACTGATAAAGCAATTTCAAGAAAATGCAGTTTGAAGATGGTGATAATATAAAAATCATTTCTTTATATTAATTCCAGGTAAATGTTCTGATTATTCTCTTTTATGCAGATATAGTTTTTCATTTAAGATATATGTTCATTGAATAATCTGCAATTGTTGTTTTAGATTAATCAATGGTTTTCTTTCTGTTTAATGATTGAATTCTAGAAGTTAGTTATTGAAAAATAAAGTAAATGTTGTGTTTTAAAGCAAACCCTAGAATGACAGTTATTCTGTTGTGGACATTTGTGAAACTGTAGAAGTTCCTTTTCAAGTGAAACTGTATCTTGGTAAATTTAGTTGCATCTTGAAATTAGTTAGAACAAATGGAAAACCCTAGTTCTCTTGAAATCAAATTAGTTACGAATCAGCTGAAGGTAGTTGATAGTTAACTTTTATAACTGTAGAACTAGTAGGTTGTTACAATGAAAGGACAACCTTTGCTAAACAAATGGATAGTTAGTCATCCTCAGTTAACCTCACATGCGTATCATCATGCAAAGGCATTCATGAGCTAGTGACAAGTCAAGTGGCCTAAATACTCAGATTTGGTGCACTTACAGCAGTTTAGGCCTATTTAAGAAGCCCATGTAGTTACCACTAGAGTTCAAAGGAGTTTGAATCTAAAATCATGCATTTTGAGGAAGTTTGAGGTCCTAAAATAAAGACTTTTTTGCCTTGTACGCCCAACAAGTTGAAGACTTCATGCAAATTGATTGATGACATCAATTCCATTCAATTTCATTCTTTTTTTAGAAGATCAGTTCAAGTTGAGTTGGGCATACTTCAAGGATTATGCAAAGGTCAAAGAAGTCAAAGAGGTCAAGTCAAACTCTCATCACCAAAGTTTGTATGTTTTTGCTTCCAATTCACATCCAATTAAACTCATCATGCAAACTTGACATCTTCCACAAGGTTCAACCTCAGTTAGCTGAAGATGTCTTCTATAAGACAAAGCATTTAGCTCTTTAGAGCAATTCTTTCATTCCTCTTCCTACCTTATGCCAAAGAGAAGGATTGCAACTCATTTTGAGATTTATAGAGTAGCAGTTTCATATAGTTTCAATTAGTATTTTCAGATTTGTATCGACAAAAGCTTCTATTATTTCAATAAAAGAAGCATATTTTCCTTCTCTAAAATTCTTTTGTTAAGTGTTTTTTGGATGACCTGATCTGATTTTTGTGATTATGAATGCAAAATTCTTAAATTATGTCTCATTACAAAACACTCTATACTATTATGTCTCAATTAGTATTTTCAGATTTGTATCGGCAAAAGCTTCTATTATTTCAATAAAAGAAGCATATTTTCCTTCTCTAAAATTCTTTTGTTAAGTGTTTTGTGGATGACCTAATTTGATTTTTGTGATTATGAATGCAAAATTCTTAAATTATGTCTCATTACAAAACACTCTATACTAGAATTAGAAAAACTTATACAGGTTATGGATTGTGTTATTTCTTTTAGTTATTGTAGTTGTGAAACTTTTCAGTTTTCCTTAAAGAACTTGAAACATAACCTTTTTATGAAACATTATTTTGTAAGCTTGTGAAAATTGAGTTGTGCATAGGGTAAAGCTAATTTTTTGAGAGAAGTTGTGAGTTGAAACGGCAGGTATAAGTCTAAGATTTTTGGTGCATCACCTCCTAGGGTTAGTAAGTCTTTTAGTTTAAGTTCTTCTATCCCTTTTCTTGATCAAGGCAATAATTTATAAGAGGTTCATCAAGGGAACTAGCCCTCTCTGGAGGTTCATCTTCACCATAGGCAACTCACAACTTGAAGATGATCCTATGTTTCATAGGATAGTTGTGTTTTACACTTGGTTAGGGTACAATCCTCATGACAACAATTATATCATCAAGTGAGGTTTTAAAGACATATTTTAGACTTCATTTCCTCTATCTCCTTTTGCATTTGATGAGACTAGTGTTTATACATCTATATGGCTCATAATGATATAGTTTAGTAGTAAATTCATTATATTCTAGATACAACTTATTGTGATGAGTACTTGATAAATATTCGAGGTTTTTTTTGTGAGTGTTGTCTTGTAGACTTGGAGGAAACTATTGAATATATCCATCCCTTATTTGATGTTTGATCTTATGGAGTTGCATCATCTTGTTCAAATGTTCTAAGGGAATCTTTAGACCCTTTTCTTCTTTCTCCACCTATTCATTTATCATAGTTTGGTATTGGCTTGGATATCTTTGAGAAATATTTGGAGGAATATTCATCTTTGGAGTATGTTCCAAATTTGTTTCTACAAGGTTCTAGATTGTTACCTTGATCAATATGGCCTAGAACATTGTTGGTAAGCAAATTGGCACTTAAAATGATACTTGACTCGCTCAATGGAAAGTGGCAATGACACTCCAACAATTGGAGAGATTTCTTGTGAAACTGTAACCTTCCTCTATGTTTGAGAGGGGTAGCTCCCTCGTATGATGGGGGTATTTGTAGTTTTTGTGTAATTTTAACCTAAAAGCACATAAAAGAGAAAAGGAAAAACTAAAGGAAAGTGAATAACAAAACCCCTAGTGGGAGACATAGAATACCAACTAGAATTTCATAGGATATGATGAATTACAAAGGGGTTTTAACACAAAGCATATTTTGATACACAACGGTAAAGAAAGAAGTGTAACAAATCTCAACATATGAGGAGACAAGTTTCTTCGACACATTCAAACCAAGATACTAAGATATGAATGTTTTTCATTACATCAATCACATAGATCACCAATGGTTTGCACAATCACATAGAAGGATTATTGATTTAACATACAAGAAGTCAACAATGATAACACATGAATGCATTTAAAATATACAAAACAAAATCATTCTTCATTATCTCCTTGAAATTATACAATTCCAAAAACTCTTCTATACATAGTATCAAGCCAAAAAGACTTGGTACAATCTCTTTGAATATTTCTCAAAAGTTTTCCCCTTTTGCTAAAAGTCCCCCCTTACATTTGAAATATCCTTGTATTTATAGGCTTCCATCCTCATAACTACCTATAACTACCCAATAACTACCTTCTAACTACCTTTGAAATACAATAATATTACTTAGGATTTGTATTGCTTTTCTGGAAACAAAGTTCATATTCTAATCTTTTGGTTACAATAAGTGACATAAGTCAATTTTACAAAAAGGTAATTAGAACTTGAATTTTAGAAGAAAGAACAGGCTATTGGTCTTGCTGAGGTGAGCACCGTATCTTCTTTCAATCCATGAATCACCTATACAAACCACGATCTAACATCCACATTCTACCTTCAAAGATATGTGTTTCAATTGCATCTATTGGACATCATTTTCTTCCATGGAGCTATAATAATACAGCATGTCATCTTTGTCAACCTCCTTAAAGGTTAGGATATTTCCCTTACACACAATTACAATATTAACACATGTACTATGATGTCCCAATTTTCGATGCCCTTCTTTGGGCTAGTTTGGTTCTGACTCACTATCTTTAGTAAGTACCATATTTAGTAACTGGTCCTTGTGGCAGTGCAATGTAGGGTTTCCTGTTTGGGCAGTGTGTGGACGTTGTCCTGTGAGCTTTAATGTTTTGGCTAGTTTGATATTTGGTGAGTACATACTAATTTTAGCAGTTGCTATTTATAGTAAGTCTATTTCGGGAAACTAGTCCCAAGACCATAGTGTCTTCAGCAGTGTTATTTCTATGGTGGTGTTGGAGAGCCTAAGGTTGAGTTATTTAATATTTGCTTTAAATTAGTTACTTAAGTTATTTTAATAAAAAAACTTTATAATTTAAGTGAGGGGGTAGGTGGTCATCGAAAAGTACCTTGGTGCCTAATGAGATAACTTAACATTGTTCTAGAAGGCTGAATAAGGCAAAATAGTTTCCTTTTGAGCAGGACACCCCTTTGAGGAATATTTGATAATTTTTTTAAGTATAAAGAAAATTATTAAAAAAAAGCAAATGGAGAAGAGTATTTCTCTTGGAGGGAAATCATTTTCAAACTTGAGTTGCCCTAATTTCTCATACTCTTTATAATCTCATTTTGAGTCTCATTTGTACATGTTGAAGTTGGTTGCATAACAAGATGTTGGTGGAATTTCTCTAGAGGTCTACAATTTGGTGTTGAGGACGAAAACCCTCTTCATTTAGGAGCTTGTTTCAATAGTGAAAGACCTACCCTAGTCAGTTGGGTGTGATTCCACTCAGGGGTCACCTTGTTGCTTAACAGATAATCAATTTTTCAGTATTTTGGTTTTGAAAGATGAAGATTTTTTAATATTTTTGAAGTGTTGCTTTTTGGTTTGGTGAGTATGAGCTTGGATTTGAAAGGTCTGGTTATGGTGTTGAATTTCAAGGAGGATTTTGGGGTTTTGAAGCAGTTTATAGTGAATTTTTTAGCATTTCATGTCCAGGGTTGAAGTTGGAGATTTGATCATAACTTCATATTGGCTTGGTTTTAAGTCATAGGTATTGGTTTATCAAAAACTCCTCATTTAGGCATCCCATAGCATATGTTCATATGATTTTATTGGTGAAAGTCTAATTTATTGGAACAAGTCGCCCTTCTCCAGGTGGCCCCCTTTTTGAGGTGAACTCCCAATTTTAGGTCTGTTGTTGTTGAGCCTTTTTTCTACCATCATCGGGGCTGAAGGTGTGGTCATTGGCATTGAAGATAACGAGAGCTTGTTGGTCTACTTTGTTGTTGAAGAATTATGCAAGTTTGAAGACTTAATGTTGCTCATTGAATCTCTTTCACAAGTCCGAACTATTATTTTCTAAATCTGATATGCATTTGTAAAACTCAAAAAATTTATGTTATGATATTAGAAAATATAATCTGAAAGTTCTTCTTTGCAAGCAAGTTTATTTATGTTTCCCTGTACTCCATGTTTTCTATTTATCAATTATTAATGAGAAAATGTATGGCACTTGAAAACAAAACAAACACTGCAAAACACTTCCAATTAGCAAACAGAAAAACCAAAAAAATAGGGGCAGTCATTACATGTACCCACACCTATGTAATCAACAACTTTGAAGTGAAACACACTTGAACCGACTTCTTTAACAATGCCCATAATTTCATGTCATGACACCCACAAACATCTTGAATCACCATTTTTATTTCAAGACCATACGATATACCTATACAATAGAATCCATGGTGTGTTATTTTGAATGAGACATCATCCAAAGTCGGGGCTCTTTTACTAAGTCTGTAGGATAACAAAGAATTTGATGAGAGATAATAGAGTCAAGCTAGCCAATTGGGAGCAATGAAGCTTCATATTACCCATTGTATGATTCATATCAACACCTAATTGTCCATGAACATCAACATTTCCTTAGAAGAAACCAACCTTCACTTGCGTACTTTCTAAACTCCATTACACTAGGGTCATCCAACGAAAAAGAAATTATGCCTCCATTAAATGCATAATGTGTGTCTATATGTGGAGACAAACCAACTCTAGGAGGGCATCCATTTATTGCTAGCTAATCAAATGATAGATAATTCTCCATCTGATTAACTTCCAGAAGAGATGAGATTCTATTTAACAAATCTAATGAAAATAATGAAAGTTCACCCATGTTTTCCTCCCTATCAACATTTCGTGTTTTATACATGAAATAATAATCATAATGTTGAACTCTCTATTTCAAAAGCCCTCAACGGTTCTAAACTTCATCAATACTTCCATGTTTTGCATACATTTCTACCAAGGCACGTGTAGCTACAACATCTGACAAAAATCCTCTATCTTTTATGCTTTGATGGATGTGTTGGAATCAAGCAACACTGAGAGGGGGGGGTGAATTAGTGTTGTGCAATTCTTAACTTTATTAATTTGATCCTTAAAGTGCTGATAACATTCAACCAAAATAAAGATGCATGCACATAAGACAAATAACCACAACACCATAACACAAGGATTTTTACGTGGAAGCCCTGTTAGGGGAAAAACCACGGTGGAGGTCAATCCACAATATTGTTTTGAGCATACTCAAAGGAAAAGATTACAAAATGAGAATGCACTTGCATTCAGGCACACTGCCTAGAGTTCACTGCTCAAAAACTGAAAGGCTCACTGCCTTACAAAAGTTTGGAATACTTCCAAGGATTTGAACTAATAAAGTAGCATCTACAAATGCCTGATTATAGTTCTAATTAGGCTCAACAATCAAATTTTGGATCTTCTATTTGATTATGCTCTTCTGCTCTGTTCTGCATCAATTCACACTAAAAATCCTTAATGTACAAGTGAAACTATGCATAATCGCTCTACTAACCTTCTGACATTTGCAACATATAGCAACTCACATCAAACACACACCAAAATGATATAATCGATCACTTATATATATCCACTACTTAGGATTTAATCGCTTCAAGTTGATTTCAAAAAAATAAGAAATATTCTCAAATTGTCAGCTCAAATCATCCATAATATTCAATGCGCATCCACAAGAGTCAGCCACAACATAGTGAGGACCCAAAAAAAAATGCTCGAACACAAAAATACTTAAACAATAACTCTCAACTATCCACAACACACTATGTTCACCAAGTCGGCCTTCATACACTGATGAACAAAAAATTAGTTCACTGGACCTTCCCTTCTAACTTTCACCCAAATTGATACGGGGCACCAAGATTTATATATAACACAGGTTATGTATCGAACAATACTCCCTGAGATCCACAACACAAAATAACAAATTTTTTGCATATGAATCGAAGAACACAAATCTACCAGATGCTCTGTTCTAACTTAACAGATAATCATTGATCTTCAATTTGTTTTTCGGTATGAGTAAATGATGACGTGCAGATCGACTAGCTAACAAGGGTTTCCATCAATGACAACACTAGAAAACATGTGCAGTGTCTCTTTCCAACAATCTCTCCTTTTGGAATTGATGGCAACACTTAGTGAAAAATGACTAAGTGTCGGATTAGTACCAACATAAATACACTGCCAACCAAAACTCCAAAAATATCTTCATCCACAACTCAAAACTACAACTCCCCCTTAGATGAATATACATTTTTCACTGTTCTACTCTCCCCCTTTGAAATCAATGGCAAAGATGGGGAATCCACATACAAAACTCCTATAAACAAACAAAAAAACTTCAAACTGCATATGTACAAACTTGTTTCAAACAATTTACACAAACTTGAAAATATCTGCAAAATTGGTCTTTAATAGGTTCAGGCTTGAGTCCCAATACTTCTTAAGGCTTTCCAAAATAGTTATGTGACCATAGAGTAAATAACATTGCATTTCTACAAATTCAAGGTTCACTGGATAACTGACCGCCATAGCATCTTGTGCTTCCTTCAAAGCATTCAACATGGTCTCCATCTTTGGACCAATTAGGCCTCTAAGTTCACCAACTCTTTCCACAACTCTATCATTATCATGCGTCAAGCTCTTTATTTTGTCAAATAAGGATATAACTTGACCTTCTTGCTCTCCAACAGAAATAGTTAAAGGATCAAAAGCATTAGAAATAGCAGCTAGCTCTTTCTCATGATCCTAAACCTTCTTCTCATTTTCCTCAGTAAGTTTTGACAAAGACAAACACGAGTTATAAATCCTTCTGCCTTCTAACAATGCACTTTGAACATTTTTCACATAGGTAGCTAACAGAGATTTATCATTAGCTATCATTCCTTTCAACCTACTGATCTTTCTAGCATCAAATTCCTTCTGAACTTTGACCAAAGTTGACTTCTCAAGTGACTCAAAATGAGTACTTACCGAATTTATAAGCTTCTTTAGCTCACCGAAGGAAGAACCAGATGGATCCTTAACATGAGTAGGCATGATCTTCTCTAGAATGCCAGATGTAAGATTCAATAACTCATTGTCCTCAATGTGATACTTTAGAATTTCTTCCCTAGCCTTAGCTTGTGCAAATGATGTGACTTTCATTTTATGAATTGGGGACAAAGTAGACAAATGAATAGGGGCATCTCCCAACTCAAGATCAAATTCTTCCTTTTGCTCTTATAGAAACTTCTTTATTGCCTCTATAGTGTCTCTTGCTTCCACTGGAACTTCTTTAACTTCAATCTTCTTTTCCTCAACTACTGTTTCCACAGCCACAGATTTTTGTTTGTCATTTGGAGCTTCAACTTCTTCAACTAATATATCCTTTTCTTCAACAAACACAATTTTAGGAGCTTCAGTCTCCATTGGTTCTTCTGTATCATGCACATCATGAGGAATCTAAGTGTCCTCAATTGTAACCTCTTCATTTACCAGACCAGATGAAAGATCTTCCACATGCTCTTCTTCAGAAACAACATCAATTCTATTCTTTAATAAAACTTCCTTCATAATACTTTCAATTTCTTTTGCAACCTCTTCAGTCCTACCCAACATAAGCTTGTTTATTCTTGTTTTTCTCTTGAATTCTCTTTTTGCTTCTTTTAGGATTGTATTCATTTCCTCAATAGACATTACTAGACTTAGATTTGCAAGAATCCATTCTCTCAACTGCTCATCTTCAGTTCTGGCACTAACTCTCCTCATTTCCAAAATTTCATACAATTCCTTAGGCAACTATGCCATTATCTCAACAAGAGTCATATTGAAATTGTTCAAATATTGTATTGTAGCCTCCTCAAGGATTCTTTGACCAACAATATCAAAGGTACCATATACTTCACATAGGGGCTTAAGATTTGCATCCTTGATTATAGCTCTTTCAACTTCCTTTACGGACATACCTGGTTTTCCAGGCTTCATCTTCTTCTTTACGTTCTCTTCACCGGAGGGCTTGTCCTTAGTGATTGTTGTTGCTACTTGGGTGCCCCTATGCTTTATCTCTCTAACTTCTTCATCAAATTCTATCTCTTCATCTTCTGAAATAGTTGTATACACTCTTGTGCTCTTATCCTTCTTCCTTTTACCAGATGCCTTAACTTGAGCTTTTTTAGGGGCTGACTTCTTTGCATGACTGGATAGGGATGTTGAGCTTCTTGTTGATCTAGTTTGACCAGAGGATGCTGTCAGACTAGAAAATTCAGTTTTAGCAGGCCCTTTTCCTTTTTTGGCTTCAACTTGTTCTCTCTTCCTTCTGGCTTCTCTTACTGCTTTTTTAGATATTCCCATGCTCTTTGCAAAGACTTCCACTTCTTTCCTTACTCTCCAGACTATTATTGGTTTCTTCAATTGCTCATGGACTTGCATATTCTTCTCTGCATATGTTCCAAACCTTTCTTCAGATGGACCCAAAGGCTTACTCAACAAATGTTGAGCATATAGCTCCAAGATTCTTTCCTCAACTTCATAACCCATTGGCATAATCCAAACGGTTCTAGGTTTTGCCGCTTCCATCAAGCATTGATCAATGTCCACCATAAAACAAATTGTGTCCTTATACTTCTCCACAATATAAGTAGGAATTCTTTCCCTTGCTTGCATTACATTTTGAAAGTTCTTGAGATATGCCCAAATTGCAATTTTCCTGGCTTGCAAATCACCAAGGCTGAATAACATGTCTCTAATCTGAACAGCTACAGGCTTATTACCTCTTTCCCAAAACACTTTCTCAACTCCCAGAACTTCATTCATGAAATAAAAGAACAAACATAGCAACAGATTACCGTATTTAAAGGAATTATTCTTGTCTTTCTTAATCTTACCAAGATTTTCCATAAGTTGACTTCGAAGCAATTCACATAAATCATACTCTGCATTCTCCTTTACCATCTGATATGCTGCATATATGGTTGTACCAGATACAAAATTTTCTCGGTTGGAGTGATATATCTTGTAACCAATGACCATCGAGGAAAATTTCGTACCCACATTAATGATGTTATCAATTGTCATTGCTCTTCTATCAAATACCAAACCAGTTGCATCAGTGACTATTTGATTCTTCACAGAATTCAAAATCGTGAATCCACTAGAGGAATTTAATCCTATAACAACACTTATAACTTATTTTGTAATCTTGAAAGGTTGATTCAACCACATAAATTCAACATGAACTCGACTCAAGATGTACCAAACCCATTCACTTTCATCAAACAAAGGAAATTTCACAATCTATGTGAATTTCTTCTCCTCTAGGGTTTTGAATTTGGGATTAACACAAAAATCCTCTCCAACAATGTGATTGGAATACAAATGTAGCAACTACGAGCTCCCTAACTCCTCAATATTAGCATGAATATATTCCCTAATGTCTTCAATATGCAAAACACCGTACGGAACAAACGAAAATGCACCTAAGGGCTTAGTCTCAATAGATTTGAAAGGATGCCACTTGAATTTCAAATGGGGTCTATAGCCATTTTCACAAATTCACAAGTTTACAAGTTTTCTTGATAAGTACCTTTTTTCTGGATTAAGTTTTGAACTTCGAATCGTCTTCACACTTGAATTCTCACCAAATTTTGCCAAGGTTTGCTTCATAGCTCTTCAAACTTCTACTCAAAATGCAAAGTGAAAAATGAAGGATAGAAATAACCTTTTATCATTCGTACACCTAACCTTTTTGACGTAATAAATGTTTTTTCCCTAACTCATCCAGATACCCTGTTTCCATACACTGTAAAAGATAACTCTTCTGCAGACATTCAATTCTACATAAATACTCTCTCCAACTGTTCAATAGCATCTGTAGATCATCAATGCAATCACTGAACTCATCCACATCCTGGTGTCGATTACCTACAGGGGGTTTGAAGGATTTTCTTGATAGCTCCCCCTAGGCTAGAGGCCTTAAGCTAATTCCTGAAGGAATTACCAGAAGCTGATTCTAGTGCTGGCTCATTTCCTGCAACAGAGAGACTTTTTTTCACCCATGTCTTCTTCATCTGCTTCCTAATCTGATCTATAGTGACTTTCCTTTTTCCTTTTTCATCCTTATGCATGTTTCTTCTCTGATTTACCAGACCTCTTCTATAGAATCTAGCAATATGACCAGTTTTGATGCAATTGTAGCACACCATATTTCTTTATCTAGACCAGTTGTTCCACTGACTTTCTCTTGATTTGCACTGGTTAGCAATATGGCCAAATATATTGCATGTATAACATCTAGCATCTCTATAAAAGTTGTTTATCACATTTCTGCATTCACTTGACTTATGACCATACTTGTTGCAATTAAAGCACTAACTAGAGAATGATGGACCACTTGAATTCATTCTACTTCTGCATTGGGTCACCATATGACCAAATTTATTGCAAACATAACAGTTGCCATTAAAATTTTGAGCATTAGGTTGTCTTACCGGATACCTTCCAACATTGCTCATCTGATTTCCTTGTCTAAACCTCCTTTGTCCAGATCCAGAACTTTCTCCTTTCTCATATCCAAGACCTTGCTTGTCACCATCAGTCCTCTGACTTTTAATTAGATCATCAAGCTTGGCTGAGCTAATCTTGAACTTCTCCTTGAATTCATTTGTTGTAGTAAGTTCAGCTCTGAGATCAACAATGTGCTTTTGAAGCTCTTCCTCATTATGTTTGGATATTTCTAACTTATGTTCCAACTGAATGAATCCATCAGTAATTCGTCTACATTCTTTAGATTTCTCTTTCGAGGATTGGGCAAGCTTTTCTTCATTTTTCTTTTTGTCTTCAATTTCCTTAGTCATCCTCATCATAATAGATTCCATCTCATGCTTCATAACTGCATTATCCCTAGAAAATTTTTCACATTCTTTTGTCTTTTCCTTCAGGGCTTGACTCAGTTGGTCATCTACAATGTGTTTACTATCTTCTTGCTTGATCTGATCACATAGTTCCCTTCTCTTCTCTGTGGACTTATTGATTTTTTCTTTTAATCACTCAATGAATCTCTCAGCATTCATGAGATTTGCTTGTAATTCCCAGACTTTATATTTTTCCTGATCAAGATCATCTAGGGCCACCATAAACTATTGTTGAAGACTGCTTGAATCCATTGAAACAATTTCCAAGATCTTCCCCAAACTTTTAAACTTCTTCTGAGGAACTCAGCTCTAATACCAATTGTTGGAATCAAGCAACACTAAGAGGGGGGGTAAATCAGTGTTGTGCAATTCTTAACTTTATTAATTTGATCCTTAAAGTGTTGATAACATTCAACCAAAATAAATATGCATGCACATAAGACAAATAACCACAACACCATAACACAAGGATTTTTACGGGGAAACCTTGTTAGGGGAAAAACCACGGTGGAGGTCAATCCACAATATTGTTCTGAATATACTCAAAGGAAAAGCTTATAAAATGAGAATGTATTTACATTCAGGCACACTGCCTAGAGCTCATTGCTCAAAAATTGAAAGGCTCACTACTTTACAAAAGTTTGGAATACTTCCAAGTGTTGATGTTCACTTGCAGCATTAGAAGTATTCTTCCAGCGATCTCCTTGTTTGTAATAAATTAAATATTAGCCTCAAGCTATTTAATTTATGAAGACTCGAGAGGCACGATTTTTGTAGAAACACTTCTATTTGTTAAGCAAACAATTATTAATGAAGAGGCACAATTTTCCTAACAAGGCTGACCTTGTTCAAGAGGCGGGAATTGAAAGAGAGACATTTTCTTGCTGTTGGCCGACATGGTGCTGGGAAAAGTCACGTCCTCTCCTCTTTGTATTTACATTCGATGTCATTCTCATTGTAGATCATCAAGTTTCAAGTTCAGTTCGATTTTATACATTGAAGTCTAAGTGCGAGTTATCCAGAAGTGGAAGTGAATTGTATAGGAGAGCATATTGTTTGAGGCTGAGTTCTATCAGCATTTTAGTTTTGTGTTGCATCACTCTTTGGTGCATATTTTTGGGCCTGCATATCAGCCTCTTGTAAGGAGATCATTTTGTGACAATTCAATATATAAGTGATATATTGTTGCTGGGTTTTTCTCCCTCAAGAGGAGGGTTTTCCTAGGGTATCTGTTGTGTCTTTGCATCTAATTTGAATTAATTTTTTGTGCATTAATCTGATCATTAAAATTTAACATGGTATCAGAGCGGGTTTGAGGAGATCGTGATCAGATTTGATACTACAACAATACTCTATTCTCTTTGTCTTAAATCTTTGTCTATCTCTACATCAATCAAGATGGTGAACGAATTGAAAATCGAGGATAGACTTGAGGGAGCATGCAACTATACTTCATGGAGTTTTAGAATTATGCTCACATTGGAAGAGAATGATTTAGCTGAGTTTGTGGAGACCAAAGTTCCTGAACCTGAAGAAGAAGAAGAGAAGTTGCAATGGAGGAAGAAAGACATCAAGGCAAAGAAGTTGTTGGTTGATTCCGTCAAAGACCATATTATTCCAATTGTCTCCAAGTTGAAGACTGCAAGGGAGATGTTCAAGACATTAGAAGAGATGTACGAAATCAACAACACCAACCGGGCTCTTGCACTGAAGCAACAACTACACCATGTGAAGATGGCGAAAGGAGAAATAGTGATTGCCTACTTCATGAGAATCTTGGAGTTGAGAGATCAACTCTCTACAATTGGTCATGTGGTTGATGATAAAGATCTAACGATGCTTGCTCTCAATGGTCTTCCATTATCATGGGAGTCCTACATTCAAGGAATTAGTGCAAGATCCAAACTTCCTAAGTTTGATCGCTTAAAGGCTGATTGTATTCAAGAAGAGTCAAGATTGGTGGCTAGAGGTGTTGGTCAAAGTTCAAAGAATGAAGATATTCATGTTCTCGTCTCCCATGCTTCAAAGAAGAAAGGAAAAGATGGGAAGAAAGGATTCTTCAAGAGAAATCGTGATAAGGGAAATGATGATACACCCGCCTTCAAGAAGAAAAGAGACATGTCCAAGATTCAATGCTTTAGATGTGATAAGTTTGGGCACTTCGCTAAGCATTGTCCAAGTAGACCTAAGCAACAAGCCACCGTTGCAAATGTTGATGATGCTTCTCCGCAAAAGGATTCAAGTGAATATTTGTTCTACTCAGCATTGTCAAGCAATGTACCTACCGACACCAACACTTGGCTGATCGACAGTGGTGCTTCACGACACATCACTGGTTTTAAGGAGCACTTATCAAGTTTGGTGGAGAAGGAGTCTTCCAAACAAGTCATCATTGGAAATGATGCTAGCTACTCCGTGAAAGGAATTGGGACCTCTACACTTCATTTGGATTCTAGCATCACACTTCAGTTTAGTAATGTTCTTTATGTTCCTGGAATCAAGCGCAATCTCATTTCAATTTCAGCCCTAGAAGATAAAGGATATCAAGTTGCCTTCTCAAAAGGAAAAGTACTTGTGTGGATGGAGGATTCTAGCTTCAAGGATGCCCAAGTAATTTTAGTCAGACATGAAATTCTTTATAGGCTTTGCACGCATCCTCTTTAAGCGTTGGTCCATGATTCTTCAAGTCTATGTGATATTTGGCATTGGAGATTGGCTCGCCTACACTTTTGAGCCTTACCTATCATGGAGAAGATGGTGTCGGGTCTTCCTAAGTTCAACCAAGAGCATGAAGGTACTTGCAAGGGTTGCGCTTTGGGAAAGAATATAAAATCCCCTTTTCATAGTAGAGAAAATAGATCTAAGTACATTTTAGACCTTATTCATTCTGATTTATATGGTCCTACGTCTGTTCCATCTTCAAGTGGATTCTTGTATTATGTCCTTTTTATTGATGACCACTCTAGGAAGACTTGGATTTATTTTTTGAAAACTAAAGAGTCTGAGGAAGTGTTAGAAAGGTTTAAGGAATTTAAAGATTTGGTAGAGAATCTTTCTGGTAAAAGAATTAAGGTCCTCAGATGTAATAATGGTGGAGAATACACCTCTGGCAGTTTTCAAAATTTTTGTGTTGATGCAGGGATTAAGAGGGAGTTTTGTGTCCCCTATAATCCTCAACAAAATGGTGTTGCAGAAAGGAAGAACAAGATGATCATGGAAGCAGCGAAGGCCATGATCCATGACCAAGATTTGCAAACCTTCTTATGGGAAGAAGCTTCCAGGACGGCTGTATATGTTCATAACATAAGTCCTCACAAGGTCTTGGAGAATATAACTCTGGAAGAAGCCTTTACAGGGAAGAAGCCTGAAGTCAGTCATTTGAGGATCTTTGGATGTCTTGTCTATGTTCATATTCCAAAGGAAAAGAGAACTAAGTTGGAGCCTTCTGGCAAGAAGGGAATATTTTTGGGCTACAGTGAGACATCAAAAGCCTACAGAATATACATTACAGGACAGAAGTTGATCAAGATCAGTAGGGATGTCACATTTGAGGAAGAATATAACTCTGGAAGAAGCCTTTACAAGGTCTTGGAGAATATAACTCTGGAAGAAGCCTTTACAGGGAAGAAGCCTGAAGTCAGTCATTTGAGGATCTTTGGATGTCCTGTCTATGTTCATATTCCAAAGGAAAAGAGAACTAAGTTGGAGCCTTCTGGCAAGAAGGGAATATTTTTGGGCTATAGCGAGACATCAAAAGCCTACAGAATATACATTACATGACAGAAGTTGATCGAGATCAATAAGGATGTCACATTTGAGGAAGATGTTGCATTCAGGAGATCTAGAGGCATTCATATGGAGATCGATAATGAAGAGTCTCCTCAGGACATGGAAGTTGACCATACTCCTGAGATATAGAGGGAGACTTTGGAACCAAAAGAAGATATTGATCCTATTCAACCTTTGTAACCTACTGATGGGCCTACTGACATTGTTATTGGCAGAAAGAGACCTCTATGGGCCAGGCGTACTATGCAAGAGGCTGAAAGTTTTGCAGCTCCTAGAGGCACATTAAGAGAAAGTAAAAGGCCACATAAGTTCTCTAGTTATGTTGCCTTAATGAGTCAAATTATAGAATCTGAGCCTACATGTGTTGAGGAAGCATCTAGTCATCAAGTTTGGAGAGATGCTATGGCAGAGGAGTACCAGTCAATTTTCAAGAACGAAGTTTGGGACATTGTTCCTGGACCCGAGGGAAAATCAGTGGTATCTTCAAAATGGATCTTCAAAATCAAGCATGTTGTAGATGGGAGCATTCAGAAGTACAAGGCAAGATTCGTGGCTCGTGGTTATTCACAGAAAGAGGGAGTTGATTATGAAGAAAAATTTGCTCCTGTTGCTCGCTATACTTATGTCAGAACCATCATTTCCATTGCTGCATCCATAGGATGGAAGATTCATCAAATGGACGTAAAGACAACTTTTCTTAATGGAGTGATTGAGGAAGAAGTTTATATCGAGCAACCTGATGGATTTGAGGTTCATGGGAAGGAGTCACATGTTTGCAAGCTGGAGAAGGCCTTGTATGGTCTTAAGCAGGCTCCTCGTGCATGGTACGAAAGGATTGATCAATACCTATCAAGTTTGGGCTTCTTGAAGAATGATGCTGACTCAAATCTCTATTTCAAGGTAATCAATGGTGAAGCATTAATTTTGGTTTTATATGTTGATGATTTGATTCTTACTGGAGAAGATCACCTGATTCTCGAGTGTAAGAAGGAGTTGACTTCTAAATTTGAGATGAAGGACCTTGGGCTCATGCATTACTTCCTTGGCTTAGAAGTCTGGCAGAAACCAGATGAGATGATTCTAAGTCAAGGGAAGTACACCATTGATATACTTAAGAGATTTGGTATTATGGATTGCAAATCCATGTCTACACTCATGGAGACTAACCTACATAAATTGAAGGAGGTTGTAGCTAGTTCAGACTTGGTGGATCCTACATTTTACAGACAATTGATTGTGTCCTTGATGTATCTAGTTAACACTAGACCGCATATCTGTTATGCTGTGAGTGCACTTAGTCAGCTCATGTGTGAGCCGAGACAGATACATATTGTTGTAGCTAAACATATCCTAAGATACTTGTGTGGCACAATTGGTTATGGGTTGAGGTATTCTTCAGATGCAGACTTGGAGTTACATGGTTATACTAATTCTGATTGGGCAGGGTGTGTCACAGATTAGAAAAGAACCTCTAGTTGTTGTTTCAGTTTGGGTTCTGCTATGATATCCTAGTGCAATAGGAAGTAGTCATCTGTAGCATTGAGTACAGTAAAGGAAAAATATATTGCAGCTTGTATGGCAGCTTGGGAAGCAGTGTGGCTTCGTAAGCTCCTTGCAGGATTGTTTGGACAATCAATGGAGCCTACTATCATTCATTGTGATAATCAGAGTTGTGTGAAGCTTTCTGTCAATCATGTGTTCCATGACAGAACCAAGCATGTTGAGATCAAGTACCACTTTATTAGAGATATGGTACTGCGTAAGGATATACAGTTGAGGTATATCAGCACTGATGAGCAGACGGCAGAAATTCTCACCAAGCCTCTCTCCAGGATAAAGTTTGTGTACTTTCGAGATAAGCTTGGTATGGTGGAGAATCCATCCTTGACTGAGAAAGAGTCTCAGTATCAGTGATCCTTGTTAATGAGTTCTTCTCTGTGAGAGAAGTTCGAGGTGAAATCCTTTGTTAATGCATTTTCCTCTGAAACAGAGGAATTTGAGGTGCAATCCCTTGTTAATGCATTTCTCTTTGAGATTTGAGGTGAAAGCCCTTGTTTCCACCCTCTAAGAGAGTCATGGTGGATGTCATGTGTGTGACTCCATGACAAAATTTTGTACTTGTGTTTCACCCTCTGGGAGAGCCATGGTGAAAGTCATGTTGAGGTGACAACATCACGCAAGTGATGAACACTTGTACACACCATAGTATGGTTGTAGCCATTATGGTTGATATCATGTTGAGGCGATATCTAATATCACGATGAGGTGATATTCCTTTTTCACTTATGGTTGTAGCCATAGTGGTAGACATCACGATGAGGTGATATGTCCTGTGCAGCTAGAAGTATACTCCCTAGCTGAGAGGGAGTGTTGATGTTCACTTGCAGCGTCAGAAGTATTCTTCTAGCGATCTCCTTATTTGTAATAAATTAAATATTAGCCTCAAGCTATTTAATTTATGAAGAATCAAGAGGCACAATTTTTGTAGAGACACTTCTATTTGTTAAGCAAACAATTATTAATGAAGAGGCACAATTTTCCTAACAAGGCCGACCTTGTTCAAGAGGCGTGAATTTCAAGAGAGACGTTTTCTTGCTGTTGGCCGACATGGTGCTAGGAAAAGTCACATCCTCTCCTCTTTGTATTTATATTCGATGTCATTCTCATTGTAGATCATCAAGTTTCAAGTTCAGTTTGATTTTATACATTGAAGTCTAAGTGCGAGTTATCTAGAATGGAAGCGAATTGTATAGGAGAGCATATTGTTTGAGGTTGAGTTCTATCAACATTTTAGTTCTGTGTTGCATCACTCTTTGGTGCATATTTTTGGGTTTGCATATCGGCCTCTTGTAAGGATATCATTTTGTGACAATTCAATATATAAGTGATATATTGTTGCTGGGTTTTTCTCCCTCAAGAGGAGGGTTTTCCCAGGGTATCTGTTGTGTCTTTGCATCTGATTTGAATTAATTTTTTGTGCATTAATCTGATCATTAAAATTTAACACCAAGGATTTGAACTGATAAAGTAGCATCTACAAATGCCTGATTACAGTTTCGATTAGGCTCAACAATCAAATTCTGGATCTTCTATTTGATTTTGCTCTTCTGCTCTGTTATGCATCAATTCGCACTAAAAATCCTTAATGTACAAGTGAAACTGTGCATAATTGTTCTACTGACCTTCTAACATTCGCAACATATAACAACTCACATCAAACACACACCAAAATGATATAATTGATCACTTATATATATCCGCTACTTAGGATTTAATCGCTTCAGGTCGGCTACAACAAAATAAGAAATATCCACAAATTGCCAGCTCAAATCATCCATAATATTTAATGTGCATCCACAAGAGTCGACCACAACATAGTGAGGACCCCAAAAAAAATGCTCGAACACAAAAATACTTAAACAATAACTCCTCAACTATCCGTGACACACTATGTTCACCAAGTCGACCTTCACACACTGATGAACAAAAAATTAGTTCACTGGACCTTCTAACTTTCACCCAAATTGATACGAGGCACCAAGATTTACAGATAACACATGTTATATATCAAAAAATACTCCTTGAGATCCACAACACAAAATAATTATAGAAATTTTGCATATGAATCGAAGAACACAAATCTACCAGATGCCCTGTTCTAACTTAACAGATAATCATTGATCTTCAATCTGTTTGTCGGTATGAGTAAATGACAACGTGTGGATCAACTAGTTGACAAGGGTTGCCATCAATGACAACACCAGAAAACATGTGCAGTGTCTCTTGCCAATAGGATGTCCACACGTTGTTCCATAGTTCTCATTTTGACACAGGTGGTGAGGATTCGATAAAGGCTGTGGAATTTGGATTTACCCTACCAATTGCATTTGCTTTTAAGTTTCTAAATCCTTTAAAATAAATCCATTTTGTGTATATCCTACAACATTTATTATGCCTTCTCCATTAAATAGTTGTGCCATATCTCGTTCCATAGCTCCCATTTTAGCGCAAGCAAGGAGGATAGTACTTTGGTAGCAAGATCCAAGAGGTGAGTCTGCAAGGATACAAAAATATCATTCATGTATCACCAACACTCAACCTTTTCAAAAGCTCAATCCCCAAACATAAGTTCAATCCTAAATGTAACAAGAGTTGTAGTGCAATGTAGTTCCTACCAAGTGAAGGCAGGGCAGTTTTGAGAAACTCGGTAGCAAGGCAATTTTGAGAAATTGGGGATTTAGACTTTTCTAGCATGAATGATCAATGTGAAACCAATAAACCACTAAATTTGTTTTATGTAAATAAATAATCTTATTTGACCCCAAAAGATGATTGACAATTGGCTAAACAAGAATGGCTAAATAGTGATACTTAGCTTTATAGATTAATTAAATCTAATTATAAATCTTCAATGTAGATGAGTTATAGAATCCACAAATTCAATTCAACATTGAAATATACAATATCAAAATACTACCAATTTTAATGGCTTAAGTAGGTTCATACAAATGTGATTTGTGAATAAATATACCTCGCAAACATATAATATTGATGGGATCTAATCACAAGCTCTCTTATTCTATGAAGTGAATTCCTCTTAAACAATCATAGATGGAATTTGATCATAACTCCCTTATTCTGTGCTCTGAATTCCTTGCAAACAAAACACACGAAAAAAATTAAAATTAAAAAAAATATCATCATTAAGATGCTTGCAATCAATACTAAGACCAAAATCTACACAAAAAAGAAAACAAAGCCCCAACGTCAAATAATACCTTGTACCTGCCACCACTTGTTGTTGGGCCTTCAGATTGTAACAACCCCCAACAAAATTAGCTAGGCCTTGTTACTGGTATGGCCATATCTTCAATTGAAGAATTATTGTTCAATTGATGACTTTTCCTTTAACCTTTGGCAATCTGTGGATGGGCAACATAAAACATATACATATGTAGGTGGAAGTTACAATCTAGTTGTCTATGATTGATTGATTGATCAATTCTTAGATAAATGGGGCTACGAAGAGCAAGAAAATAAGTAAAAAATTTGATGAGAAGATGGTTTTTGTTTAGAGAAGAGCGGCACAAGTATAGGTAATTAGCTCTTGGTTTATAGTGAGTTTGAAGAGACCTAACTTGCTTTGTACTTGTCCTATTACTCACTGTCAATACCAGTCCTTAATCAAGAAACACCCCCTAAGGGCTCTTTAAAAAACATTCAAGTAACTAGTGATGATGAGCGTTTTTCCAAGATGAGACTTCTAGGGAGCACCAACTAAGACACTTTGATTTTTAAAATGGATTTTTTGCATAGTTTTTTTGTTTATCCTCATCCACCCCACATTTGCATTTTGTCAAATAGATCACGTGCATTGTCTATGGTTCCACATTTATATATCTCAATCATAATATCAAACAAAATTTCAGTCACATCTATTTACACAAAAAAATGTCCAATTGAAACATGATGAATGCTATTTAATTATTATTGTATTATTTAATGGTCATCTTTTCCTTTAGTTAGTCTATAGTTTACTTTATGTTTCCTTCTATTATTTACTTTTGTTAACGATTGTTTCTTTTTAGAAACATTGTCCTTTGTATTATTTAAGAAGTGTTCATCTCATTTGTAAAGATTGAATATCTATTATCATTTCACAGTATTAGAGCTTAGGCTCGACCTTTTAGATATTTTTAGCCGATTTTTTTTTTTAAATTGAAGAATTGTTTTTAAAGAACTTTTTGAGAATCGATTTTTTGGAAATCGAAGTTTTTTTTCAAAACCGATGTTTGAACAATTTTTTGAAGCAAATTTTCGTGGAAGATTTGAAGGAATATTTTCAAGAGTTTTTTGAAAAATCGTGGAGAATTTTCAGAGTTTTTTTTAAGGCTGATTTTATTTTTGAAGTAAAAATGCGAGGGTTTTCTACAATGAATAAAACATAGATTTCTAAAGGGAGAAATCCCATGTCTTTTTTTTGCAGATTTTCGCATCTCTTTTTGAGACAGATTTTTGTTGATTCGCGTTGGATTTTGGTGGCATTTTTAGAAGAATTGCGGGGCCATTTTTTCTAGAAAATTGCATCTCTTTATGAGGCGCGCAACTGAGCTTTTTTTGGCACGATTTCTTCTACGCTTTTCTTTTGCATTTTGTCGTGCAACAAGGTTTTTTGGGTGTTGAGTTCTGGCGATGATTTAATTTGCTAGTGTGTTGGTTCCTCCCGTGATTTTGACAAATTTCTATGACCTTTTTTTGAGCTGTGACTCCATTTTTGCAAGTCGTGACTGTGCTGAAGTTTTTGTGGTGTTTTTCTCTGATTTCTGGTGACAAAGGTTTCATGGATTTTTGCAAACTTTCAAAGGTTTTTTGAAAAAAAAAAAGTGAAGTACAACGCCTTGTGTTTATGGGCAATTTTTTCTCAAATTTGTGGGCATTTTGGGCATTCTTTTGCTGCAAATTCGTGTGAGGTCTTTGTAGAACTTAGGGTTTGTTGGAGTTTGTGTATTTTTTGTGCGAATTGTGCTCAAAATCATGTTTTTCTAAAGGAGTTCTTTAAAGAGTTTTTTGAAAAAAATTCTATAAAAAATTTGTTGTGTTTTTTGAAGGTTTTTTTTGAAAAAAAAACTTACTTTTGGAAGCCAGGAGGGATGGCATCTACCTTTTATGCATTGATGGCCAAATGACCAAAATATCATGTCAAATCATCTGCATGGTACATCGATTCTAGAGCCTTTTGGCATTTTACAAACATGAGAGATTGGTTCACAAAGTATATGGCTTGCTCTCATTCTGTCATCTTTGGTGGTGGTGAAGATTATATAGTTGTCAGCAAGGGCAACGTCTAGATCACATTTGGTGGGAGAAATTTAATATTTCTCACTGTATACTATGTGTTGGGCATGGAGCTTAATCTGCTCTTGGTGAGTCAGATGCGACATAGTCCAAAGTTGGACATTATTTTCAATTCACACAAGTGTTGAATTGTTGATAAGGAGTCCAAGAAAATTGTGGTAGTTGGGCTCAAGGATCATGGCTTATATCGGTTGGTTGATACTGGAGATCCTCTGGAGCATGCACTAGTTATGAGGAGTTCATCTATCAACACTCTTTGGCATCAGTGGTATGGGCATCTCTACATTGTCTACCTCTCTCAACTGGCTTGAGAGAATTTGGTAGAAGGCTTACCTGAGATTCAACAGTAGACACATGGTGTTTATGGAGCTTTCCAAGTAGGGAAGCAACATCGTACTCCATTCTTAGATGGAAAGTCTTGGAGTGGATCTAAGGTTCTATAGCTAGTTCATGCAGATGTTTGTAGACCAATGGATACTACATCGGTCACTGGTGCCAAGTATTTCCCCTTGTTTGTTGATGATTTTGGTAAAAAAATGTGGGTGTATTTTCTCAAGGAAAAATCACAAGTATTTAATGAATTTTAGAAGTTTAAGGCATTAGTTGAAAAAGAGTTCAGACGATCAATTATAACTCTTGGGACATATAATGGGGGTGAGTTCTATTCAAATCAGTTCACTGAATTTTGTGCAAAACACGACATTAGACACCAACTTACCACACCCTATACCCCTCAACAAAATGGTGTTGTTGAGTGAAGAAATCGTACCATCACAAAAATGGCCCACTATATGTTGGAGAACAAGAATGTCCCCAAGAAATTTTGGGCTGAGGCAGTGTATACTGCAGTATACCTTCTTAATTGGTCTCCCACACAGGCCATTAAGAAGATGACCCCAAAGGAAGCATGGTCTAGGAGGAAACCAAAAATCACCCACCTTAGGGTTTTTGGTTCGACTGCATATGTTTGGATTCTAGATGCCAAGAGAACCAAGCTAGATTCCAAGAGCCAAAATTTGATGCTAACAAGATATAATGACAATCACAAGGCTCACAAGGCCTAACGATTGATTGATGTGCTACTAATCATTTGACATTTAGTAGGGGTGTTGTATTTGATGAAGAAGGTGGGCCCTTTTTGCTCCCTTCTCCCATCAAGAATCTTGACAATCAGCCTTTGAAGGCCAAGGATTTGGGAGCTAAGCTTTCAGTAGCTCCACCTGAAGGGCGGGATTTTGATGGTTCAGACATTGTAGAATCTCCCATACTAGATCCTCTACAAGCAAGGAGGGACTTTGATGATTCTAACATTGTAGAATCTCCTCGGCAAGATTTTTTCTTAGCATATTTTCCTCAGGATAATATGGATGGTATTATTCCAGGAAGCCCAAGTCATGATGATGCTCATTTTGATTTGGAAGCTGATGCTTCCCCTCCTCATCCTAAGTGGTAGGCAAAGGTCATTGGTGATGTTCATGATGATGAGCTTGTTGAGGGACAATCGTCTAGAGGCAAGAGAAAAAAGAACACAGTAAACCTTGCTCTTATGGCCAACATTTAGAGTGTTTATGAGCCCCAATAGTATTCGGAGGCCAAGGGTAAACCTGAATGGGAAAAGGCTATGGATTCTGAGCATCATAGTCTTTTGAAGAACAACACATGGGTTCTATTAGATCTTCCTCTAGGGAAGAAACCCATGGCTGCAAATGGGTCTACAAAGTCAAATACAAGGTTGATGGAACACTGGATAAATACAAGGCTCGGTTGGTGGCTAGGGGTTCTTGCAAAGAGAAGGTATTGATTATGAGGAAATCTTTTCTCCCACAACAAAGATGAGCACCATCTGACTTGTCCTAGCCATGGCAACACAGTTTGGCTAGAAGGTCCATCAGATGGATGTGAAGAGTGCCTTCCTCAATGGAGATTTGGAGGAAGAGGTATACATGACGCAACTTCCTGGTTTTAAGGTTGCAGGACAAGAGCACAAGGTATGCAGATTACGGAAGGCTCTTTATGGACTCAAGCAAGCACCCAAGGCATGGTACCTGAAGTTTGACAAGTATTTGGTTCCACAGGGGTTTCACAGGAGTCCCAAAAATTTTGTATGTCAAGAACATTGGCAGTGATATCATCCTTCTTGTCATCTATGTGGATGGTATCATCATTATCGACAATAGGTTACATTGGATTGAATAGATCAAGTCAAATTTGTGTTAGGCGTTTTAGATGGTAGACTTGGGCCTCCTACACTATTGTCTTTGTGTAGAAGTTTGGCTGACAGGTGGCATTATCTTTATTTCTTAGTCGAAGTATGCTAGGAGTTTGCTTGAAATTTTCAAGATGGAAGATTGCAAAATCTCATCCACTCCTATGGAGAAGGGGCTGAAACTTTCAACCAAATTAGACTCGCCAGTGGTAAATGAGTTTGCGTTCAGGCAACTTGTGGGTAGCCTCATCTATCTCACTGCCACTAGACCTAATCTCAGTTTTGCTATAAGTTAAATTTCTCGATTCATGACTACTCCTGAGCCAAGACACTGGGTTGCCGCGAAGCGAGCATTATGATATGTCAAAGGGACACTTGACTTTGGCATTCTGTATAGTAGATGTAAAGATCCTAGACTGGTTGGCTTTACAGATTTAGATTGGGCAGGTTCAATTGATGACAGTTTGTCCACCTCTGGGTATGTTTTCGATCTTGGTACAAATGCAGTCACATGGACAAGCAAAAAGCAACAGGCAGTTGCTCTTTCCTCGACCGAAGTAGAGTATCGGGGAACAATTAAGGTAGCATGTGAGGCAGTATGGCTTCGAAGGATGCTTGCTGACATGCAAATGTCTCAAGTAGAGCCTTCACCCCTGTTTTGTGATAATCAAGGGGTTCTCAAACTTGCTAAGAATCCAGTCTTCCACGAGTGAACCAAGCACGTTGAGCTTCACTATCACTTCATCAAACAACTTGTTGAAGATGGCTATGTGATGTTGCATTATGTTCCAACTGAGGATTAGACTGTGGACATTCTCACCAAGTCTCAATCCGGATAAATTTATAAAATTTTGGGATAAGCTTGGTGTAGTTAGTGGGATGACCATTAAGGGAGGGTATTAAAGTATTATTGTATTATTTAATGGTGATCTTTGCCTTTAGTTAGTCTGTAATTTACTTTTTGTTTCCTTCTATTATTTACTTTTGTTAACGATTGTTTCATTTAGAAACATCGTCCTCCTTTGTATTATTTAAGGAGCTTTCATCTCTTTTGTAAAGATTGAATATCTATTATCATTTCAAATGATATATACAATAGAGAAAATGAAAAATATTCATCAATATAAAATTTGGAACTAGAAAATTGGTATCTAAAACATATGTAAAAGTACAATAGCCAACAAAAACACATTTTGAATAGCATATCATCCCTCTTGGTGGAATCATCAAGTTCTGATGAAACAAAAAAGGAGACACTGCATGAAATTTCTTGGAATAAGTTCTTTGAGTTAATGTAAAAACACTGAATTAGAAAAAAATTGAAAACACCTTAACCACCCTCTTAACAAGTCAAAATTTTAAATACAAAGTCAGAAAAATAAATTAAAAAAAAAAGACCTTAACTAACTACACTTAGACTTTTAACAATGTAACCCAATTACCTTTGATGAAACAGAAAAGGAAACACTGTATGAAATTTCTTGGAATAAGTTCTCTGAGTTAATGTAAAAACACTGAATTAGAAAAAAATTGAAAACACCTTAACCACCCTCTTAAAAAGTCAAAATTTTAAATACAAAGTCAGAAAAATATATTTTTTTAAAAAAGACCTTAACTAACTACACTAGACTTTTAGCAATGTAACCCAATTACCTTGGCCTGGAAATATTATCCATTCTTGACAGTGCTTTCCAGCATCATATGAGTCTACCAGTTTGCTTTTAAAATATGATGAGAATGCAACCAAAAAGACTCACCAACCAAAGATGTATGCATTAAATATTTGCTTACGAGAAATGACAAAGCAAAACCAAAACTTACTCTTGTTTTGCAGAGACAGTGAGTGATCATGATGTTACAGTGAAAAATGTAAATAAAGCTACCAGACTTGCTAACCTGCATATGGTAGCCTACATCTTAAGAGATCATTCAATTAAATAAAGAATCTTTATGACGAAATCTTTAAGAAACAAAATTAGCTTACAGAGAATCACGCATTCCTGGAAGATGCCTTCAGAAAATTGTGATATAAAAGGAAATGTCATAAACAGGTTAGATAACTGGCCACTTGAAAACTATCACTGCATACTGAAGCCTAGAGAGAGTGTAAAGTCTAGACTTCCAATAAGGTATATTTCTATAAAAAGTAGCGTTCTTTTCTGAATGATTGTTTAACCAAACACCATGGTAACAAGGTCTATATACTTTGGTAGGTTCATGGAGGTGAAAGCTTCGCCAATGCTTGAATCAGAACATCAAAGAGCTTTGGAAATGTATGAATTTATATTACATACAAAATTTTACGTTTAATCAGCTAAACAAATATAAAAATGATATAAAAGAAATATGTAAACATCCAGTGTCCATAAAATTCAAAATTTGATACACACCCAAATTGAGTGCTCACATTAATTATAACATTCTTCTCTGAATATTTTTTAACCAAACACCACTGTAACAAGGTTCGTGAACTTTGGTCAATTTATGAAGGTGAAGATTTGGCCAAAGTTCAGAATTTCAAATATGTTTGAAAATGTTTGAATCTAACTAAAAAATACAATTTATGCATAATCTGAAAAATATTATAAGAAAATGATTTACAAACACCCAACATTCATTATATTTCGAAGTTTACTATATGTCAAATTATTTACAGTGGGATTTTTTCTCTAGGCCCCAGGAGAATTAGACTTTGTAAAATGTAAATTTATATATTTTTATAATAATTTTTTTCCTAGATTATTTAACTCATGATCATAATACAATTAGTGCCAACATCCAGGTACAGTATGTCTGTACTACCACTATAATTTTCACTCCATCTATTAAGGTATTTGAAGGGCCACAGCTGGAAAACAGAACTAGGTGACGAACACAGGGTGAGGGGGTAAATGGGTTGAAGGTTGACGTCACAGCGAATGTGTTGAACTGACATTGGCAGATTCACTCCAATAGGTTCGATCCTCTTAAAGAAATGGTGTTCAGAAAATGATCTGGAGATACTGAGTTGAAGCATTTTACCGTGTCAGACATATCCTAAAGTATTCCCCTGTTATTGGCAGTAATTGTGTTATTACTATTTTTATTGCATATGTGTACACACACACACATGCATAGAAGCCGCAAATGCAATCTTTACATTCTTTACATTCATGTCATTGATGTGAGACCAAAATATTTTGCAATATCTTATACTTATCTTCCACAAATTCAACTAAACCCACTCAGAGATGTTACCAGCAACATGATCATGGAAATGCCTCTTCGTCAAGGCCTAGGCCTCCCCTTAAGCATTATTAGCTTAAGGACATCAAAAATGTCATAAGAGAAATCTTGTTTCCATTCAAAAGAGCTTGCATGTGCAAATAAATAGAAAGCATTTAACTCGCTATCATAAAACCCAACTATAACAAGTAAAATGTCAGCAAAACCTGAGAAAGGGGGCTTGCTTTTGTTATACCATCACTGGACAATGGAAAAACTCGCAGCTCCAAGTGAAATGCATGCAAAGACCTTGCTTGTACCACACTAGACTCCATAATGCTAGGGAAAACTCATTACCAACATATCAGGGTTTCAAATTGTTGAAAATATATTTTGACACTTGAAAGAGGCAGTGAAAAGAAATTACATGCTCCCGAGTTGCTTCTTACAAAATTATATTAACATAGGCACCATTGTTATTTACCACCATTTAATACACATTCTATATTGAATAGAATATAGTTGAAATAATACATTTGGAAACAATATAATTGATTACCTGAAGGCACATTCAACTTTTCATAAGGACTTGCATTCGAACCAAATTGGGTATATAGCATGGAAAGAAAAATGTTAGAAAAATACAAATTTATGCCACTACAAAATTTATATTTGCTGCATATGCATTCAGAAACCGGCAGGAACAAGCTTCAACACAGAATTCTTAATGATACAGGATAAGAAATAAAAGGTGATCTTTTGTAAACAAAATATATCTAAACCTTAATGATACTAAAAAGCAAGACAAAAAGTTTGGCTACAAATTTCTATTTTAGTAGATAGCTATATTCTTTGATTTGACAAAATTTTGATTGCTGTCTGCTTTTGAGGTTGATACCCATGATTGATCCATCAGCCTCAGCCTTCAACTCACCGTGTATCTTCTCTTCATGCCTGAGTAGGATTTGCTTCAATTCCTTGAACAGATATCAAATAAAGAAAGCCTCTACAGATATTACTAATTTTTTAGAGCACGGTAACACAATTTCAAGCTATGACAAGGATTTAGAATTGACACCACTCACAACAAATATTTCTTATGGGGACTGATAGCATGATAGTAAATATTCCTTATGTAACAAAGCCAATCAATAACTAATCTGCTTGGATGGAGACAACAACATAGGGCCCACATGAACAACTGTAAGAGAAAATAGAAAGTAAGAAGAAAGAGGCTTGCAGCAAAGAACTTAGAAGCAATCCTGACAAATGATTGAAACCACAAAAGAATCGATCAAGAACATGACCCCACTTAAAAGGCACATCTTATAACCTTCCAATCCTCTTCAGGTAATGGAGAGGCTGGCCTCTACGGACATTTACCATCCCTCAATCCACTATTCAGTTTCAGCCATTAAGCAACACCTTTGTTGACAATATCCACTACTTATACCCTTCATAGACAATGCTGTCCATCTTTGTCATTAGCTACATTAAATGCCCTACCTACATTGGTGGATTTCTATCTATCCATACCAAACGGGACCTATTCCTTCCCTAGTCAGCAATTCCTTTGTTGGTGATATCTACTGCCCATACCTTTCTTAGACAATGCCATCCATTTTTGTCATTTAAGCTTCCTACCTACATTGGTGGATTGCATTCTATTCATACTAAACAGGGTATATTCCTTCCATTGTCTGAGAAACTGAGCACTCTGCCTTGCTGATTAAAAATGACTGTATGTTGATTGTAACTGCTAAAGAGCATAATAAATCCAATCAATCCATAAAACCTTCCAGTCTAATAATATATGAGAGCAATGTCGCCCATAATTTACTTCTTGGTAACTCGCAACACAGATAAATCTGATAATGCATTATACTATGTTGCTCTCACTCCAAAATCACAGACAAAGAAAACATTCCCGTAAAATTCTGCATATTGCACTAAACTAGAAAAATGCATTAACCGTATCTATGTTGGGTTTGCAGTGCTGGGAATCAAACATCAAATATGAAGTCAAAAAATAAAGCTTATTATGATATATACAGATTGGATTATACACAATCAATTCACGGTCCTGCCAAAACTATTTAGCATTTCTTTCTTTGTTGGCAAATTAACTTATATTTTTTCCACTCTATTTAGTGTGCTACATCTAATTCGTATTGGGCTTTTCCACATTCCAGAACGTACATATCTCTGCGAAGTACACTACAGATATGTTTCTTTCCTTAGCAGAATATCATAGCAATCACAGTAGCAAAATCTTTCTCATGAATAAATTGGGAAAACAAAAGATGATTTTTTCAATTAATCAGGAAAAAATTGAGATAGGTCTAAGGCTGGGTGAGGGAAAAATCACTGCAGAAATTGGGAAAAAACCAGACACTCTAATTTTTTTGGACCAAAAAATAAAAAAAGATCACAATGTAATCATGAGTGGCAAATTTTTCCAGATTTTATCCGAAATTTTTTTTGGACTTAAATCTAGGATCTCCCATCAGAGCTTCATGGATATATACTACAAAGCTACCAGCGCTTCAAAGTTTTAGCCTTTACCAGAGTGTGAGTTGAGCCTCCAACAATATTCATTTAACACCACAAGCAACTGACCAATCCAATGGAAGGAACTGCTGCTCATATTTTTGCTGTACAGATGGCCCCATAAAACCTTTGGCAGAAGAAAACAGGAAAAATATGAATGTCATCGACCGTTTTTCAGACAAACAAGTTTCTAGCGGGAGACTTTTTATGCAGAGTCCCAATAAAAGCACCAGCAAAGAAATTGAAATTTCATCAAACATGGGACCATTTTATTGCAAATTGCTTGCAAACTCTATCAACACCACCCACTAACTGAGATTCTATAAAGCAATACTATCTACAACTTGGTAAAATATTATGTTTAAAAACAAACAAGAAGCATTCTAGCAAACCCATTTGTTGTGCCCAGACAGTGTAGAAACAGTCCTGTAAGATAAGATTTGCATACGATATTACTGTCATTCACTTAGAGCACTGAAACCTGTTTAATACTCCACAACTTCATGCCAATCCTGGAAGCTTCTGCTTTGTTTCATCTTCTACATTAGGTTAAATCTTTGTCTGCAGATTTTATTATGTTAATAGAACCAAAGCTATCTGTCCTTGCATCGATGCAGGCATGTATGCAAAATGTGGAAGGACATAAAAAACACACATGTAGGACGCCTGTCTTCAAAACTCCTCAATTCAGTTAAAATATTGTAAAAGCTACATCACTATAACATGTAACATGCGCAGGTGTAAGATCCTTCCTCCTGCCCCCTGACATTCACCTCTGGCCATCTGCAACAGCCTCAAAATCTACGCGCTCTCTTGCCTCTAGTTAGAAACACATACTGACATTCTACAGTCTTAATTAACGCCAATAAGAGCCCACCAAATTTCAGAGCAGTTAATTTGTGAGCACATTTGCATTCCCAATTAATCATTGCTCAATAAATCCTTAAAAAATCTGAATTCTGATTAGCCAGTGCAGCTTGCATTAATCACTGTTTAGTGTTTGAAGCCCCCACAAGTTCCCAGTAGGAACTAAAAATATTTAAGTGATGAAATCATGCAACAAGCAGCTTAAAAGTTAAAACTCACTTGTGGGTCCTTGAATTTATCCAAAATGTAAGCATGTGCTAAATGAAAAACACCCACTAATTATAGCCTCAATAGAATCATAATCTAGCATATCAACTTGAAATAATTTTAGTGTATCCTTGGCTCCTTTCATCCATTACAAGTGCTTGGTTTCTTTCTCGTGTCTTAAACATATTTCATCAATCAACACAGCTTAAGAGTCAAATTTTATTGGTCTAAAAATAAATCTAAGAGCTCTGATTGCATGTAAAAAAACATATCCAAATCTTAAACACTGGCATGCATAAATTAACCTCCCTATAAGAGCAAAGAAACCACCCATGACCCAATGAATCCATTCACTCCAATCACATATATAATCTCTTTGTTGTCTATTGTCAAATTGGTATTACCTTTAAGATTTACAAAACCAAAGAAAAAGGCAAACACCCTTGAGACTTCCTCATTGATACAGCATATCCACCACCTACCAATGTATACAAAGCAAACAAGTGCCAAAACATGATTGCACCAGTATCCCTACCTATGACAAAGATCTTTAAAAGAGAAGGGAAAACAGTTCGTCAAGCTCCTAAAAAGAAATGAACCCTTAAACTAATGCCTTCATCCAATTTTTGTTCTTAAGGTTGGTTTTTGATTGAGAAGGCAACAAACAAAGTACAAAGTAATTACAAGTCTATAAATCCACCGTGCATAAACATTGTTAGAATGTGATAGGAATAAAAAAATACTACAATAATTGTTTACAAAATTGCATGTGATTGTAGCCATTTAACCTAACCATACAAAGGTGAATGCAAACAATTATATTTTACTTAACTCTTGTTAATCTAATAGACACAGGTAAATTTTATGCGACAATGTTAAAATTTCAAAATAAGAATAACAGAAAAAAAAACATAAAAAATCACAAATATCAACAATACGACAAGCGACACCAACTGCATTCACCTCACAAGGATATTCCGTTATTTATCATCGATCCTCCCGAACAGCAAACGACAACTGATAATAGCTGCATTCAGCTCAACAGAATATTCGTTCTAATTTCAAACGCCCTTCACCATTTGTCCGATTATACACGAACAATTTTACTGAATATACTCCACTCTATTTAATAATTCATTCAATTCACGATTAGATAAGCACTTCCCCTGCTCATTGTTTCCACTGACCCTAATAATGGTGTTTTCCAAGGCTTACATGGTTAAAGCTCTAATGGATTCTCAACACTTTACCAGTGAACTAATTCTTATCTTATGGACTGTTTCAGTTGCTTCAATCCTATTTGTCACGGCAGTCAAGATTCAGAACAGGGGAAGAGGCAAAAATCTTCCTCCTGGAAAATTAGGGCTTCCATTAATAGGGGAGACCTTCCAATTCTTGAGAGCACACAGAGCTCACAGAACCAAGGAGTGGGTACAACAGAAAGTCTCAAAATATGGTCTTGTCTTCAAAACCTCATTAATGGGGCGCCCCACAATTGTCCTCACAGGGCAAGCAGGCAACCGCTTTATCTTTAGCAATGATAACAACATTATAAGTAACAAGCAGACTTCCAGTCTGAGCAGGCTTCTTGGGCCCAAGAACTTGTTTGATCTGCCTGTAGATGATCACAAAAGGATGAGAGGTGCCATCATGTCATTCATGAAGCCTGAAGTGCTGCAGAGATACCTGAGTAGAATGGAGTCAGTTATACTACAACATTTTGCTGGGTATTGGGAAGGAAAAGAGAGTATTACAGTGGCCCCCTTGATGAAGCAGCTTACATTCCATGTTGCCTGTGATCTGCTCTTTGGTTTGAAGGATGATAATGAGAGGAAGATTTTAGAACATGATTTAACTGCACTTGTAAAGGGTATGTGGTCTCTTCCCCTGAATTTGCCTGGAACATCTTTTCATGGAAGCTTAAAGGCTCGCTCTCTGCTATATAAGCGTTTATCAGTTTTTTTGGAAGGAAGGAGGAGAGAGCTGCAACAAGGAAAAGCCTCTCCCACTCAAGATCTAATATCATGCTTGCTAAGCATGGAGGATGAGAATAATATGCGCCTGACTGAAGATGAGATCATAGATAACATGATCGTGGTCATGCTTGCCGGCCATGACACTACTGCTATTCTTCTTACCCAGCTTGTCAGAATGTTGGCATTGAACCCTCCAATCTACCACAACATTCTTCAAGGTTGGTTTTTAGAAAATTTCTTAATTCAAATTCAGTGTTTTAAACTGGCTTCACACAATTATAAATTATTATTTTTCACAGAGCAAATAGAGGTTCTATTAGGGAGACAACCAAATGAACCTCTTTTAAGTGATAATAAATTATCATTCTTTATTGTGTCACAGAACAAACAGAGGTTCTATTAGGGAAACAACCAAATGAACCTCTTCATTGGGAAGATATTCAGAAAATGAAGTATACATGGAAGGTTGCTCAAGAAACGTTGCGTTATATTCCTCCTGTAGTTGGTGGATTCAGGACAGCTATTCAAGATGTAGAATATGAAGGCTATACAATTCCTAAAGGATGGCAGGTATGTTTTTTTATATGTGAATGAACAAAAGAAAAGTAATAAAAAATGTTTAAACAAGGTGTAATAGCGTGAAATTGAATAGAAAAATACCAAGACTATAATACTATTAAGTGAACTTTTTCAGGATATTTATGAAATATTTTGAGCATGTTTTATATAAATATCAATAGCATAATATTTAGTGTAGATGAGGTTTTCATAATCCATTGATTGAGTAGGAGTTTTTGGATAAAACTATAAATTTGATTAATATTGATAAATTTTGAATCACACTCTAATCCATCATAAATAAGAAAACAAAATGATTAATCATTGATCACAAACATATATATTAACTAAACTAACACATTCATTTTTCAAAAACTATTACTCAACAAAAGAATAATTATCTTGAGTGTTTAGAAGATATAACTTATATTAAAAATTTAATGGGGAACCAAAAAATTAGTGCTATTGATTTATCTGATTTATCTAAGTTTGAATTGAATTATATACAAGTTATTCTTTAAGAGAAAATACATTATTGTTAAGTATGTGAAGTAGAAATTTGTATTGCATGTTGAGTTTGTGATTAGTTTCTACACTATTTTATAGGGTATTCAATTTAACAAGATTACAATGATCATATTTTTTTAAAATTTAAAATACAACTCTTCTTGTTAAAATTGAACAGTTATTCTGGACAACCAGTATCACCCATTGGGATGGGGAAGCTTTCAAGGAGCCACATAACTTTGATCCTACTCATTTTGGCAATCAACTTCCACCTTATATGTTTGTACCATTTGGTGGAGGTCCTAGAATTTGTCCCGGTTATGATTTTGCAAAGATAGAAACACTTATATTTATACACTATTTAGTATCTAAATATAAATGGTCTCTCATATTTCCTGATGAAAAAATATTTTGTGATCCTATGCCAAAACCTAGTAAGGATCTAGCAATCAAGCTTCATGCCAAGGGCAATTGATTATGTTGATGTTATAATACCTATGAAGTATGTATATTTCCATCAAAACATGCTTATAAATTATGAGGCAAGGATGATATATGTCCTCAATACATATACCTATTTTGTTTTTAAAGGTTGACCTTGAATTTCTAGTTTATTTTCATAGTTGTTTTGTTGTACTTGAACCATTTTTCTATTATTGAAGATACTTTATTAGTATTACAAATAAGTGGCATTGATTTTTTCTTGAATGTCATTATCTATGTTTTATTTATTCAAGTGAACATGTAAAAGAAAAAGCTTGATTACAACTATTTCTCTTATGTTGTTAGCAATGAAATGTCAAAATTATCTATTTTTGTTTAGAGATTATTGTATATTAATACTCTTGTAGAATCTCTTAAATGAGAATATTTTGGCAAGAAATTATTGATGGAAAATTTATAGGCTTATTTAATTATTAATAGGCCCTTTGTGTTGTTCATTGCCATTTTCCATACCCAATTATTCCATTAAATTTTCAAAAATGAACATTATAACGTGATTATAAAGTTAGCATTCATAAGTTGATATTATTATAACACTTAAAAAGAAAAAAATGGAAAAGAAAAATGTTGATTGCAACTATTTCTCTTATGTTACCAGCGATGAAATTAAACTTATCTAGTTTTGTTTAAAGATTACAGTACACTAATATTCTTGTATGATCCCTTAAATGAGAATATTTTGGCAAGAAATTATTGATGGCAATTTTATAGCCTTATTGTCCATTGTCATTTTGCATAATAATTATGTTCTTTTTATTTTATTTTATTAATTAGTTGATTGGTAAGAGAAGATTTTATTAATAGTAATGAAAAGTTACATAAGTGGCCAACCATGGTCAACATGCAAATTTGCATCTACAAACACTTCAACATTGAGACACCCTACTAATTTATAATGCCTTCATCAAAGAAACAACTTAACTGCTAAGGATAGCAGATTCTACACTGTTTAAGATGTAGTTTTGTTAAATTTAAAGATCAGTTTGACATGCACAAAAATTAATTTAAAATCCAACACAATACACAGCAGATACCCTGGGAAAACCCTCCTCTTGAGGGAGAAAAACCCAGCCAATAAAATCTCTTATATTATTGAATCAACACAATAATGTTGCCTTTACAATGAGCCAATATGAAGGCCAATAACAAGCATCACAGACTGATGCACACACAGAAATATACTGCCATCTCCAGATGGAATGAACTCAGTTTCCAACTATGTCGAACTGCCTTGAAGAGTAACTCGCATATGACAGAAGATGATATCTGACTTGACTGAATATGAATGACTTTCGAATAAACTCAATGATTGAATGGAGGACAAATGATGGTGTATAAATACCAAGTAATGGGAGAGACGTGCCTTTTCAAAGTAGCATGTCGGCCTCAATAAGAAATATATCTTTTACTAAACAATAAGTCGGCCACCTCAAAAAATATGTCTCCTCATTTAATTCGCATCTCTTCATTAAATATATTTAATCATTATTTATGAAATGAAGTGCCTCTTCAAGAAAATCGTATATAACAATTAAATAGCCGATTTAATTATTTTCTCCAAGAGATTCGAGTTGGAAGGAATCGGACGATGCTGCTATAAACATCAACACTCCCTCTCAGCTAGGGAGAGTACTTCCAGCTGCACAAAATATATCACCTCAACATGAGGTCTACCACAATGGCTACAACCAAATGTGGAAAAGAAGAATATCACCTCATCGTGATATCAGATATCGCCTCAACATGATATCAACCATAATGGCTACAACCATGCTATGGTGTGTACAAGTGTTCATCACTTGCGTGATGTTGTCACCTCAACATGACTTTCACCATGGCTCTCTGAGGTGAAACACAAGTACAAGATGTCCTTGGAGTCACACACATGA
>VDFB02270651.1:197528022-197605690 GCA_007258455.2 Sequoia sempervirens
TGTTGATTACAACTATTTCTCTTATGTTACTTGTGATGAAATTAAACTTATCTAGTTTTCTTTAGAAATTATAATACATAATATTCTTGTAGGATCCCTTAAATGAGAATATTTTGGCTGGAAATTATTGATGGTGATTTTATAGCCTTATTCAATTATTGATATGACCTTTGTGTTGTTCATTATCATTTTGCATAATGATTGTGTTCTTTTTTATTTTATTAATTGTTATAATAATATGAACTTATGAATGCTAAATTTATCTTCAAATTATAATGTTCACTTTTGAAAATTTAATAGAATATTTTGTAAAAAAATTGAATATTAAATTTATTTTTTTTGTTACAAGTATTTATATTTAAAATATTAATAATCACAAGTTTTAAATTCTTTTATATATCTAAAAACTTAAAGACCATCTACTCAAAATTATGTATTACTATTTAATTAAACTTCTATTAAATATTTTGTACAATACTCATATGGTAATTGTATTTTAATTATCTCTAGGATCTAACATGTCATTTATGTTTCTCTAGTACATATACTTTTAATAGAGTCAAGGATCACCTTGATCTAACTTTCATTAGACGTTTTTATTATTATTTGAATAATTATTTCTTTCTTATAATTAATTAATTGATGTTTATAATCTATGAAATAAAAAATCATTAAATAAGTAAAGATAGAAAATAAAATCTTAATTATATTTTTAATCTATATTTTAAAGTGACATAAAAGTAGAGAATGTATTCAATTAATGAAAAAGAGAAGATCATAAAATAATTCATTTACATATTTGTGTATCTATGATATTTTGATAAGGTTCATATATATAATAATGAAAATAATACAATATGGAAGACAAATCATAAAAGAATAGGAGATGTCAGTGGGCCAAGATAACCTAATATTCAATAGATGCATAAATAAAATAGACCCTTGAGGTAAGGTAACAACATACAAGACACCTTGTGGAAGAAGCCACTACATGCTAAATCTCCAAGAGATCTCAAATATAGATCATACACTTCACATGGCTTTACAATGATATTCAACTTCTTTATATAGACATCCTCCAAATAACACAATGGAGGTGAAAAAAGCTAAACCTATACAGGCATCCTAATTATGGGTAAGTTCGGAAAGATGGGGGGCCAAAAAGGGGTCTTAAGTGGCCATTTTTGTTCAAAAATTAGGAAATACTGACCTTGGATGAGAAATTAAGGATAGTTACACTCAAAATTTTAAGATGCAACAAAGATAATGTTCGTAGTGCTCCCAATCTACTTTCTAAACTACTTATTCTTTTTGAAAATAGTAAAGATTAAGGGGTTTAGAAAAGGGAGCCACAAAAATTGGTGTTGTTTTTGTCAAAAAACATAACATAGCGTCTTTTGTGGCTCCCTCAAAAGGTTAACTTTTTTTGGTATTTTTGAAATTGCTTTGGTAAAAAATTTAGCTAACAACATGTAGTTTATACTTTATTTTTCTGATAATTTTTTAATAAAAATTTGATTTTTTACTAATTTTCAAAGTAGACACATCCTTAAAAATAGAATTTTGGTCGTGCTACCTCTATAATTTTTGAAAACTAATTGAAAATCATTTTTTTTAATGTGTAGAATGGAGTCTAGTTTATAAAGACATAATTTATTTGAAATTTCAATGAACGGGTAAAAATAAAGATGAAAGCCTTAACATTGTCAAAATGTAAAAAAATTGCACCGTTTAATAGTTAAGAGAGATCCTAACATTACCTAGGTGTTTGATTTACTCAACCTTGAAACATGTGAAAAACCTGACTGTTAGCACAAACTAGATTATGTGAAATCTTGTAGAATATGCAAATCTTTGGACATTGGGAAGGCACTCCAACCCTTTGGGTTGGAAATCCAAAGCAAATCCAAGCCTAAGGATTGGGGATTCCCAAAGAAAGATATAACGTGAGTGTGTTATAATGCGCTCACACTAATTTATGCACACGTTTTATGTTATAGTTTTGACATAATGCGAGTGCATTATAACACACTCACATTATGTATTGTTTTATATTTTGCTCCCTTTCAATCATTTTTGCTCTATATTTCCCAAGCTTGACATAATGCAAGTGCATTATAATGTGCTCACGTTATGTCTTGCTTGAAATTGTTTATGTGCAAGTTTGTTAAATGTATAGGGTTTCTATATATGTTTGTACATATGTTTGTATGTATGTATGTATGTATGTATATATGTATGTATGTATGTATGCATGCATGCATGTATGTATGTATGTATGTATGTGTGTATGCCTGTATGTATGCTTGTATGTATGTATGTATGTATGGCTGTATGCCTATATGTATGTATGTATAGTTGTTTGCTTGTACGTATGTATTATGTATGTTTGTATGGTTGTATGCCTATATGTATGTATGTATAGTTGTTTGCTTGTACGTATGTATTATGTATGTCTGTATGCTTGTATGTATGTATGTATATATGTATGTATGCTTGTATGTATGTATGTATGTATGTATGTATGTATGTATGGTTGTATGTATGTATGTACAAGGGTTTTTGGTTTAGGGTATATAAGGGTGAGGGTATAGGCTATAGGGATCAGGGTTGAGGTTTCTGTGTTTAGGGTTGAAGTAGGGTTAAGGGTTGAGGGTTTACAATTGAGGGATAATATATAGCTTGTTGAGTGTATATGATTAAGTGTGTAAGGTATAGGGATTAGGGTTTAGGATATTAGGTTTAGGGTTTACGATATGGATTCAAGGTATAAGCATAGGGTGTGTTGGTGTAAATAAGTATTTTACTTATTACACTTTACTTAAGCTTACTTAGGGAATGCATAACATTATAGGTTGCACTTGTGACACCTAGTTATTTGCATCTTGCATCTAGGTTTGTGTATACATTGAGAGATATCAGTTGGACACTTAGGGAAGTGTGTGTAGGAGAAATTCCACTCTTTGTGGTGTGATCTAGTTATCACCTTTTTATCTCCACTTTTTGTGGCATGATAATTCCACTTTAGGTGGGAGATCCACCTTTCATGGAATTATCTATTATTTCTTTCTACCTACCTTGCACATGATTGGGACACTTGTCTCATTCATAGCCCTTCATTGTGTCCTAGCTTTCCTTTATAAGTTAGCCTTGTACATGCTTTTAATCAAGAACATAAGTCTATCTTCATTGTCTATCTTCATGCATATTGAGAATACAATAATCATATTCTCTTATCTTGTCTCTCTCTTTTGTGATATGTTTAGTCTCTTGATCCTATTGTTGTTTTTCATAAGTTCTTACATGGTATAAGAGCATGTTTGATTCTAACAGGGTGAAGGGTTGAGAGTGTATGGTCTAGGAAGGGTTGAGAGTGTATGGTTTAGGTTTCAAGTATAGGGTTAAGGGACAATATTTAGGGTTTAGGGTATAAGGGTGAGGTTATAGGGTATATGGATGAGAGTTTGTGGGTGTAGGGTTCATAGTTTAAGGTATAGAGTTTAGGATTGGGGGATTAGGGAATAAGTATATGGTTGAGGGTATAGAGTTGAGGGTTGAGGGTCTATAGTTGAGGGATAATGTTCAAGGTTGAGTGTCCAAGGTATAGGTTTTAGGGTTTAAGGTTGAGGTTATAAGGTATAAGGTATGAGGGTTGAGGTTTTATGACATAAGTATAGGGTTGAGGGTATATGGTATAGGGTAGATGCTTGAGGGTTGAGGGATAATGTTGAGGGTTGAGATTCGAAGGTTAAGTGTATAGGGTATAGGTCCATTAGGGTTTAAGATATTAGGTTGATGGATCAAGGCTTAAGTATAGAGTTGAGGGTTGAGGATGTAGGTTGTAGGGTTTAGGGTTTAAGGTTTGATAGTTGAGAGATTAGGGTTAAGGGTTGTTTAGGGTTTAAGGGCTTACAGTTGAGAGATTAGGGTTCAAGGTTTAAGGCTTGAGGGTTGAGGGTTTAGGGGTTGAGTGTTGAGGGTTGAGGATTTAAGAGTTGAGGGATTAGGGGTTGAGGGTTTAGGGTTTAGGGATGAGGGTTGATGGATTAGGGTTTAAAGGTTGAGGGATTAGGGTTTAAGGGTTGAGGGTTTAATATTTAAGGTATAGTGTCAAGGGTTGAGGGTTTAGGGATAGGGTTTAGGGTTAAAGATTTAAGGATTGAGGATTGACACTTTAGGGATAGGGTTTGAGGTTGAGGATTAAGGGATTAGGGTTTAAGGGCTTAGGATTTAATGGATTAGGGTTTAAGGGTTGAGGGTTAAGAGATTAGGGTTTAAAGTATAGGGTTGTATTAGGGTTGAGGGTTTAATGTATATGGTATAGGGGTGAGGGTTGAGGGTTTAACGTATAGGGTTGAGGGATTTGGGTTGAGGATTTAAGGTATAAGGTTGAGTTTCTAATGTATAGGGTAGATGGTTTAAGGGTTTAGGGTTTAGCGTTTAAGGGTTGAGGGTCCAATGTATAGGATAGAGGGTTGATAATTGAGGTTTGAGGATTTAATGTATAGGGTAGAGGTTTGAGGGATTAATGTACTAAGTGTTTAAGATATAGGGATGATGGATTAGGGTTGAGGGTTTGATGAAGATGGTAGAGGGTTGAGGGTTCAAGGGATTAATGGTTTAATGGTTTAAGGGTTAAGGGTATAGGGTTGAGGGATTGGGGTTGAGGGTATATATTTGAGGGATTAGGGTTGAGGGTCTAATGTATAGGGTAGAGGGTTGAGAAATGAGGGTTGAGGGTTTAATGTATAGGGTAGAGGGTTGAGGGATTAAGGGTTTAGGGGTTGAGGGTTTAAGGGTTTAAGGGTTGAGGGATGAGGGTTTAGGGATGGGGGTTAAGGGTTTAAATTTTTAGGGTTGAGGGTATAGGGTTGATTTTATAGGTTTTAGTGTAAAGGGTTGAGGGATTAGGGTTTAATGCATAGGGTAAAGGGTGGAGGGTAAAGGGTTTAAGGGTTGAGGGATTATGGCTTAAGGGTTGAGGGTTGAGGGATTAGGGTTGAGGGATTAAGGGTTGAGGGTTGAGGGTTTAGGGATTGAAGGTTGAGGGATTATGGGTTGAGGGTTTAGGGTTTAAGGGTTGAGGGTTTAGGTTTGAGGGTTTAAGGGTTTAAGAGTTGAGGGTATAGGGTTGGGGAGTTAGGGTTGAGGTTTTAGGGTATTGGGTTGAGGGTATAGGGTTGAGGGTTTAAGGGTTTAAGGCTTAAGGGTATATGGTTGTGGAATTAGGGTTGATGGTATAGAGTTTAAGGGATTAGGGTTGAGGGTCCAATGTAAGGGTAGAGGGTAGAGGGTAGAGAAATTAAGGGCTTAAGGGTTGATGGTATAGGGTTGAGCATTGAGGGTTGGGGGTTGAGGGCTTAAGGGTTCAAGGTGAGGGTTAAGGGTTGAGGGTATAGGGTTAAGGGTTTAGGGTATTGGGTTGAGGGTAGAGGATTGAGGGTATAGGTTTGAGGGTCCAATGTATAGGGTAGAGGGTTTAATATATAGGGTAGAGGGTTGAGGGATCAAGGGTATAAGGGTTGAGGGTTTAATGGTTGAGGGATGAGGGTTGAAGGTTTAAGAGTTTAGGGTTGAGGGTTAGGGTTGAGGGTTGAGAGTATAGGGGTTGAGGGTTGAGGGATTAGGGTTGAGGGTTGAGGGTTGATGGTTTAGGGTTGAGGGTTTAAGTGTTTAAGGGTTGAGGGATTAGGGTTGAGGGTTGAGGGTATAAGGGTTGAGGGTTTAAGGTTTAAGGGTTGAGGGTTTAGGGTTGAGGGTTATGGTTGAGGTTTTAGGGTATTGGGTTGAGGCTAGAGGGTTGAGGGTATAAGGTTGAGGGTCCAATGTATGGGATAGAGGGTTGAGAATTGAGGGTTAAGGGTTTAATGTATAGGGTATAGGGTTGAGGGATTAAGGGTGTAAGGTTTGAGGGTTTAAGGGTTTAAGAGTTGAGGGCTTAAGGGTTTAAGGGTTGTGATATGAGGGTTGAGGTTTTAAGATTTTAAGGCTAAGAGATTAGGGTTGAGTGTTGAGGGTTTAGGGTTGATGGTTTAAGGTTTTAATGGTTGAGGGATTAGGGTTGAGAGTTGAGGGTATAGGGGTTTAAGGGTTATGGTTTAAGGGTTGAGGGATTAATGGTTTAAAGGTTTAATGGAGAGGGTAGAGGGTTGAGGGTTTAAGGGTGTAGAGGAGGGGAACCGAACGCTCAGGACCCTGGGTCATAGGAGGGTCTAAAATGATCAACTACCATGAGCTACCTCATGCTAAGGATTGTTTAAGGAAATTTTAGTGTTTTATGAGGGTGGAAAAGAAGGGAAATTGACCCAAGAGGTTTCAAGAAGTAGATGAGCTAACTCCTAAGTTAAAATGAGACCTCGACAACTCTTTTCTAGAGGACTCCACTGTAGAAGATGGACAAAAGTGCAGTGTGTTGGCATCCCAGTCAGACGTTGGCATCTGTATGGATAGAGAGTATGGAATATGACTAAGATTGACAAAGATTTAGCTAGTCTACCTGATAAAATGTGATTCTAAGCAATCACGTAAAATTGGAAATAACCAAATAGCTAAGACAACAAGAAGAATACTTTAACTTAAAAGGTGAGGCTGACAAGGATAAAAAGGTGATAAAAATACAACTTACAAATGGTCCAGCCTCCCACAAGCTCCACATGAATGCAAAACCTATGTGCACAGTAGAATAGGGAAAAATTTTGGGGTTATTTTGGGCCTTGTCATAGTCAAACCCTTGTGTAACAACTATGGTGTTCTTCAAGCAGTAAAATTTAAAAGTTTTTACCTCAAGTGAATAAACCATGATGTCATAACATAGTAATAATTTTTTTCTTAAATCCATAATGTAAAATTACATGCACATTTGAGCAAACACTATTCCAAACTTCCATTGCAATCCATTGTAATTTTATAAATCTTTCCATGTCATAGATTTCATATTGAATAAACTCAAGTTATCATTTAAGAATACATCCTTCCATATAAGTGGGATCAAGAAACATACATAGCTCTTCAGAGATTCATATTTTAATAGATATACAAACTGGTCTTGATGTCGCCGCATCGATGCATACATTCTAGTTGTTCCCAATACTTGTGCAAACATCCACAAACCTCAACGACCAACTCAAGCACTTTTTTTCCAACCACGAACTCAAATGTGGTCTCTTGCACATCCACCACATATGGAAAGATGACCCTACCCTTCAATGAAGTGCTTGGTTGGTAAACCTCATAACAATAGCCTATATGAGCTTAGTGTTGTGCCCTACATAACTAGAACTTGTATCCACTACAATCCTGAAATAGCATGCCTAAAGGAACACAGTTAATTGACAGCGTAAATATTGAAAAATTACACTACTTTGGCCAAAGTATTCTCAATCAATACTTTGAGTGACAATCTTCCTATTTACATACACTACCATAGCTCGGTTTGGATCATGACCACTCGTATACTAAGCTTAGGTGATTTCCTTCCATAGATAATCCTAACCTTAGAAATAACCGATTCCCCTTTCCCAAATCATAATGGTATCTCTTCTAATAAAGCATAAGCATAAGTTACCTCCCCTGAATGGATGTTCTAATCCCTAGGCATAACATACAAGCTTTTCTAGTCTACACATTAACTTTGAATAAACAACTTAACAAGTTATCCCCTTCAACGGATAGTATAGTTCCAAGATTATTCTTATAATCTAAAGTATAGATACATAAGATTCATCTTATCATAGAGTAAATGATCATCAATATATCACGTCAATAAGTGATTCTCATCAAGAGTATAGTCTCTTAAATAAATGACCTCAATCGAAGATTAATCATATCAATAGATGATTCTATTCGAGAGTGTAATCTCCTTAGTAAAAAGGGTTATTCAAAGAGTAAGTCTTGTCAACAATATGACTTCATATCAAGAGTATAAAACAACCAATTAGGTAACAACTCTAACTCAATAGGTAATCCCACCTATGGCTTCATACAAATAGTATTTCATAAACTCAAGTGATCTATTTAACCACGCAGGTGAGTCTCAACCTTAATATATACAATGCTATATATATATATTCACGTTCATTCAATTTCATATATTTCCAATTTAACAAGTATACAAACATATAATATATACATATATTAGTACACATATGTTTATACATTCCTTCAAACATACAATGTACACACATACCAATATATGCAATATACTATATATTTATCGTTTATCTTGCCTATTAAATTCAAACACATATAAACACATATACATTTAAATACGTTTATACATATATACATAGATTAATTTGTATAGGTATACATGTTTCCTTCACGTAATTATACATACTTCATTAATGTGTGTGTGTATATATATCGTAGATACACATCATTACTTTTGTATTCTAACCCAAACACAAATAATCCTCACATATCCGTCGATCGTCAATTATATATACCAAATGCATATACACATATATGTGTCCAACCAACATCACGATGCATTTGATGTATTTTTTCATGGTATGTGAAAGTATTCCTACCTTCATATGCACATTTAAATTCACTATGCATGAGTATTGTTTCCATACACACACACATATATATAAACATTCTTATATATATAATCGTTGATTGATATGAATACATCATGATCAAAGAGACTCAATCACACAATTCGATCCACAGAGACGTCTCTCAAACAAGGACAACTATCCAATTATTTCATTAAGTCAAGACCATGACCAAAGGCAGTTACCTAAAACTTATCAACTTGACCATTCTGACAATGGGTGTGTGAAAGCTCAATTTAAACTCGTTAAGGTTACTTGACCAAACACTTCTCCTGAGTGATACTTCCCCTCCCTTCCAAAGGATTGAACCTATACTTGTATCCAACTTGATACATTTGTAGAGGTAGTTAGGTGTTCATATGAAATGCACTTTCATCAATTAGAACATCCATAATGCATATTCTTTCATTGTTCATCGTCAATATAAACATAATTACTCTTCCAAAGAAATAATAACTTAATACCTATTTCAATATTCCATTCTTTTATCAAACATATCAAAATCATGATTGCATTTATCATCCTATTTAACCTTGAAGATAAAGGTAATTCAATAACAACAAGACGTGGTGTGACATACTTCCACCCTAGTGAATCATCATCCTGGATTATTTTAAGCACATTAGCATATAGATAAATTCAAACAAAATTTTACTTACCATTTCCAACTCAATTAAGAATTATAGAATAATCTTACCTCATAACACCACCATTTGCAATCGTGTCCTTCTTGGACCTTGCATCGAGTGTCCTTGCTAATGCATAGGGATAACTTGTGTGCTTCACACATACTTTCTCTCAAATATTTTACCCATTTTATTCATATGTCCTCATATGTACATCTCAAGTACAATAATAATTGTATCCTACATGACACCTATGTTACAGTGACTAGAAAACATGTTCTCATTGGCTATTGAGTTTATCCTTTGTGTAATCCAAGTAGAAAAGAAATGTTAGTGCATTGTGCACCACATCGTGGTTCCCTTCCTTCCCTTTAGTATTTACATCTTCAGACAACTCAGAAGCCAAGACTGTCCATTACTGACTCAACCATTTTCCTTTAGCACATTAATGCTTCCTAATTCAAACTTTGTATCAATCAATATTTTTCCTTGATCCTTTGATCTATTATTCCATTTTGACAACCTTTCTGGTCTATGGTCAACCCTGTTTCTTAGCCTATTTTAGCTTAGTAGGGATTCAACCCTTCTTTCCATATAATGGACCAAACCTAAATGATAGAAGTTTATAAGTATTCTGCAAATCCTTCAAGATTTGGTTTATCACTTTTTCCTATCTAGCTATAATAATAATATATGGTGCATTTTTTTAAAAGAATTACATAAGATAATCATAGTCAACACACAACCTTATCATTATTTTCTTGTTCTCCTTTGAGAGAACCTTCTCAAGAACACTAAGCAACTGGTTTTTAACACAATATACTATTTAGAACCAAAATCCTATAAATCAAATTTTCCAACCAGCGTTGGTTACTTTGGTGAGTTTGTTCACCATAACATTATGTCAGTTCCATCGACATAGATAGATTATACTATCTTGCATTCTACCACTTCCACTCTAGAATCTCAAGAGAGTATACACATCCTTCCAATGACTACATCCTATCTTCATTTCTTGGCATACTAGACATTAGCTTGCTACATACCCTGCAACATCTTACTCTTTCTTTTTATAGATTATAGTGGTTCCTCATCTGACATATAATTTTTCCATTCCAATATCCTAGATATGACATCACTTCCCTTATTCTATTCCTTAATCTTCCACAATTTTGGGTACGTAGGTTCTTTTACATCCCATAAATTAGTCTATTCTGACTAAGTGAAAACCTATTTCATGGACTCATGCCACATTCAATTCCCAAGAAATAATGGTTAGACATTTTTGCAGAGATAAATCTCCTTTATCTTAGGACATCTATACCTTGGATTTATTTTTTCCTTTGATCATTTGCAAAATTGTAACCCAATTTTTAGCTCAATCTATCTTTCTCGATGAGCATCGATACTAATTCCAAGTAATAATGCTTGTTCAATCATGTTGTTTCCTAAAAGATATCAAATTTAATTGTATACCTAATTACCAAGCATGAATTTTTCTCAAAAACATGAGTATTTAGATCTTCCCTTGCCTATCCCATAGGCAATGATCTTCCCCTTCATGGTCAAGTAATCTGCCTAACCTCTTCTAAGGCATCATTGATAATATCAATTAATCTTCCAATCAAACATATATATAAAGTATTGTGTGATAAATATTCCTTTCTCATTGGTCATAATCCTTGACCTTTTCACTCTCTTTCAATAATTCCAATACTTTATTCTTATGGTCATGAAATTTATGACTTAATTGACATCATGACTTATGGAGAAGTCAAAATTTCTTCCAAATCAAAAATATATTTACGATTTTCATTGTGTGGGGTATTGTATTAGATTAAAACTACTCTCTTTCTTCCCCCCTTAGTGTTTCCATGATATTCATTCAACTCAAAGTTGACTTCCTAGCAGACATTTGCTTTCTTGATCTGATTTATCATTCCTTGCTGTTGGTTTTTGATTTCTTTGAACATACTTTTTGTTTCCAAAGTTAGATTCATCAATGTTTTCTAATCTATTAGATTCAACAATTGGATTGTCAATAAAGAGATCTAATGAATAATCAACAAATTTTACAATTTAAGAGGCACTCTATTATTCCAATTCTCTTTTCCATGTATACTAATATCCTTTTGTGGAGGTATGTCCATCTCCACAAAGCCTTTTTTGTTGATGTGTCTTCAACTTAGAGCAAGTTTCCTTACTAATTTTTTTGATTTGACACATAGTGTCACTCTGTATCCCATTTCCTTTTGGAACCTCTAAACATAGGTTTACTTTTGTTGATAAGTTGGCGAGTTCAATTTTTACTCTCCTACCAAACTATGCACTAACTGAACCTTTTGTTGGCCAATCTGATTTACTTTTTCCGCTTTCTTTTTCTTATTCTCAATTAGAACTATAAATTGATCTTTCCAATTTTGGTTGATGGAACCATGTCCACTTCATTGATTGCTTCTTTTCTGACTATTTTGGTCTCTATCCTTATCCTAAGGTACTAACTTCTTAATTATATGCAAGATCTTGATCTTATTCGAAACTAGATTTTGTCACTTGGGTTATCCAACCTCTTGGATACTTCCTTTGTTGACTTTCTTCTTCAATTGAATTTTCTGACTCATGCCAATAATGAATACTCCTAGATTCATAGTATTCTTACTAAATCCAAAAATCCTTAACTCTTTGCAACTATAGGTTACTACCAATAAGGGTTTTTTCATTTCTTCCCATCCCCTTAGAGTCATATAACTATTTTGTTGGGTGAAGGTACATATTGGTTATCCTTCATAACTCTCATACATAACCTGATTTCATAATCTTCCACAATCCAAGGTATCATGTTCTGTTGGAGTTTCAATTCTAGGGATGACTCTTATCTAGTCCCAAACTTATACAAGTTCCTTGAAATCTTATTTCCTCTTTCTATTTCCAATTTGTTCTTTCCTCTTGCCATCTTAGCATAAGAAATTTGCAACCTTTAACTTTCAATATTGGTTTACATTTAACTTACGTAATGAGCTCATAGGGCTCCAAAGCTAAACCTGGTAGCTCTAATACCACATGTAACAACCACAGTGTTCTTCTCAGTGAAATTTTAAATTTTTTACCTCAAGTGAATAAAAAATGATGTCATAACATAGTAATAAAAAATTTCCTTTCCTTAATGTAAAATTACATCCACATTTGAGTAAACACTATTCCAAATTTCCATTGTAATTTCACAAATCATTCTATATCATATATTTCATATTGAATAAACTCAAGTTATCATTCAAGAATACATCCTTTGATATAATGAGATCAAGAAACATACATAGCTCTTTAGAGCTTCATTTTGCAATAGATATACAAACTAGGTTGGATGTCATCGCATCAGTGCATACATTCCATTTGTTCCCAATACTAGTGCAAACATCCACAAACCTTAGCCGCCAACTAATGAGGAGATGCATCACTCAAGCGCTCTTCCACCAACCATGGACTTCAATGCGGTCCCTTGCACATCTGCCACATATGGAAAGATGACCCTGCCCTTTGACAAAGTGTTTGGTTGGTAAACATCATAACAATAGCCTATCTTAGCTTAGTGTTGTGTCCTACACAACTAGAACTTGTATCCATTACAATCCTGAACTAGCATGCCTAAAAGGAACATAGTGAATTGACAACTTGTAAATAGTGGAAAATTACACTACTTTAGGCAAAGTATTCTCACTCAGTACTTTGAGTGACAGTCTTCCTATTCACATACACTACCATACCTCGATTTGGATCATGACCACTCGTATACTAAGCTTAGGTGATTTCCTTCCATGGATAATCCTAACCTCAGAAACAACCTGTTCCCCTTTCCCAAATCATAATGGTATCTCTTCTAATAAAGCATAAGCATAAGTTACCTCCCCTGAATGGATATTCTAATCCCTACGTATAACATACAAGTTTTTCTAGTCTACACATTAACTTTTCATAAACAACTTAACAAGCTATTGTCTTCAATGGACAATATAGTTCCAAGATTAACCTTATAATCTAAAGTATAGCTACATAAGCTTCATCTTATCATAGAGTAAATAATCATCAATATATCACGTCAATAAGTGATTCTCATCAAGAGTATAGTCTCTTAAATAAATGACCTCAATCAAAGATTAATCATATTAATAGATGATTCTATTTGAGAGTGTAATGTCCTTAGTAAAAAGGGTTATTCAAAGAGTAAGTCTTGTCAACAATATGACTTCATATCAAGAGTATAAAACAACCAATTAGGTAACAACTCTAACTCAATAGGTAATCCCACCTATGGCTTCATACAAATAGTATTTCATAAACTCAAGTGATCTATTTAACCACATAATGTGAGCGTGTTTTACTATAATGCACTCACATTTTTCGCTATTTCAGGATGAAAAATATTTAAGTGATGAAATCATGCAACAAGCAAATTAAAAATTAAAACTCACTTGTGGGTCCTTGAACTCATCCAAAATGCAAGTACATGCTAAATGAAAAACACCCACTAATTATAGCATCAATAGAATCATAATCTAGCATATCAACTTGACATAACTTTAGCGTCTCCTTGGTTCCTTTCATGCATTTCAAGTGCTTGGTTTCTTTCTTGTGTCTTGAACATATTTCATCAATCAACACAACTTAAGAGTCAAATTTTATTGATCTAAAAATAAATCTAAGAGTTTTGATTGCATGTAAAAAAACATATCCAAATCTTAAACAATGGCATGCATAAATTAACCTTCCTACAAGAGCAAAGAAACCACCCATGACTCAATGAATCCACTCACTCCAATCACACATATAATCTTTTTGTTGTCCATTGTTAAATTAGTATTGCCTTTAATATTTACAAAACCAAAGAAAAAGGAAAACACCCTTGAGACTTCCTCACTAGTAGAGCATGTCCACCATCGACCAATTTATACAAAGCAATCAAAGGTCAAAACATGATTGCACAAGTATCCCTATTTTTAAAAAGAAGGGAAAACAGTTAGTCAAGCTCCTAGAAAGAAATGAACCCTTATATTAAAGCTTATACTCAATTTTTTTTGTTAAAATTGATTTTTTAGATTGAAAAGACAACAAACAAAACACTTGAAGTAATTAGGAGAGAGGGACCCATAGTGGAGCACCCTAACTTCGCATTTGTCAAAATCCTACATGGAATTTCAAATCAGTCCCAATTTTGTACAACAATTTATTTGGCAACTCACCTACTTAAAAAATTTAATTTTAGGGTCACATCATCAAATATGATGTCAAATTAGCATGCTTTTTTGTTAAGGTATTAAAAAAGGCTAAAAAAAAAAGTGAGACCGATAGTGGTACACTAAGTCATGTTTTATTGGCGCGCTGATGTGGCATCACATGATTTGTCAGTTTGTATACTTTATGGATAAAAAGTGTTTTACAATTGGATATTAAGATGCAACACTATGAGGCCCACTGAGGACTACTTCTATCCCCACTATTGGAGGCCGCTCCACTATGGACCCCTCTCCCCTATAAACCTGTAAATTCACCTTGCATAAACATGTTGGAATGTAATAAGGATGAAAAATACAACAATAATTGTTTGCATGTGATTGTAGCTATTTGAATGCAAACATTTATATTTTATTTAACTCTTGTAAGCCTAATAGATCGAGGTAAATTTTATGTGACAATGTTAAAATTTCAAAATAAGAATAATAGAACTAAAAACAATTAAGTTTCACAAATATTAGACGAAGGCTTTTCATTTTGTTACCATACGTATAATGACAAGCGGTACCAACTACACTCAGCTCCACAAAATATTCGTTCTAATTTCATGCCCTTCACCATTTGTCCGATTATACTCCAATCTATATAATAATTCATTCAATCCATCGATTAGATAAGCTCTTCCCCTGCTCATTCTTTCCATTGAAAGCTCTAATGGATTCTCAACTCTTTACCACTGAACTAATTCTCATCTTATGGACTGTTTCAGTTGCTTCAATCCTATTAGATATTTTTAAAATTATTTATTTATTACAATTAATTAATATTTTTTATTAATTAATTAACTGATTGATATTTTTGATTAATTAATTAATGTTACATTAGATGCTATTAAAAATTGATAATATATAAAATAAAAAATCAATGAATTAGTAAACAAAGCAAAGAAAATATTAATTTTATTTTTAGTCTAAATATTAAAGTGACAAAAAAGTAGAGAATATATTCAATTAATGAAAAAGATAAGATCATAACATAATTCATTTGCATATTTATGTATCTATGATATTTTGATAAGATTCATACATATAATAATGAAAATAATACAATATAGAAGATAGATCATACATGAAATAGGATATGTTAGTGGACCAAGATACATTAATATCCAATATATACATTTAAATAGAATAGACCCTTGAGGTAAGGTAACATCATACAATACACCTTGCGAAAGAAACCACTCTATGATATATCTCCAAAAGATCCCAAATACATATCATATGTGCTTCAAATCTTTGTAGAATGATATTTGACTTCTTTATATTGACCTCCTTCTAATAATACAATGGAGTAGAAAACCACTAAACCCATATTTGCATCCTAATTACCTAATATAATTGATGATCCAATATAACTAACTTAAAGAATGTGTGCTACTTGTCAACATTGGCATTCATTTATATATGTTATAATTTATCATATCCCTAGGTACATAGTATGTCATCCCTCCTTGACATGTTTTATCCTTGAAAAATGAAAAGAAACCAAACAGTAAGATTTTTGTAAGTCATTATACATATGGTTTTTTTTCCTATCATCCAACCTCCATAGGTGATCTTTGTGGTGGTTTTAGCTTGATAGTACCTAGATTGCATCATTGATCCAATTTCACTGTACAACCACTTGATTCTATTCTTCATAAAATTATGTCCTTTTCTATGATGAATATCTATTAATTCTATGATTATATTGATTATTATAATTAATTCTTTGATTCCACATAGATCCATAGTGATTTCCATGTTGATTTTATGTATTATCATGTCTCCATGATGGTTTCCTCCATGATTTTTATCTCTCACAATGATGTGGATGCTAATATTGTACCCTTTCCTATCTTTGAAACCTTATATTTGATTATTCATCTTTTGTTAAGTGTTTTCTTTATTGACTCAAGAAGGGGAACAAAATTTTACTTTTTTTCTTTATATATATATTTTAAAGAAGGGGTAAATGCTTTTGACCAGGAGCTATGAACGGTCGGTGAGGTCACAAATAGGGGACCTCATCCCTAGTTTAAACATTCAATAAGAACACCCCAATGGTGGTTGAACCTTGATGGCAAGAACAACACTACAACAACTTAACCATCACACCATGCCACTATTGGCCCTATTTTCTTTATTATTATCTCCTCTTGTTTTTCTTTAATTTTTTGGTTCACTTTTAGTCGATTCTTGAGTTTTCTCTACCTTGACTTTCCTTTGGTCTTATTTATGTGTAATATCTTTTAATGCAGCTTATGTACACCTATACTAATGCTTCATGAACTTATTTTTTACTTTAATGCTTACTAATCCCAAGGATTATAACCATGAATAACCAAGAAAAAAATCTAACCCATTCTTATCTAAAGCATCAATTTTGGAATGCAAAACATATTTATCCATCAAGAGATTTGAATATTCAAAATTTTGAATATCCTTGTGGGTGTATTAAATTACCAATTTTAAAAATGAGAATTAAAGTAAAACCCAATTCAAGGATGCAACAACACCCTAGTTTAGGAGAAAAAACTCCAAGGAGACTACTATCCCCTAAGCTAAGCTACAACTCAGTACAATGAGGATACAACCTCTAAAGTATTACAAGTTCATATATGCATAGGAATGGTTCTTCATAAACCTGAGATGCATCATTACATTCTATTCTTTGTTGCAAATATTGCAACTAACATTTTACTGTTGAATCTGCACTCTCAACAACACACCCCTGCTCTGCACTCTTCTTCTCTGCACATAGAACAATCAATGTTCTATCTCTATCACTCTCCATATGCTCTTCTACTCTTTCACATATGCTCACCTAGATGATTATCTGCATTACAGTCTAGGCTACTTCTTCACACTCTGTCTGCAACAACTTAGTCGTTCATTACTCTATTCAGCTCTCTATGCTTGCAAACTCTTCTGTCACTCTATCTCTAATGCATACTTCAACTAGATGTAGCTTGATTTAGCTCTACATACAACTGCAAACCCCTCAAAACAATCTACTACTTTCTGTAGGCCACACACTCATATTCTTGACCTAAAGTCTATCAACCATGCTTAGGATATCTTCAATCTGCCTAACTCTGCACATCTGCAATCTCTCACCTCGAGATTTGCATACCATCTAGTTGTCCAATCCATTTACTCATTTGTTAGGGTTTCTCCTCCAAGTTGTCCATTCATCTCAAGCCTTGCACCATTCATCCAACTCTTTTGATAGAGTCTATAAATATCTTCTTGGTTGTTCTAGATTTGCATCGAGCCACTTTTTTATTAACTTCTGTCGCAAAGAATTTTCCCAAAATAGCTTTATGTTTGACCTCAAAATTTGATCTGCATTTAATTTCTTCATTTTTTCATTTAATTAGATCTGATCTTGATCGATTAAGACTCCTTTTAGCTGCCAACTAGTAGATAGAATCTCCTTCATTAAATTTTCATTGGGATATCTGAGTGATCTGATTTTGTTCATTGTCGATCACCGACTTTGAAACCCTTGTTCACACAGACCAAACCATTGTAAATCTTAAATTTTGAACACTAGTTGTTGATCTTCTCCTTTTGCACCTTGGTCAAGTGTTGTTTTGCAACAAGGATGCAAAACAAAAAAATATTGATTGTGATATGTCCACCTTCACTTTGCACGTCATTATATTGGGTCCACATAGCACTTTATCGCTTCGTCGGGGGAACATCCATCTTTTTTCTATCAATGTGCCGATATCACACCAATGAAGACACCTCAACATCCTACCAAGGTGGAGTCCATCAGTCCAAGTCACCGCCACATGCCTTTGTTCTATTCATCTTCTGATTGTGCATCATCCTCATCACACCAGATCTCACTTCAATGTGCACCTTACTAGGTTCCACATTCGGTATCACACTCATCATGTCAATGAGACATTAGAAGAATTCCTATCAAGACTGCATGGTCTCATCAAAAAATCTCCAAAGGCTTGTTATTGCAATATCAAAGATACATTGCTTAACCTCTTATTGACACCACATTGTCTTGCCGACAAAGACCTTCTAGGAGTAGTCTTCATTCACAATCCAAATTTCTTCTTGTGAACAACCAAATATTGAACCATTGGAGATGAAGACACATAACACCATTACAAACTTAATTCCAGAATAGCAGATCAAAATATTTAAATGCAGAAGAATGTAGAGCAGTTACATTCTCTTTGTCACCACCAAATGTATAGATAAATTAGTTTTCACTCTAGTGCACATAACTCACTCAACTCTTCATACTAGATGCTCCAACTTGGAACATACCAACTTCATACATGCCTCTAAGTAACTTACAATCCACAGAAAAAAGATATTCAATATGTAAGAAATGCATAGTGAGCTACTGGAACTTCTTATCGAAGGCTCAAACTTGGAACATAGCATACCAGAGGCTCACTCAAATCTTCATACCGAAGCACCAAACCATGAGTAATTTGATGAAACATAGATAACCCCATTATAGACCTTCTTCCCAATTTGCAAGACCTGAAACGAATCAATGGGGGACTGTGGAGCAAATACATTTCTCCCATTCCACAAATAATCAACTCTGTCAGACCAGTTCACTAACCGGTGGACATATCTTTCACTCTTCATCAAACTAGCAGTTGTAATCTAGGATATATCACCCATGGATGTCCTTGAATAAAAATTTAGATCTACATATGCATGGGATCAACATAGTAGAAATTTGGAGCACACACACTGAAGTATATTTTGAACCTACAATCACTTGTGTCCTTTCACTGTGACAACCTATATTGTGTTGAAATCAATGGCTACATTAATGAAAACACCACCATATGCATTCATACCAATAACACATCATACATATATAGGTACATTACCTGAGCACACAACTAGTTAAGCTATCAGGAATGCAAAAAACCTTTTGCAAGATGTCCCCTTTTGACATCAATGACAACTATATGCACTTTTGCACTAGATTAACACACTTCTCCTCTAATCCACTTTTGACATCAATGAAAACATATTTGAACAACATCTTGGTGAATGCATTGGTGTTGTGTTCTTTATTTCTAGAAGATAGTTATTGGTAAAGAAGCGAGAATTGCAAGACTTGTTGGAGAATTAAGGAGACATACTTGTAGATGATCTCGATGCCTACAATAGATCATATGATTTGAATTTCAATACCTTTCTTCAATATACAAGGTTACATTTGTAATATTTTTAGTTTGATTGTAATTCTCATATGTTATAGGAGATATTGAGCAATAGAATCCACATGTGTGTTGCTTATTTTTGGTGTTGATCCATTTAATTTTTGGAATTTTTTGTTGTGTGTTTGAAGTTTCTAAGATTTGTAGGAACTCTCTTACATCAGTGGTATCAAAGCAGGTTTTTCCTAAGTCAAAACCTGTAGACCATTAAAAAGAGGTAGTTTGTAGTAGGATCTGTGAGTTGTGGGTGTTGTTAAAATTCCTCCAAGAGTGGCCCCAAGAGATAAGGGAAGAGGTGGAGGTAGAAACCCTCCTAATAAGGAATATTTCAAAGCCCTTATAAGGCAAGTGGAGACATTATAGGAAGAACTACGTAGAAGGGTTGTGCATAGAGAAAGAGAGGAGAGTGAAGATGAAGCCGAGGATGAGGAACCATTTGAAGAAGTACAAGATGAAATTGATCTTGGAGAAGTTAGATTACTAAGAGCCATTACCAAGATTGGGAAGAGACCAAATATGGAGGTTTTGACATTTAGTGGAAGCTTGAATCTAGAAGAGTTAATAGACTAGATAAATGACATAGGGGAGTTCTTTGAATTTGAGGAGATTGAAGACTCTGATAGGGTGAAGTTTGCAAAAACTAAATTAAAGGGACATGATAGCATTTGGTGGAAATAAATCCAACTTGAAAGAGGAAGGAAAGAAAAATATAAAATACCTATATGGGATAGAATGGTGGAAAAGATGAAGAGATAGTTCATTTTGGTAGATTATGAGTTGGAGTTGCTTAAACAGATGCAAAATTTAAGACAAGGAACAAGAACTATGAAGGAGTGCATAGAAGAATTTCATAAAGTTTTGATAAGAATTGGACATGCTAAAGCAAACAAGTAGAAGGTATCCCATTACATAAATTGGTTGAAGCCAAGTATACAAGAAGAGTTGGCATTGGGGGGGATGTACACTATTGAGGATACATATCAGTTTGCATTGAAGGTAGAAAAAAGATTGAATAGAAAGTTTGAGAGCAAGAAAAGAGGTAGATGTCGTGGTGGAAGGACTAGAGGAAAATCTTATGAGGAAATCAAAAAAATTAAAAATTTGAAGACCAAGGAAGAAACAAAAATCAATAATCATAAATTTCTTACCATCCCAAAGAGAAAATTTTCAAAGGTAGAGGAAGATTGGGAAGAGGATTTAGAAGAGGAGGCTTTCAAGGAACCTATTTCTAATGTGAAGAAGAGAAAAATAGAACATATGACTGCCCTCACAATCAAGAAAGGACTAATAGGAGATTTAGAATCCATTCTACAATAGAAAACATGCTTGAACAAGATGCAGAGTCGTCACACTTTGAAGAAGTTGAAAGAGGAGAGACCTTAATGACTAGGCAAGCCCTATTGAATGAAGATAATGAAATAGTTTAGAGGAAAATTTTGTTTAGAAAGAGGTGCAAGTGTGAAGGGGAGGTATGTAGTATGATCATTGATAGTGTAAGTACTGATAATTTGGTTTATGAAGAGATGGTGAGAAAATTGACACTTGAGAGAAGAAGGCACCTGCATTTGTATCAAATTGCTTGGATTTAGGATTATTAGAAACTTTTGGTCAATAAGAAAAGTTTGGTAAAGTTTAAGGAGATTATTTTGATGAAATTTTGTGTGAAATTATTCCTATGGATTCTTATCATGTTTTTTTAGAGAGACCTTGGCAATTTGATAGGAAAGCCATGCACGATGGGTATGCTACTACATACTCATTAACAAAGGATGGAGTAAGACATAAGCTGAAGCCATTGAAAGAGGAAATGGGTAAGGTTTTCAGAAATGTAAGGATTTGTGTAGTTGATGGTAGGAATTTTTTAGATTTCACGAAGCATGAACATGTTTTTTTTATTTGATTCCAAAAGCTAACCAAGAAAAAGTAGAAAATGTTCCTATGGAAGTTGCAGATTTGTTACATGAATTTCACGAGATTTTTTCAGATAATGCACTAGAAGGATTGCCACCTATGAGAAGGATAAGTCACAATTTTTTTTTGATATGGGAGCAAGTTTTCCTAACATGTTAGCCCACAAAATGTCTCCTACAAAAAGTGAAGAGTTGAATAGGCAAGTGCAAGAATTGTCAAGTAGAAGGGTTTGATTAGAGAGAGCCTAAGCCCATGTGCAGTGCATGTTGTTTTGGCACCAAAGAAAGGTTGAGAATGGAGAATGTGCATGGATTGAAGGGACATAAACAAGATCACTATCAAATACCAGTTTCTATTGCCAAAAATAGATGATATCATGGATTGTTTGAGCGGGGCTGAATACTTCACCAAGACTGACTTGAAGAATGGATATCATCAAATCCAAATTAGAGAAGTTGATGAGTGGAAGAAAACATTCAAGACTAAAGAAGGTTTGTATGAATGGTTGTTAATTCCTTTTAGACTAACCAATGCAACGAGTATGTTTATGAGATTAATGAATGAGGTATTGAAAGAATTTTTGGGGAGATTTGTTATTATTTATCTTGATGACATATTGATATTTAGTAAGACATTAGAAGAAAATTTGATGCATATCAGATTTGTTTTTAAAAATTTGAGAGAAGAGAAGTTTCTTGTTAACTTTAAGAAGTGAAACTTTGTGAAGAGGGAGTTGGTATACTTGGAATTTATTGTTTTAGGAGAAGAAATCAAGATGGATCCAAAAAAGGTGAAAGCTATCTTAGAATGGCCTATACTTAGAAGTGCTACAAAGGTGAGATCAGTTCATGGTTTCGTAAGTTTTTATAGGAAGTTTATTATAGTTTTTAGTAGTATTTGTGCACCACTAATTGATACCATGAGAGGGGACAAAAGATATTTCATATGGACTATAAGGGCAGCAAGAAGTTTTGATTTATTGAAGGCTAAAGCAACAAAGTAGCCTATTTTAGCACTTCCCAATTTTAGTAAGGTATTTCAAGTGGATTGTGATGCAAGTGGTAATACCATGGGATTTGTTCTAAGTCAAGAAGGTAAACCCATTTCTTTCTTCAGTGAGAAGTTAAATGATGCAAAGAATAATTTCAGTTTATGATCAAGAATTTTATGCTATTGTTCAAGAATTGAAAAAGTGGAGACACTATCTTTTTCCTAAGGAGTTTTTTTTGTTTACTAATCATCAAGAACTTCAATATTTGAGTAGTCAAGGGAAATTAAATCAAGGACATATGAAATGGGTAGAATTTTTGCAAATTTACACATATACTTTGAAGCATAAAAGTGGGAAGTCTAATAGGATTGTAGATGCATTAAGTAGAAGACAAAGTTTGCTAACTGAAATGCAGATTGAAGTTGTTGGACTTATGAATTGAAGGATTTGTATGAATAAGATCCTGATTTTGGAGAGGCTTGGAGAGCTTTCAAAGAAATAGTTGTAGTTGATAGGAAAAATTGGTTAGATTATTTAATCCAAGATTGTATGTTATTCAAAGGTAATAAATTGTGCATTCCTAGAAGCTCAATGAGAATGAATTTGGTTAAGGAAAAACATAGTGGAGGACTTGCAGTGCATTTTGTTTTTGATAAAACTATAGCACTTGTTGGAGAGAAATAATGTTGGCCTCATTTGCAGCAAGATATCATAAAATATATTCAAATTTGCAATATTTTTCAAGTGACAAAAGGGCTAGCTAGAACATGGGTTTATATCACCTTTACCGATACCCAAAAGACCATGGGAAGAGATTAGTGCGGAGTTTGTTCTTGGTTTACGAAGGATCCAAAAGGGATATGATTCAATATTTGTGGTGGTACATATATTTTCTAAGGTTGCTCATTTCATTCCATGTAAAAATACTAATGATGTTATGCATATTGTAGAGTTGTTTTTCAAGGAAGTAGTGAGGCTACATGGTCTACCAAAGAGCATAGTTTTAAATAGAGACACAAAGTTTATGGGATACTTTTGGAGGACATTATGGAAGAAGCTAAGGACTGATTTGAGGTTTATTCAGCATACCATCCTCAAATGATGGGAAAAAAGAGGTGGTAAATAGAAGCTTGGGAAATTTGTTGATATGTCTAGTTGGAGACAAATTGAACAAATGGATTTTGATTCTACCTGAAGAAGAAAGCACATGATTAAAATGAATTTTCAATACAAGTATAAAGCTGATTTGAAGAGGAGAAATACAAAATTTTAGGTTGGTGATGAGGTAATGGTACACTTGAGAAAATAAATATTTCTAGTTGGTACCTACAACAAGCTAAAAATGAAGAAGTTTGGGCCTTACAAAATTGTAAGCAAGCATGATTCAGGTAATGCACATGAAGTAGAGTTGCCTAGTGAGCTTAAAATTTCACCTAAATTTAATATTTTTGATCTAATACAATTTCATGAAGCTGAAAGTGATGAAGGTACAATCGGTGAACAAATACATATACCAACACCTACTTTGGAGAAGGAGAAAATAGAGGCAATTTTGGATAGCAAGGTGAGTAATACTTTGATTACTTGGTAAAATGGTTTGGAAGACTTGTAGAAGACTCATCATGGTTTTCAAAATTTGAGATTAATCATCTTGGTTATCCTCTTGAGAAGTGATAGGGTCACTTTTCTTTCTACCATGGGTATCTGATCTGTAGGAGCATTTGTGGTTGCCAACCATCTTGCATCAACAAATTTTATTCAATTTTGGAGTGTAATGTTTTTGATTTATTTTTTGGTGTATTTAAATGATTTTATTGTCTAAAAATTGGAATTAAATAATTGGAAAATTTTGGTTTGCAAGTTGCATTGGGAATCATGCTGAAATTTACATTTTAATTATTAAATTGTCAAAAATCAAACTTGGGCATGGGATTCTTAGAGGTTATGACAGTTTAAATTTTATTTAATTTTTCTTAACTTTTTAGGTAGGAATGGGACACCCATGAGGTGCTTACTTGGTAATTTTGAATTTAGATTTCAAATTGGTGAAGTGGGAGAATAGTTGTGTCGGCTAGTGGAGGAAATGCCTTCTTGGGAGTGGTGCAAGCATGCATTGGGGAGTCAAAAATTGTAATTTATGAAAATTAATTAATTTTTATAGGTAGGGGCATGGATTTGGAAGTTTCTCAGTTGGTAGAGTTAGTGGTTGCAAAGAAAAATCATTCTAGACTTTGTTATTTTATGTTTGGTTCTTGAATTTGGGGAGTTGTAGGTGTGGGTGTGAATTTTCCTGGGAGAGAGTTTTTAGATGTAATTTTGTAGGTAGAAGGTGAAAATCAGTAGCAAAATTCTTGGTGAATGCATTGGTGTTTTGTGTTCTTTATTTCTAGAAGATAGTTGCAGGTGAAGAAGGGAGAATTGCAAGAAGTTGGAGAATGAAGGAGACATAATTGTAGATGATCTTGTTGCCTACAACAAATATGATTTGAATTTTAATACCTTTCTTTAGTCTACAAGTCTGCATTTGTAATCTTTTCAATTTGATTATCATTCTCATATGTTCTAGGAGATATTGAGCAATAAAATCCACGTGTGTTGTTGATTTTTGATGTTGATCCATTTAATTTTTGGAATGGTTTTTTGTGTTTGAAGTTGTTGAGATTTGCACAAACTCTCTTACATCATCAATGGATGAGATTGATTGAGATACCATGATAATCGTGTACATGCAATGTGTCAAGATGAGAGACTAGAATGATGAGTTAACTAGTTGCATGGATGAGTGAAGTGAGGGCGAGTAGAAGTGATAAGGAGTTTCTTTTTCAATTAACTCGCTAAATTAAGAGATAGAAGAATATTAATTAAATTAAATAAATTTATTTATTTAATTCAAGTGCATGATATGAAGATATATTTAGGAAATAAATAAAATATTAATTTTACTTATTTTTAGAAGAAATAAGAATAGAAAAAAATAATTAAAATTATTTAATTATAGTGGATGAGAAGAATGCATTAATTAATTAAATAATTAAAAACCATTTAATTAATATGGATGGAAGAAATTGAGAAATTAATTAAATAATTAAAAATTATTTAATTAATATGGATAGAAGAAAAAATAAGAAATTAATTAAATAATTGAAAAATTAGTTAATTAAAATGGTTGGAAGAAAAATAAGAATTTAATTAAATAATTAACAAATTCTTCATTAAAGTTGTTAGAATAAAATAATAGATTAATTAAATAATTAATGAGGAAAAGAGAAAATGTTAAATTAATTAACTGACTAAAAATTATTTAATTAATGTTGATGATGTAAAGTGATGACTTAATTAAATAATTAAAAATTACTTAATTAATGGGTTTGATATGTTAGCTTAATTAAATAATATTTAATTATTTAATTATTATTGATATGTAAATTGATGATGAATGGTAATGAAAAATGATGATGAAATAGAGGAAGTGTGTTAGTCATTGTTAGGTGTCTACAATCCTTACCCTCTATTTGATTATCCTTGATGTGGTTTACTTGTGCATGTAGTTTCTTGGTTGATTCCCTACCAATGAAGTTATACTTCCTTATAGGGTTTGCATAAACAATACTTCCTTATAGTGTATGTATTTCTATCCTTCACCTTAACTTCACCATCTTCTCCTCATCCTCTCTCCTTATCACCTTTTTCCAAATCCTAGCTCTAATACCACTTAATAAAATCCACATATAATAATAGAATTTCAATACAATGTAGAAGATATATAACACACAAAACAAGAGATGTTGGGTGGCCAAGACACCCAAATATCCAATCTATGTATAAATAGAATAGATACTTGAGATAGGGTAATATCATACAATGGTCCACACAATATATTCAAGGTTTCCTAAATATATAACATACACTTCACATTCCTTTATAATATATTCACCTTCTTTAAATAGACCTTATAATAATATGATGGAGGGGTAAACCACTAAACCCATGTAGGCCTCCTAATTACCTATTGTAATTCATAACCCAATATAGCTAACTTAAGGGATATGTGCCACATGTTGATATCGCCATCTATTAATAAAATATATATCATATCCCTAGGTACATACCATAACTAAGATTGTGAAATTATTTTTGTATAAAAGTAAATATGTATGAAATGATTGGGTCTCGTTTTATTTTATTAGAGGAATTCTCACTTTGACTCTATTGTGCATATTTTACACACATGCCCCACCGAAGGTAGGGACCCCCTCTTTTTCGCTCCTAATGAGTCATTTTTGCTCCTATCTCATTTTGCACACCCCTATTTCCAAGCCCAAATATGTCATGTGCCTTCAAATGATCAAATTACCCCTAACCAAATTCATCTACCTAAATTTCTCTAAGTCTTTTTCTTTCATGAAAATGCCCCTACGGGTTTCCCTTCGTCTATTTCCCCAACGTCCTCCAAGCCTCACAGACCCGTAGTGGCAGGTCACCTCATGTGGGTTGTTGCTTGTGTTTCACTGCTAAGTGGTAACTGATAACCAACTTCCATCCGAATGGTGAGATCCACACTTAGTTTCTTCGTTTGAGCCTTGAATAAGCATCCAAATGAGCATGGGTTTCTGCATCTCACCTAACCCGGGTCCATTGTACGAAGAAATCAATGCATTCCATTAATGGAAATTGGCCTATAAATGATGCCTACCCTTCATTCTACCTGGGCATTTGAATCTGAGAGAGAAACAAAGTCCTCCCTCCCGTTTCTGCTTTTTCCTTGGTCCTTCCAACTTGGTCCCTGCTTGCTTGCTTCACTTTTTCCTTCATTTTTTTATTTTGGGGACAAGTTTCCTATGGATTTGGGATGTTTCTATAAAGCCTAAGTGAACTTCCTAGGTTTTGTTAAGTTTTGGGAAGTTGCAAAAATTTCCTTGCAGGTAGTCATCCCTCCGTGGTGATTTGGGAACTTTCATTGCGGGCCGTTGTGTGCAGGTCACCGTGTGCTCATTGTTGTTTTCAAAAGGGTGGAGGACCCTTTGACTCCCACATTCCAAATTTTTGCATTTTTCAAAATGAGTCAAATCTTAAGGAAATATGTCTTGGCACTCTTTCTACCCCTTTTCCCACGTGCTAAAATTGAAAAATCTCAAATTTACTAGGTTTTGTGAAGTTGTGAAACTTTCCTTGCAGGCCACCATCCCTTCGTTGCCGTCTGTGGGAACTTTCCTTGTGGGCCACCGTTCCTCCATTTCCATCTATGGGAACTTTCATTGCGGGCCACCATCCCTCGGGTCCATAAGGGAGGCCCATTGAGAAAGTTGAACAAGGAGAAAGCACATTGCTCCTCCTCTCCTCCTCCTAGGCCCATTGAGAAAGTTGAACAAGGAGAAAGAACATTGCTCCATTCATTTTATGCTCACCTCTCCTCCTAGCACCCATCAATATAGTTGGTATTAGAAGGAGGCATGTTCGAAGGGATTCAATGATTAAAATGCAAGGGGTTGGCCTTGAAGAAAGTAGGAGGGAGTTGCCCTACTTTTCACTAGATGATGATGATTGTCAAGAGTTGTCCACCAGAATTAGGAGCAACATAAGTACTTTTCAGTGACACAAATCTATAGCAAGATTCAATGAAGAAATGTTGCAAGCATATCAAACAAAGGGAATCTTCCTACAAGTTTTTAGCTGCATCAAAGAAAGCAGTTACTATAGGACAAAACTACTATAGTGCTAGGGTCACTAGAAGACAAAATAGGCTACAAGAAAAAATGGGGAAGAGGACAAAATAGCCTATTTTAAATTGAGAAATATTGAGGGGTAGGTGAAACCCTAATGTAAAGAAAATCTAAGCCACACAATGCAAATTAATCCTAGCCATTCATTTGGGCTTTGCAAAACTATAAATAGGGTTCTCCCCTTCATTTGTAAATGGTTGGTGAGCTGGTGTAAAGAGCATTTGCGGAAATAGAAGATAGAATTGCATGATTTTATGAATGTTTTCTTTGAATTTGCTCATCTTTCTTGCATGGTTCTACTTCCTATTGTGCATGTTTTGCACACACACCTCGCCGTAGGCAGGGACCCCCTTTTTTCACTCCTGATAGGCTGCTTTGCTCTTGTCTTGTTTTGCTTGCCCCATTTTCCAAGCCCAAATTGGTCATGTGCCTTCAAACGATCAAATCCCCCTGACCAAATTCACCTACTTGGGGAATTCAAATCTGCGGAGAAATAAAGTCCCCTGCCCCTTTTCTGCCCATTGTCTTGTTTCTGCTAACTTGGTCCCTGATTGCTCAATTCGCTTTTTTCTACATTTTTTGACTTTGGGGAAAACTTTTTGGTGGATTTGGGATGTGTTTGGGGTGCCTAAGTGAATTGCCAAAGTTTTGTCAATGTTTCATAAAGTTTCGGTGGTTTTAGAACTTTCCCTCTAGAACTCCCTTCCTCTTTGGCTATTTTGGAAACATTCGAGGACCCCCGTCGGTCCGGTTTCCACATTTTTGACTTTGGGGACAACTTTTTGGTGGATTTGGGATGTGTTTGTGGTGCATAAGTGAACTGCCAAAGTTTCATCAATGTTCTGTTAAGTTTCGGTGGTTTCGGAGCTTCATCCCCCTTTGGCTATTTTGGAACATCCGTGGAGCCCCGACGACCCAGCCTTCGGAGCCCGGCCCCTCTGTGGTTGTTTCTGGGACTTTGTCCCTCTTTGGCCATTTTGAACATCTGTCGAGCCCCGGCGACCTGACCTTCGGAGCTCGGCCCCTCTATGGTCTTTTTGAACTTCCGCTTTTTTTGAAATGAGTCCAATCTTGAGGAAGTTTTTTCTAGGCACTCGTCCTCCCCCTTTTCCCATGTGCTATACTTAAAAAATCTTGGTTTTGCTAAGTTTTGTGAGGTCTAGGAACTTCCCTTCTGGTTTACTGTCCCCCGTTTGCTGCCCACCCCCTTGGGCCTGCATTAATGTTTACGGTCCAAATGAGCTCCAAATATGAATATTATGATCTTTTGATGATGCATGGATGGATCTAACAAGGATTTTGCAGGATTTGACGAATGTTTTCCTTGATTTTTGTATGGAAGCACTTACAACACTTCATGTATGCAGGATTCAAGAAGCTTATTGCCGGTCTATCAGGAGACTAATCGAGAAAGCTGAACAAGGAAAAGTGCATTGCTCCTATCACCATTCATTTCATGTTCACCTCTCCACCTAGCACACACCAACAAGGTCAGCGTTAGAAGAAGGACTGTGCCAAGGAAGTCAATGAAAAAAATGCAAGGGGGTGGTCTTGAAGAAGGCATGAAGGAGCTGTCCTACTTTTCACCAGATGATGATGAGTTGTCCGCCCAAATTAGGGGCAACCAATCAATTGATGTCAATCGTTGACGGGCTCATTTGATCCAAGGAAGAACACTACAAACACATCAAGTAAAAAGGAAACTTTTAGGTAGTTTCAGCTACATTAAAAGGGCAAACAACTAAATGAAAAAACTGCTACAACACTTGGGCACTAGATGACAAAACAAGGAAAAGACAAGGATGTATTTTAAATTGTTAAATATTCTGGGGTAGGTGAAACCCTAATGTAATCAAATCTAGGCCATTCAATGTAATTCAATCCTAGCCATTCTTTTGTGCTTTGGAAAAATATAAATAGGGGCTTACCCCTCATTTGTAAGGGTTGGAGAACTGATGTAAAGACATTCAACAACAATAGAAAGTAACATTACATGATTTATGGGTGTTTCTTTTGATTTTTCTCTTTATGTATGCATGGTTCAACTTCCCTATTAGCTTAGGTTGTAGATTGTTGAATGGAGGTGATAATGGAAATTGCTATTATGGAATTTGATGAACTTTCAGCCCATACTTTTACCACTTGTTGATGACAAACTGCTATGTAAAGTTAGCCTAGGCTTCTTGATTTCAATGTTGCAACTTAGTTCAATCGCATGTGCATGATGTGCATATGCAATTTGAAAATCTACAGTCATTAGAAGATTGCACTAGTTTTGTGCAACTATAAGTTTCTCTTGGCCAAGCAAAACCCAGTTTAGGGAGTTTGTCTACTGTAGCAACCTCCATGATCACTGTTCATTTGTAGTTTTAGATCTAGGAACCTTCTCTCTTCCCTGCCCTTTTTCCTTTTTTTTAATAAGTACCTTAGGAAAGGTTCATTGCACATTGTAAAGCTAAATCCAATGATAAAAATGGAGTTCAAGACTACTATTTGAACCTACAACAAATGCACAACAACTTCTCCATCTTAGGAACTACATTTCAAGACCCAACTTCCCATGCTTTGTAACTCATCCGTAAGACCGCTTGTGATTCCAGCAAATCACATCAAACAACTGAGATATTCCAAGCACTGTCAAGACCTGACATTAGAGACCTTGGGTTAGTTTTTTGCAATATGATTGTGGAAGATTTTCTTTCAAGAGAGGTAGTGCACCTACGCACTGCCTGTGTTGAGAAGTGGACAAGAGGAAATGAGTGAGCGTCATGGCGAGATACATGAACTGCAAAGAGAAGAAGACAAAGGTGGGGGTGTCTTGGAGGCTACCCACAATGATTATACGCCCTGCCGTCTACAAGATGCAACTAGGAGTCTTGCCGCCTTGACCATTGCCGATCCTTTTTCACATTCAGAGAGATGCAATGGGACAGATTCATCCATGTCATGTCCCTCTAACATTGAACATCATAAAATTATGATCAACACCCAGGAAAGGAGATGGGATAGCATGTTTCCCCTTGAAGGCAACAATCAAGTAGAGGTCTGGACGACAGAAGATCAAGAAGATGAAGTGTATCTCCTCAAAGAACGTCCGATAGGGGTTGCAGATCCCACACTGGGCTTAGAAGAGGTGCTTGCTACCTCGTTCTCCTTGCCTTGTGTAAGCCTAAGACCAGGGATGCTGCACCATCCAGTGCCTCTACCTGAAGCCACTAATGCAAAAATCAATGATGCGGTGCTTGCTCTCAACTGTCACATGCTGCCACCTTTGCATGGCGATATCTAGGTTCTATCTTTCCTTACTCTTGTGCATACTTGTAGCTATTTTTATCATTTTGATTATGGGAATGAGGGAAGGAAAAATTGCTTATGGATCAACCATGGTTTGAAAGAATCACCTCAATTGTTGATTTTTCTTGATTATGTGATTGAATTTGAATGTTGCAATGTTGAACTTTATTTTTCTGAATATAAGGATAAATATGTATGGCTTGGAACTATAATGATTTCCCTACTACTTGTACATGCATTACAAAATCCAATGGGCATGAATGTTGGTTTTCCTTGTGAGAACTTAGTGCTTTGTAAATATCTTTGTACATAGCCTATTTTGTGTAGTGTAGGTATCATATATATACCTCGCTTTCTTGCTTTCATTAGGTTAGTTGGTTTTTTGTAGGTTGTTTGCTTTAGGGTAGTCTCCTTGACGTTTTCTTTTCCTTTCTCACTTTGGTTAGTGTAGGTGTTGCTTTCTATTTGTTTTTTTTTTGCTTTCCATTTTGTTTCCGCTTTGATGTTGCTTTGCTCGGGGTCCCTCTAATTTTAGTTGGGTACATCTATACGCACAACAACCATACTTATTTCTTGGGGTTGTTCTATGTATTTATTTATTAAACTCTAATCAAGTTTTCAAAGTGGATGTTGAAGGTCTTTTGTTAGTGCCAAGTAATCTAGATGTTTGGTTCGAAGGGGATAAGCTGTTGGTTGGTCTAACTTTGATGTATTCTAAAATCTTAAATCTCTCAGATACTTTAAGAATCTAGAGGTTGCCATAGGTCCTTTGTGAAGTCTAGTTAAGTGAAAAATATAAAATTCTGCTTCAACGCCATTATGATTCTCAACTCTGAGTGTGAGCTTCATTGCTTGTAGGTTGAAATAAAAGGAATTGAAAAGAGAAAAATGAAAAGAAAAGAAACAAAAGAAAAGAAAAGAAATGTATTGAAAATCAAAAGAAAGAAATTCAACTTTTCAAGGGGATCCAAGCAGCTCTGTTGGGGCTATGGATGCCCGACCGACAGTAGAGTAATGTTCAGGAGAATCACAATGACAACCTCATCAGGGCTATGGATTCCTGACTAGTAGTGAGGCAATGCCCCAGATTCTTTTGGAGTTAGAATAAACTATGTAGCTTAACTTGACGGAGCTTATGTTCCTGTAGCAGCTTAAGGATGGGAATTAACGCAATTGCACACACTTGGATTTTTAGCATACTAAAGGTTTGGTTAGCTAGTGGTTTTGATCCTTTGGTCGAGCGTATGGTTCATTTGTCCTAGCATGAGGATCAGAACTAGAGATTTTGGGTTTGTGATTCCAGTTTGTCATCGAAATGCTCTGGAGCATTTCCCCACCGAGCCACTATTTGTTGTGCATGTTTTGCACACATGCCTTGTCGAAGGCAAAGACCCCCTCTTTTCGCTCTTGACCAGTCATTTTTTCTCTTGTATCATTTTGTGCACCCCTGTTTCCAAGCCCAAATTGGTCATGTGCCTTCAAATGATCAAATTCCCCCTAAAGAAATTCATTTGCTTGAATTTCAATAAGTCTTTTGCTTTTGTGGAAATGCCCCTATGGGTTTCCTTTGTTCATGCCCCAACATCCTCCAAGCTTTGTGGACCCGTAGTGATGGGTTGCCTCTCGTGTTTTGCTGCTAAGTGGCGACTGACACCCAACTTCCACCCGCATGGTGGGATCCGTACTTAGTTTCTCCATTTGAGCCTTGACTAAGCATCCAAATGATCATGGGTTTTCGCATCTCACCTAACTTGAGTCCATTGTACCAAGAAATCAATGCATGCCATTAATGGAAATTGCCCTATAAACAATGCTCCTTTCCATTCATTCTACCTAGGCATTCAAATCTAAGAGAAACAAAGTCCTCCCCCCTTTTCCACTTTTTCCTTGGTCTTGCTAACTTGGTCCCTACTTGCTTTCTTTACTTTTGCTTTCATTTTTTGACTTTGGGGACAAGTTTCCTATGGATTTGGGATGTTTCTATGATGCCTAAGTGAAGTACCAAGGTTTTGTTAAGTTTCAGGAAGAAGAAATATCCTTGTGGGCCGCCATCCCTTCATGGCCATTTGGGAACTTTCCTTGCTAGTCGTCATCCCTTTGTGGCCATTTTTGAACTTTCCTTGTGGGTTTTCGTCCCTCTGTGGCTATTTGGGAACTTTCCTTGTGGGTCGTTGTCCCTCCGTGGCTGTTTGGGAACTTTCCTTGTGGGCCACTGTGTGTAGGTCGTTGTGTGCTCATTACTATTTTTAAAAGGGCGGCAGACCCTCTAGCTCCCACATTTCAAATTTTTGCATTTTTCAAAATGACTTAAATCTTAGGAAAATATGTCTTGGCACTCTTTCTACCCCTTTTCCCACATGCTAAAATTGAAAAATATCAAATTTACTATGTTTTGTGAAGTTGCAAAACTTTCCTTGCGGGTCGTCATCCCTCCATTGTCGTTCATTGTCCACTGTCCCTCCATCATTCGTTGCTCGTCCATCCGTGGTCCGTACGCTATAGCTATTTGTGGGAAATTTCCTTGTGGGCTGCCATCCCTCTATTGTTGTCTATGGGAACTTTCCTTGTAGATTGACGTCCCTCCATTGTTGTTTGTGTGAACTTTCCTTGTGGGTCGCCGTCCCTCTGTTGCCATCAGTGGGAACTTTCCTTGCAAATCACCGTCACTCCATTGCTGTCTATGGGAACTTTCCTTGTGGTTCGTCTTCCCTCCATTTCTGCCCATGGGAACTTTCCTTGTGGGCCACTGTCCCTCTATTTTCATCCCTTGAGAACTTTCCTTGTAGGCTATTGTCCCTCTGTTGTTATCGGTGGGAACTTTCCTTGCAGGTTGTTGTCCCTCTATTGCCATCCATGGGAACTTTCCTTGCAGGTCATCGTCCCTCTGTTATCGTTCGTGGGAACTTTCCTTGCAGGCTACCATCCCTTTGTTATCGTCTGTCTTCCATCGTCCCTCCTTCATCCATCACCCATCTGTCTGTGGTCCACCTTCCGTCTATCATCCATTGGTCGTCCCTTCGTCATCGTCCATGGGAACTTTCCTTGTAGGCCACTGTCTACCATCTGCCCCTATCGTCATCTGTCGTCCACTGTTCACCCACTACCTATCATCTGTCATTCACTGTCTACTCGTCATCCATTGTCCATCATCCGTCATCCATTATCTGTCGTCCTTCCAACCTGTGGCATCCACACCCTAAACCTGCATTTATGTTTGTAGTCCAAATGAGCTCCAAATATGAATATTATGATCTTTAGATGATGTATGGATGGATCTAACAATAAGTTTGCAGGATTTGACTAACATTTTCCTTAATTTATGTATGAAAGCACTTACTACACTTCATGTATATAGGATTTATGGAACTTACTGTGGGTCCGTCGGGGAGGCCCATTGAGAAATTTGAACAAGGAGAAAGCACATTGCTCCTATCACCATTCATTTTATGCTCGCCTCTCCTCCTAGCACCCATCAACAAATCTGGTATTAGAAGGAGGCATGTTCCAAGGGAGTAAACAATAAGAATGTAAGGGGTTGGCCTCGAAGAAAGTAGGAGGGAGTTGTCTTACTTTTCAATAGATGATGATGATTGTCAGGAGTTGTCCACTAGAATCAAGAGCAACATAACTACTTTTTAGTGACAAAAATCCATAACAAGATTCAATGAAAAAATGCTACAAACATATCAAACAAAGGGCATCTTCTTACAAGTTTTTAGCTACATCAAAGAAGGTAGTCACTATAGGACAAAAATGCTATAGTGCCAAGGTCACTAGAAGACAAAATGGAGAAGAGGACAAAATAGCCTATTTTAAATTGAGAAATATTGAGGGGTAGGTGAAACCCTAATGTAAAGAAAATATGAGCCACACAATGCAAATTAATCCTAGCCATTAATTTGGGCTTTGGAAAACTATAAATAGGGGTTTCCCCTTCATTTGTAAATGGTTGGAGAGCTGGTCTAAAGAGCATTTACAGCAATAGAAGACATCATTGCATGATTTTATGGATGTTTTCTTTGAATTTTCTCATCTTGCTTGCATGGTTCTACTTCCATATTAGTTTTAGTTGTAGTTTTTTGAGTGGATGTGATCATGGAAATTATTGTTATGGTATCTTATGAAATTTCAACCCATACTTTTAGCACTTGTTGATGACAAACTACTCTGTAAAGTTAGCCTAAGCTTCTGTATTCCATTACTGCAACTTAGTTCAATTTCATGTTCATGATGTGCACGTGCAATTTGAAAATCTACAGACCTTAGGAGATTGCACTAATTTTGTGTAGCTGTAGGTTCTCTTGGTTAAGCAAAATCTAGTTTGGGAAGTTTGTCCACTATAGTAGCCTCCATTGTTACTATTCATTCATAGCTTAGGATTAGAACAAATTTCTTAACCCTTCTCTTTTTTCTATTTCTTTTAGTCCTTGGTTAGAGTAGAATCTCAAGCATCACCATGAAGCTAAATCGGATGAGCTTGGTGGGTTTCAACTTGCTGTTTTGAGTGGGAAGCCATTGTCCATTCACTTCCAACACTTTGAAACTACATTTGTAGACCCAACTTCCCATGCTTTGTAACTCATCCGTAAGACTGCCTTGTGATTACTAGCAAATCACATCAAACAACTGAGGTATTCCAAGCAAGTCAAGACTTGACACTTAAGAGACCTTGGGGTAATTTTCAGCAACTTGTTGTTGGAGATTTCCTTTCAAGAGAGGTAGCATACTTTTGTGATGCCTGTGTTGAGAAGTGCATAAAAAACACATCAAAAAACTCTATTATTATGTAGTCAAGGATAGGGATCCAAATTAATGACAACCTTGTTCTTGTAGTCAAGAACCAATTTTAATACACCATAAAGGAAATTTTTTTGATGGCTTTGATTCATAATTAAAAATATAAATGAATTATGACCAATAAACCAACTTAAAAGTTTAGGACAAGATTTCAAAAAATTGTATTCATTCACTTGATCTATCTATAAAATCTAAATTAAGGTTTTCTCTCTCTCTACCAAAATGAAAACCCCTTATTTTTTAACTCCAAGTTTCCTCTACTCTTTTCCCTTCAAGATCTTATCATCTTCATTATTGAAAAATAAATATAAATATTATTTCCCTAACACTTTGTCTTTTGCGTCTTTGCATTTAGGTTGAATCTTGAAATTATTGTCTCTTCACACTAGGTTTTACTATGTATATATTAGAATCCAATCCAAAAGAAACAAATATTACTTGGAAAAGAGGCTACAGATAACTGAATGTGACAAAGTTCTTGGTTATATGCATGTTTATTTCAGTTGATCTCCAATTTCATGTGAAAAAGTTCAATAGACCTAGGGAGACTTGGGACAAGCTTGTTGATTTGTATGGTCAAACTAATGAGTTTAAGGCTTATAAAATTGACAATGAACATGAATCTTGATCCAAGTAGTTTTAAAAATATCCTTGATTATGTCATAAAGACCAATGATCTAAGAACACAACTCAAGGAATGCGGTATTGATAAAAGGGACATAAAATTGATTATGAATGTTCTATCCAAGCTTGGTAAAGAATATATAGTATTTTTTGGCTTTCACACTCATCATCTTTCTATGGGGAAGGAATATAACATGCCTACATTTGATCATTTTTTTTTATATTCAAATTCAAGAACAAGGAAATTTAATTCAAATAGGTATCCTTATGTCTTTTAAGTCATATGCATTGATGGATAGTGATCCTAAGAAAAAATAATTAAGGGATCTTGAAAAGAAAAAATATAATAAAAAGAAAAAACCACAGAAAGATAGAGTACAATCAAATTATAAATATACCACAAAAGGAAAATAATCTAAGTAGACCAAGTGTGCATATTGTGATAAACCAAGGCATGATAAACATCTATGCTATCTAAAATAGATTGATGAGTTGAAGCATATTCTAATGAAGAATCAAATAAATTTCCCTTCAACTATGTTAGGGGGCTCATTATCTTCTTCTCATTCAAAGTAAAAAATACATAAGGGGAAACTAGTTTTTTTAGTTACAGATTCTAATTCAATTTGATGGGAGTTTTACATCATATTGATTTATCACATTGTATATTCTCTTCATTTGATTCTTTTTCATCACCACACATCCTGATGGCTAATAATATATATGTGTGTGAGAGAGAGGATCTACTAACATGGAATATGGATTGTTTAATGATATTCTTTGAGTGTCATCATTGTCAAATAATGTAACGTATTATATATATCCCATGGTGGAGAAAGGAAGAGTGGTGATTTTAAACTATATTAAGTGGTTATTTAAGATATGTATGTAGAGATATTGTTCTAGTTGGGGAAGTAGATCATCAATCTCAAGTGTAAAACTTCTCACATTTTACTCCTATTTTTCCTTCAATTGATGTGTACACTTAGGCATCTAGTGTGGATACCTTTGATGAGAAAATATGGTCATTTGAATCTTAGTGTTATATCATCAAGTGAGGTTCTAGATACATTTTTCTAAGAGTTCATTTCATCTATCTCCTTTTGCATTTTATGAGACTAGTTTTTATACATCCATATGGTTCATAATGATTTAGTGTAGTATTAAATTCATTATATTCTAGATACAACTAATTGTGATGAATACTTGTTAAACTTTGGAGGTTTTATTTGTGAGTGTTGTCTTGTAGACTTGGGGGAAACTATTGAATATATTCATCCCTTATTTGATATTTGATCTTATGGAGTTACATCATCTTCTTCAAATGTTCTAAGGGAATATTTAGACCCTTTTCTTCTTTCTCCACCTATTCATTTATCATAGTTTGGTATTGTCCTAGATATCTTTGAGAAATATTTGGAGGAGGAATATTCAACTTTGGAGTATGTTCCAAATTTATTTCTACAAGGTTCTAGACTGTTACCTTCATCAATATGGCCTAGAATGCTATTGGTAAGCAAATTGGCACTTGAATGATACTTGACTCACCCAATGGAAAGTGGCAATAACGTTCCAACAGTTGGAGAGATTTCTTATGAAACTACAACCTTCCTCTATGTTTGAGAGGGGAATCTCCCTCCTATGATGGAGGTATTTGTAGTTTTTGTGTACTTTTAACCTGAAAGTACATAAAGGAGGAAAGGAAAAACTAAAGGAAAGTGAATAACAAAAACCCTAGTGGGAGACATAGAATACCAACTATAATTTCATAGAATATGACAAATTACAAAGGGGATTTAACACAAAGCATGTTTTGATATGCAACGGTGATGAAAGAAGTGTAACAAATATCAACATACGAGGAGACAAGTTTCTTCAATGCATTCAATCGAAGATACCAATATACAAATGTTTTTCATTACATCAATCACATAGATCACCAATGTTTTGCACAATCACATAGAAGGATTACTAATTTAACATATGAGAAGTCAACAATGGTAACAAATGAATACATTTAGAATATATTAACAAAAATCATTCTTCATTATCTCCTTGAAATTATACAATTCTAAAAACTCTTCTATACATAGTGTTAAGCCAAAAGTTCTTGATACAATATCTTTGAATAGTTCTCAAAAGTTTTCCCCTTTTCCCAAAAGTCCCCTAATGCAGGAGCATCAATGGTTGCAAGCAATCTTGCATCAAAAAAATTGATTAAAATTTTGAGGTGACACGACTTGAATAATTTTTTGAGGAATTAGTTGATTGTCTTTGTCCAAAAATCAAAATTTAATAATTGGACATATTTTGGTTGCAAATTTGTAATGTACGATAGTGCTGGAAAATAGAATTTTAATGTTTAATTTGAAAAATTGAACTTGGGCATTGGATTTTCCTAAGAGTTTCAAATTGTTGCATGACATTCAAAAAGTCCTCATTAGTGCTGGAAAAGTGGGACACCAATTTCAAATATCAAAATTAATTATGAGGAATGGAGAATCTTGGTGTCGACAATTCTTGGCCTATCTTCCTAGAAGTGGTGTAAACATGCATTGGAGTGTTTAATATTTATATGAATTTTTATTTTCTTTCCCAGTTTGGGGGCATGGAGGAGTCACAAATTTGTGGAGAAAGTGGTCATTGGAAGGAGTTCCCAAAACTATCTTATTTTTGTTTTTTCATTTCTTGATTTTGTGGTTGTGAAGTTTGGGCATGTAGGGGTATGTGTAGGACCATGATGGGTCAAAAAGTGGCGATATGATGGGTATGTGTAGGGTATGTGGCTGATGACATTTTTTTTACCCAAAATTGATGAAATGAAAAGGGTTTTTAAAGGAGATTCTCAACTTTCCACCAATATAAATTATGTTTTACTTTGAATTTAATAAATTATTATTATTTATTTTCGACTTGAATTACAACTAAATTCTTGATTGATAGGTTGATTGAAAAACATCTATAGCTTTCAAATAGTATCACATTTTTTGAATCCAAAACATGCATCACATTCTATGCTTCGCATACTATAGGATTTAAAAATAAATGAATTACATGAAGTTTTGATCAGTTAAGGTGGTCAAACATACGAGTTTTTATATTTTTAAAAAGTTGTAATACAAATTTCATAATTAATTATTTACTTGGAAAAAAATTACCAAAAAAAAAATGCATCACATTGAGACATGAGTCCTCTGCTTATATCTAAAATCTTATAAAAAAATATTATCATTTTATTGTGGTTAAGATGGTTAGAAAGACACTTACTTATTTTTCATTGAAATTTAAGTATTACTGTATTGAAATTTCAAATTTTCACCAAATAGATTTTTCTTTTAAATAAACTTAGTAGTTTAGAAACTACATTCAATTTGTTACAGATTTTATTTTTACATATTTTTAAAATAATATAGATAACTTATTCAAAATTTTACGTCAAGCTGCCTAACTCTAATATTTTTGAATTTTTCGCCACTTAAGGGCCTATTTTTTCCATGATGACCCTGCACATACCCATAGCTTTTCCTAGAGAGTGGCTTTTAGACATTGTTGTTGGAGGTTGGAGGTGCTAATTAGTAGTAAATAACTTTGGGAGAGGTCTGGCTCAATTTTCCTTTGATTGTTTAGAAATAGATTGTAGGTAGAAGAAGAAAGTGGCTACAAGAATAAGTGGGAAGGAAGAAGGCATACTAGTGATTCATCTCGATGTTTGTTTCAAAATTCTAAGAAGGCATATTTGTTTGGAACATAATAATAGGATTTTCTTGGATAAAAATATTTTGATTGGTCAGATTTGGTTGAGAATCTTGGGGGTATCCAAGAGACCCTTGTTGCCAAGTGTGATTTATTTGTCCCAATTGAGCCTAGTGATTGGAGTGTGTTCAAAACTCTGGGTCTTCTTATTAGTGGTAGGAGTGGCCCATTTCCTGGGTGAAGGCGGCGTGACAAGGAGAGGATCCAACGAAATGGTCATTGGTGTCCCCCTCATGTTGGTGTGTAGAAGATAAACATAGATAACTCATCTAGGGGTAACCCTAGACATGCCAGGGTTGGGGGTATTGGCAAAGATAGCTCAGGGGTTGTGGTTTTTCTTTTTTCTATTGACAAAGGCCAACACACTAATAATTTGATGGAGGCGTTGGCTATCCTTTTGGTGATGGAACGAGCATATGCCCTTGGTTGGAGGAGAATTATGTGTGAGTCAAACTCCCAGGTTGTCATTGATATGTTGAATAAGCATCACCTTGGGGATGTAAATTGGAAGCTAGTTGTTGTGATTCAGAAAATTATTGCTTTAGGAGGTTACATGGATTCTATCACCTTCTGCCATGTCCCAAGGGAATGGAACAAGGTGGCTAATGGTTTGGCTAGATGGGTGTTGGAGTAGATGGCTACTTGGAGTGTGGATGATTGGGGAAGTCTCCCAGAGAACCTTTCACGGAAGCTGGAGGAGATGGTGATGGAGGATATGAGATGTTTCTTAGGAGTTTTTTTATTACTTTGATGTTGGTTTTGACCCCTAGGGGGACTTTTTTTCTTTCTAATTTTGTATTGGTTTCTTGATTCAATAAAAAATTTACCCCTTTTTATTTTTATTTTTTTGTATTTATAATAAATATATAGTTAACTTACATATATATTAATAGGGGCCTCAAGAAGATAACTCTCAACGTATTTTATATATATTAATATTTAATATATGTATGCTAGTCTATCTTCTATGATAATAAAAATGCAATTGACATTTCATAGAATCTAGTGACGCATTCAAGGACAAAGCATATATCTATCAAGTATCACTTTTTGAGAGAGAAGGTTATGGAGAATGAAGTAAAGTTTGAGTATGTTTCTACAAAGGATCAGATTGCTGATATATTTACTAAGGCTCTTCTAAAAGATACTTTTGAGTATCTTCGGGAGAAGATGGGGGTTATTTCCCCATCTTTCTTGAACTAGATGCATATGGGGATGCATCAATCTAGTGGATCTAAGGGTCTATCTCTTTTTTGAACTGATGTTGGTGGCTACCTTTGAGGGGGAGTAGGTAGTGTCATGTGTTGTCATTGAGTTGTTGATTTAGTTGGGTGTAATCCTAAGGGGGAGTATTCATTTCAAGTATTTTTGGTTCAATGTCAAAGAGGGAGATCAATTCAAAAATTTTTATCCTTTTCCATTGATGTCAAAGGGGGAGAGAGAATCATGTGAAAAAAATCTTATCTACTGAGGGAGAGAGATCAAAATCGTGTAAGGTATCAGGAGAGAGTGTTTAGAGTTGTTGTATGGCTTTTCACATCTTTTGTTGCCATCAATGAGAAAGGGAGAGATTGTTGCAACTATGAAGGTGTTGTCATTGATGTCAATAGGAATTCTACTAATTGGTGCTATCATTGATGTCAACTATAGGATGATGATGTTGAGGATATTGAGAAAATTATGAAAAAGAGGAAAACAGGTTGTGCATGTGTAGTTGAGACCTTTAGGAAATATTGTGAGTACATGGAGCTATCTTTTTCAAAGTATTAAGGTGAGTTGGAGGGAAGTAATGAGCTGAGATGATGTTTTTGGTACTTGGTTTTCAAGTGCTTTTGAGAAAATTTGATAAACAGAGTAAATTGTGTTGTGCAAGTGTTTATAGCGTGCTTTGGTATTGTGCTCCTTGTTCTTTCTGTGTGGATGCTATGCCTATGTATATCTTACATGTTATTCAAGGTTGTTATAGGTTGCTATATTCAAAATTTGGGTTTCTATATTGTTGTACAGTGTAAGATATTTTCACCAATGTGTGAACCATTTGTTCAGTGATGTCTTTTGTGGCCTAGGAGAAATGTATTTGCTCTGCATTTCTCTGATATTTGGCTTCAGGTTTTGTATATTTGGGAAGTTGCTTATAATGCTTTTATATTTTTGTATTCAAGTCTTTTACTTGATTTGGACATATTATAGAGTGAGTTTCATTTATCAGTATGCAAATAAGGGTTATCAAATGTTATGTGTTGAAGGGTTTATATGATGCGACATTCGATGAAATTTTTAGTGAATCTTAAGTAGTTCATGGATTGTTCTAGATTGAGTTCAAGTGAATTATGTTGTTTGAAACTTTTGGCTTGATTTAAAGAAGTGTGTACTTAATGATTATGGTGTTTTGCATGTGTTGACTGACCCTGTGTTTAACACTACATGTGAGGCTTATAGAAGCATGTTGAAGTGTGTTGGGATCTATTTGGGTCCTAATTAAGGATTTATGTAGGTCACCTTTCATTCCTATTCACCGTAGGAATGTTTAGGTGTCAACCTATTTTGATTTTGTATGTATAACAGCTAGTGACCTACATTAGAGAATTTTTTTGAGGTAGAGCTTGATATAAATATTTATGGTGTTGATGCAAGAGAGGTGAACGAAAGACTAAGAAGAAAGATAGATGCAAGATTGATGTGAGTGATGTGAATTTGAGTAGAATAGTGTGAATTTCATGTTAGGGTTCCTAAAGGAAGTGAGTTGAAGGCATCTGAAATCTTTCATGTGAGACTGTGAAAGTGTGTGAGAAACTGTAGGGGAATCCTTGTTGCATTGAGAAGTGTTCTTTGTGTAACATTATTATTCTATCTTCTTGTATTCTTTCTGTGGTAGTGAGCCCTAACTATGAGCCTTTTGGATAGTGTGTCATATTCTAGCAGTGAGCCCCTTTTACTAGTTTTTTATTACTTATATTGTGAGCTAATCCTCACCATGGTTTTACCCTCATTAGTTTTTCTATGTAAATTTGATGTTCTCTTGTGCATGGTGTTGTGATTTTAGTTTTTGTTATCTGTATTTCATGTTTAATCATACTAACATAATAAGGGTTTAATGAATGCTTGTGGATATTATTATTGTTGAAGGTTTTGAAGGTTTAATTTGCTAAAACTGATTCACCCCCATCTTAGTTGTCTTGTTCATTTCAATAGGGTCAACTCCCTTAAAATGATACAAAAGAAAAGACACAAGGGACAACACAATTCCCAATCCCCAACATGACACTCAAAGAAAACATCATTTGCATATAAATAATAAAGAGTTTCACCCTATATCAAAACATAATATATCACTAAGGATAAACTCGTTGTTTATAAACATGATTCAACTCATAGTTCCATTGCACCAACTTTAAACATCACTATTATAAACAAGATAATTACTAATAATTATTACAATTTAATTTTCTACTTGAATAGTTATGATAATATTTTGCATTTTACTTAGCAATACTACCACCTCCAATCTTTTGAACTAGACAACCTCAAGTTACTACTAGCAATAAAAGAAAACAAGAGTTTCATCTATGTTTTAACTTTTCATTTTCAAACAACCAAGGTCAGCATCTCCAATATTCAAGCATGTTGTCAACAGGTGAATAAAATTGCATTCATTTCATAACAAAAGATTATACTAACTCAGCTAGATAACTTTCACAATCAATTTGTGACATAATCAAGTATTATCAAATATATAGAGTAAGCATTATCCTTAATAATTAGCCCATAGACTATAGCAATAATTCTTGGAAACCAACTCAATTAATATGCATTAATTTTCTCCAAAAGTTCTCACTAATACTACTTGAATTCAACAATATTCTCATCCATATCCAAACTCAACTAAGACTCCATATAAAGAAGGACATTGTAGAAGAGCAATTAGAGTTAGAAACAAAAAATTCTTCAAATAACTCTTATGGAATTAAATCTTTCATAAAACTTAACGATTCAAAGAACCCAACATCTATAACAACTTGCTTTAAACATGGATAAGGAGACAATAATTACAAATAACCCTATGAGGAATCAAAGAAGTTCAACATCACAAGATAAGAGAATATAATAAGGATATAATTAACGTACTACTTGTTTGGAAGCTAAGGAAGAACACTTAATCATTCTTATTTCTAATCTTCATCAAATTAAAAACATTGCACACAATGGGACCCTAAGAAAAATAAGCTAACAACTCCAGAGTTCCTAGTGTTGGAACCTCACTTTGATACCAAATACACATGCCCCAATTTTTACACCACTAAACAATACACAACTACCAGATATATAATTTTAGCAAATACCCCAAAATTATCTAGTATTGAATTGTACATAAAATTCAAACATGAACAATATTCAATAACATCTAACAAAGATCTAAGAAAGGGAAAACCTTACCAAACAAGGGAAAATCCAAAAGTGGTAGCCTCTTCTTCTACAAGCCCTACTCTTCCATTCTTCCTCTCCCATCCTCTCCTCTTTCTCCACCAAGAATTCTCCTTCCCAAAAGGAGAAGGCCCTCAAACTACAAAAGCCAAAATTGAATACAAAAGAGAGAAGCCAAGGAAAAGAGAGAAGCCAAGATAAAAGAGAGAAGCCAAGGAAAATGAAAGAAGCCCCTCCTCCTATCAAAGAGAAGGAATATATAGAAGGAAAAAGGCAACCAACTCCCCATAACTTTCCAACCACCCAACCAACTCCAATTTTCGCCACTTTTCATAAGTGGGTAATTAGAGTGGGCTTTAAACTTTATTTAAAGAGTTTTATGGAATAAAAAGACCCCTAACCAATATACCTACCACCTAGGGCAACTTTTAAACAATTAAACCCACATAAAGACTTTATAAAACATAAATTAAGTAATGACATTTAAAGAGTGAGTCAAAGGTCTAACAAAACAACCTCTCCCTCATGCACAATCCTTACAAAACAAGGTTAAAACATGTATCCTTGACAAGACTAGGAATTCACAAGAATGACATAAGGGAAGTAGCTATGTGACCCCTTCATCAACATTGGCCAATTTTAACCTGTTTACTCAACTAGAGAAAAGTGTCAGTATTTCTCATAATTAATAGTAATAGAAAGAAATAGCATATGAAAAATAACCTTCTAATAATAATCAACTAAGGAATTAAAGTAACATATAATTCACTCTTCCTACTTGCATAATACCTTTTAGAGTCAAGCAATAATTGATCATGTTATATAATATCAAAATATTACCGCTTACCAATAATCTATTTAACCTATAACAAATACTACTACAACCAAATATTAAATATCAATCACTACCTTTATATTCTCTCTTATGATGAAATCTTTTTAATATAAATAATGATATTACCAATAATGAAAACACCTTGATCATTACATACTTATGCAAATAGGGAATAGACCTCATCTGGCTATCACATGAAATCACAACCACTAAATTTAGTTAGTTAACAATAAAAAAAAATATAAGCAACTTGATGTATAGGAACAATAATCACTAATGTACATTGTCCAACTCAAAAGAACAAAAAATACAAGACATAAACCATTGATGACTAATAGGATCAAAAAGGTCACAAGGGACGTGGTCTTACAAATCTGTGGACCTTTAAAAAACATTGCATCAACAAAATTGATTGAAATTTTGAGTTGACATGATTTGAATAATGTTTTGAATAATTAGTTGATTATCTTTGTCCAAAAATCAGAATTTAATGGACAAATTTTGGTTGCAAAATTGTAATGTGAGATAGTGCTAGAAAATATAATTTTAATGTTTAATTTACAAAATTCAACTTGGGAATTGGATTTTACTGGGAGTTTCAAATTTTTGCATGGCATTCAAAAACTCCTCATTAGTGTTGGCAAAGTGGGACCCCCATAATGTGTTGGCTGGCAATTTCAAAAATCAGAATTAATTATGAGGCATGGAGAATCTTGGCAACAGCTATCCAGCCATCAGAATGCACCATACGCATCCGATGGCATTATGTCTAACGCATAAATTAATGCTGCTGCTGTAGGTGTTTTCCTGTCACCGTTGTCAGATACGTTACATAAAAATACCATTCTGCCGGAGATTCGTTCCAGCCTGCGAAATCCTGGCGCCAATTCTTGAATGGTTTATTGGCGCATTTGCGTATGTGTTAATGCCTGTTTGTATTCATCGGCTATGCATTAACAGATTTCTGCAATACACAAAATACCCTGAGCGCTGCATAAAACCTCCCCCTCCTGCTATGCAATATTTCTGAGCTCAGATGTATTTGGGAAGATAATACGGCGCTCTGTTTTTTGCAGATATGGCGCTAGATGTATCGGGTATTATTTGTTTTCTACGTATAGACATGCAGCGCTCAGAAGATTGACAGACGCTTGTGAACGGAGGCTTCTGGCAAGCACGGCAGTGACCAGCTTCCCTCAAAAAGTTACTTTGCTTCATCTTTATTCTGAAACTTTTTTTCCCTGTCCTTTCACAAAGTATATGATTAAAAACCTAAAATAATAATATAATGTATTTTAAACTCTTTAAAAAACGTTTACATTAATATTTTCACAGTTTGTTCTGTTTTTTCTGCAACTGATTTTATGGACAATATTTTCACAATTTGTTGTCTTTTTCTCTGTAGCCAATTGATTACCAATATTTACATACTTCACTTATTTTTCTCCACTGATTTATTATGATTTTTTCCACATCCGATTGTAAAATTAAAAATTTCACATTGTGCTTTGTTTATTCTGCAACGGATTAGCATCAACATATTCAAAGTTTTATTTTTATTTTTAATTTTTTTTTCCTGCAGGCGATCGATTCTTGAAAAAAATATACTGCACAAACCACAGATCTTTGCTTGGAAACATAATCTTTTTAGTTCATTTGCAACCTCATTTTTCCCATATTATCATTATTGTATTATAGTACATTAAAATATATTGTCTGATTTAATTAACTATAATATGCTTTTATTTTATTGATTTCTTAATTGGAATAAAATATATAATTTAAATTAAGTTATATTATAATAAACTAATATATAATTATATATATCACATTATTTAAATTATTATGTATATATTATATTATTATCATATACTATTATTATTTTTTAATTATGTATATAAAGAATTAAATGATTAAAATTATATTATACTATATATTAAACTAAATACATAGACAATGAATATAAGCAGGCATTAACACATACGCAAATATAATTAACCATTGAAGATTTGGCGCCAAGATTTCGCAGGCTGGAACGAATCTCCAACGGTGACAGGTGAACAGCTACAGCAGCAACATTAATTTATGGGTTAGACATAATGCCATCGGATGCATATGGTGCATCCTGATGGCTGGATAGACGTTGCCCAAAATCTATGCGCTCTCTTGCCTCTAGTTAGAAACACATACTGACATTCTACAGTCTTAATTAACGCCAATAAGAGAACGTCAAATTTCAGAGTAGTTAATTTGTGAGCACATTTGCATCCCCAATTAATCATTGCTCAATAAATCCTTAAAAAATCTGAATTCTGATTAGCCAGTGCAGCTTGCATTAATCACCGTTTAGTGTTTGAAGCCCCCCCAAGCTCCAAGTAGGAACTAAAAATATTTAAGTGATGAAACTATGTAACAAGCATCTTAAAAGTTAAAACTCACTTGTGGGTCTTAATTTATCTAAAATGCAAGCATGGGCTAAATGAAAAACACCCACTAATTATAGCCTCAATAGAATCATAATCTAGCATATCAACTTGAAATAATTTTAGTGTCTCCTTGGTTCCTTCCATCCATTTCAAGTGCTTGGTTTGTTTCTCATGTCTTGAACATATTTCACCAAACAACACAGCTTAAGAGTCAAATTTTATTGGTCTAAAAATAAATCTAAGAGCTCTGATTGCATGTAAAAAAACATATCCAAATCTTAAACACTGGCATGCATAAATTAACCTCCCTATAAGAGCAAATAAACCACCCATGACCCAATGAATCCATTCACTCCAATCACATATATAATCTCTTTGTTGTCTATTGTCAAATTGGTATTACCTTTAAGATTTACAAAACCAAAGAAAAAGGCAAACACCCCTGAGACTTTCTCATTGGTAGAGCATATCCACCACCTACCAATGTATACAAAGCAAACAAATGCCAAAACATGATTGCATCAATATCCCTACCTATGACAAAGATCGTTAAAAGAAAAGGGAAAACAGTTAGTCAAGCTCCTAGAAAGAAATGAACCCTTAAACTAATGTCTACATCCAATTTTTGTTATTAAGGTTGATTTTTGATTGAAAAGGCAACAAACAAAGTACAAAGTAATTATAAATCTATAAATCCACCTTGCATAAACAGATTAGAATGTAATAGGAATAAAAAAATACAACAGTAATTGTTTGCAAAATTGCATGTGATTGTAGCCATTTATCTTAACCATACAAAGGTGAATGCAAACAATTATATTTTACTTAACTCTTGTTAATCTAATAGACCGAGGTAAATTTTATGCTACAAAGTTAAAATTTCAAAGTAAGAATAACAGAAAAAAAATTTAAAAAAATCACAAATATCAACAATACGACAAGCGACACCAACTACATTCAGCTCACAAGGATATTCCGTTGTTTATCATCAATCCTACCAACACCAAACGACAACTGATAATAGCTGCATTCAGCTCAACAGAATATACTCCACTCTATTTAATAATTCAAACGCCCTTCACCATTTGTCCTATTATACACGAACAATTTTACAGGGTATACTCCACTCTATTTAATAATTCATTCAATTCACGATTAGATAAGCACTTCCCCTGTTCATTGTTTCCACTAACCCTAATAATGGTGTTTTCCAAGGCTTACATGGTTAAAGCGCTAATGGATTCGCAACACTTTACCAGTGAACTAATTCTCATCTTATGGACTGTTTCAGTTGCTTCAATCCTATTTGTCATGGCAGTCAAGATTCAGAACAGGGGAAGAGGCAAAAATCTTCCTCCTGGAAGATTAGGGCTTCCATTAATAGGGGAGACCTTCCAATTCTTGAGAGCACACAGAGCTCACAGAACTAAGGAGTGGGTACAACAGAAAGTCTCAAAATATGGTCTTGTCTTCAAAACCTCATTAATGGGGCGCCCCACAATTGTCCTCACAGGGCAAGCAGGCAACCGCTTTATCTTTAGCAATGATAACAACATCATAAGTAACAAGCAGACTTCCAGTCTGAGCAGGCTTCTTGGGCCCAAGAACTTGTTTGATCTGCCTGTAGATGATCACAAAAGGATGAGAGGTGCCATCATGTCATTCATGAAGCCTGAAGTGCTGCAGAGATACCTGAGTAGAATGGAGTCAGTTATACTACAACATTTTGCTGGGTATTGGGAAGGAAAAGAGAGCATTACAGTGGCCCCCTTGATGAAGCAGATTACATTCCATGTTGCCTGTGATCTGCTCTTTGGTTTGAAGGATGATAATGAGAGGAAGATTTTAGAACATGATTTAACTGCACTTGTAAAGGGTATGTGGTCTCTTCCCCTGAATTTGCCTGGAACATCTTTTCATGGAAGCTTAAAGGCTCGCTCTCGCCTATATAAGCGTTTATCAGTTTTTCTGGAAGCAAGGAGGAGAGAGCTGCAACAAGGAAAAGCCTCTCCCACTCAAGATCTAATATCATGCTTGCTAAGCATGGAGGATGAGAATAATATGCGCCTCACTGAAGATGAGATCATAGATAACATGATCGTGGTCATGCTTGCCGGCCATGACACTACTGCTATTCTTCTTACCCAGCTTGTCAGAATGTTGGCATTGAACCCTCCAATCTACCACAATATTCTCCAAGGTTGGTTTTTAGAAAATTTCTTAATTCAAATTCAGTGTTTTAAACTGGCTTCACACAATTATAAATTATTATTTTTCACAGAGCAAATAGAGGTTCTATTAGGGAGACAACCAAATGAACCTTTTTTAAGTGATAATAAATTATCATTGTTCATTGTGTCACAGAACAGACAGAGGTTCTATTAGGGAAACAACCAAATGAACCTCTTCATTGGGAAGATATTCAGAAATTGAAGTATACATGGAAGGTCGCTCAAGAAACGTTGCGTTATATTCCTCCTGTAGTTGGTGGATTCAGGACAGCTATTCAAGATGTAGAATATGAAGGCTATACAATTCCTAAAGGATGGCAGGTATGTTTTTTATATGTGAATGAACAAAATAAAAGTAATAAAAATTGTTTAAAAAAGGTGTAATAGCGTGAAATTGAATAGAAAAATACCAAGATTATAATACTATTAAGTGAGCTTTTTCAGGGTATTTATGAAATATTTTGAGCATGTTTTATATAAATATCAATAGCATAATATTTAGTGTAGATGAGGTTTTCATAATCCATTGAACTGAGTAGGAGTTTTTGGATAAAACTATAAATTTGATTAATATTGATAAATTTTGAATCACACTCTAATCCATCATAAATAAGAAAACAAAATGATTAATCATTGATCACAAACATATATATTAACTAAACTAACACATTCCTTTTTCAAAAACTATTACTCAACAAAAGAATAATTATCTTGAGTGTTTAGAAGATATAACTTATATTAAAAAATTAATGGGGAACCAAAAAATTAGTGCTATTGATTTATCTAAGTTTGAATTGAATTATATACAAGTTATTCTTTAAGAGAAAATACATTATTGTTAAGTATGTGAAGTAGAAATTTGTATTGCATGTTGAGTTTGTGATTAGTTTCTACACTATTTTATAGGGTATTCAATTTAACAAGTTTACAATGATCATATTTTTTAAAATTTAAAATACAACTCTTCTTGTCAAAATTGAACAGTTATTTTTGGACAACCAGTATCACCCATTGGGATGGGGAAGCTTTCAAGGAGCCACATAACTTTGATCCTACTCATTTTGGCAATCAACTTCCACCTTATATGTTTGTACCATTTGGTGGAGGTCCTAGAATTTGTCCTGGTTATGATTTTGCAAAGATAGAAACACTTATATTTTTACACTATTTAGTATCTAAATATAAATGGTCTCTCATATTTCCTGATGAAAAAATATTTTGTGATCCTATGCCAAAACCTAGTAAGGATCTAGCAATCAAGCTTCATGCCAAGGGCAATTGATTATGTTGATGTTATAATACCTATGAAGTATGTATATTTCCATCAAAACATGCTTATAAATTATGAGGCAAGGATGCTATATGTCCTCAATACATATACCTATTTTGTTTTTAAAGGCTGACCTTGAATTTCTAGTTTATTTTCATAGTTGTTTTGTTGTACTTGAACCATTTTTCTATTATTGAAGATACTTCATTAGTATTACAAATAAGTGGTATTGAAATTTTCTTGAATGTTTCATTATCTATATTTTATTTATTCAAGTGAACATGTAAAAGAAAAAGCTTGATTACAACTATTTTTCTTATGTTGTTAGCAATGAAATGTCAAAATTATCTATTTTTGTTTAGAGATTATTGTATATTAATACTCTTGTAGAATCTATTAAATGAGAATATTTTGGCAAGAAATTGTTGATGGAAAATTTATAGGCTTATTTGACTATTAGTAGGCCCTTTGTGTTGTCCATTGCCATTTTCCATACCTAATTATTTCATTAAATTTTCAAAAATGAACATTCTAATGTGATTATAAAGTTAGCATTCATAAGTTGATATTATTATAACACTTAAAAAAATAAAATAAAAAATGGAAAAGAAAAATGTTGGTTAAACTTATCTAGTTTTGTTTAAAGATTACAGTACATCAATATTCTTGTAGGATCCCTTAAATGAGAATATTTTGGCAAGAAATTATTGATGGAAATTTTATAGCCTTATTTAATTATTGATATGTCATTTGAGTTGTCCATTGTCATTTGCATAATAATTGTGTTCTTTTTATTTTATTTTATTAATTATTATTTGATTGGTAAGAGAAGATTTTATTAATAGTAATGCAAAGTTACATAAGTGGCTTGCCATGGTCAACATGCAAATTTGCATCTACAAACACTTCAACATTGAGACACCCTACTAATTTCTAATGCCTTCATCAAAGAAACAACTTAATTGCTAAGGATAGCAGATTCTACACTTGATAAGTAGGAGGTATTTCTACAACACGTCAAATTGTGATATTGCTATCAAGAATCAATCGTGTAGTTTTTCAAGTCAAACTCATTGACCCATGTTTCATGAGTAGTGGTTCACAAGAATCGATCTCTGATGATAATGAATGATCCACTTAGCACTCATTGCATCTAGGTGATGCTCACAAGGGTGAAGCATTGGGCCTTCCCGCTTCCCGAGAGGTCACCCATCCCAGTACTACTCCAGCTCAAGCGCACTTCACCATAAAGTTTTCTCCAAGGTTAAACCCACTTAGCTTGCAACCCAATTTGCAAAACCTTCAACAAGTGTTGTGCCTTATAAACCATTCATTATAGAGCCCCTTTAGCTCATCAATTGATAAAGCATCATGATATTGATATTTTCCATAGCTTAAGCTCGAGTAGTACTAGGATGGGTGACCTCTTGGGAAGGCCCAATGCTTCACCCCTATGAGCATCACCTAGATGCAATGAGTGCTAAGTGGATCATTCATTATCATGAGAGATGGGTTCTTGTGAACCACTACTCATGAAACATGGGTCAATGAGTTTGACTCAAAAAACTACACAGTTGAATCCTGATAGCAATATCACAATTTGACACACTGTGGAAAATACCTCCTACTTATCAATTGATGAGCTAAAAGGGCTCTATAATGAATAGTTCATAAGGCACAACACTTGATAAAGGTTTTGCAAATGAGGTTACAAGCTAAGTGGGCTTAACCTTGGAGAAAACTTTGTGGTTAAGCATGCTTGAGCTGGACTAGTAGTGGGATGGGTGACCTCTCGGGAAGGCCCAATGATTCACCCCTGTGAGCATCACCTAGATGCAATGAATGCTAAGTGGATCATTCATTATCATGAGATGGGTTCTTGTGAACCACTACTCATGAAACATGGGTCAATGAGTTTGACTTGAAAAACTACACAGTTGAATCCTGATAGCTCAATATGGTAATTTGACATGCTGTGGAAAATATGTCCTACTTATCAATTGATGAGCTAAAGGGGATTTATAATGAATGGTTCATAAGGCACAACACTTACTGAAGGTTTTGCAAATGGGGTTACAAGCTAAGTGGGCTTAACCTTAGAGAAAACTTTGTGGTTAAGCGCGCTTGAATTAGAGTAGTACTAGGATGGGTGACCTCCTAGGAAGGCCCAATGCTTCACCCCTATGAGCATCACCTAGATGCAATGAGTGCTAAGTGGATCATTCATTATCATGAAATATGGGTTCTTGTGAACCACTACTCATGAAACATGGGTCAATGAGTTTGACTCGAAAAACTACACAGTTGAATCCTGATAGGAATATCACAATTTGACACACTATGGAAAATACCTCCTACTTATCAATTGATGAGCTAAAGGGGCTCTATAATGAATGGTTCATAAGGCACAAAACTTGCTGAAGCTTTTACAAATGGGGTTGCAAGCTAAGTGGGCTTAACCTTGGAGAAAAATTTGTGGTTAAGCATGCTTGAGTTGGAGTAGTACTAGGATGGGTGACCTCCCGAGAAGGCCCAATGATTCACCCCTGTGAGCATCACCTAGATGCAATGAGTGCTAAGTGGATCATTCATTATCATGAGAGATGGGTTCTTGTGAACCAATACTCATGAAACATGGGTCAATGAGTTTGACTCGAAAAACTACACGGTTGAATCTTAATAGCAATATCACAATTTTACACATGGAAAATACCTCCTACTTATCAATTGATGAGTTAAAGAGGCTCTATAATGAATGGTTCATGAGGCACAACACTTGCTGAAGGTTTTACAAATGGGTTTGCAAGCTAAGTGGGCTTAACCTTGGAGAAAACTTTGTGGTTAAGCACGCTTGAGTTGGAGTAGTATTGGGATGGGTGACCTCTCGGGAAGGCCCAATACTTCACCCCTGTGAACATCACCTAGATGCAATGAGTGCTAAGTGGATCATTCATTATCATGAGAGATGGGTTCTTGTGAACCACTACTCATGAAACATGGGTCAATGAGTTTGACTTGAAAAACTACACGGTTGAATCCTGGTAGCAATATCACAATTTGACACATTATGGAAAATACGTCCTACTTATCAATTGATGAGCAAAAGGGGATCTATAATGAATGGTTCATAAGGCACAACACTTGTTGAAGGTTTTGCAAATGGGGTTGCAAGCTAAGTGGGCTTAACCTTGGAGAAAACTTTGTGGTTAAACGCACTTGAGCTGGAGTAGTATTGGGATGGGTGACCTCCTAGGAGGGCCCAATGTTTCACCCCTATGAGCATCACCTAGATGCAATGAGTGCTAAGTGGATCATTTATTATCATGAGAGATGGACCTTTCTTGTGAACCACTACTCATGAAACATGGGCCAATGAGTTTGACTCAAAAAACTATAGAGTTGAATCCTGATAGCAATATCACAAGATTCTACACTGTTTAAGATGCCGTTTAACACCAGATTTAATGTGAACTTGCAATTGCATTCTAGTTCACTGACTTGAGAATTTTCTTTTTCTTGTTTTTCACTTCTTGCCACTCCTCCCCATCCTCATTTTCCTACAATTTTAAGGGGTCATTAATTTGAGTTGTTGCCTATGAAATACACTTTCCACCTGAAATGTATGAACACTTGCTGCTTTATGTGAATTTTGAAGGGGAAATATCCATTGAATCCAAGGCCACTAGTTGTGAATTGGTTTTTGGTGGATTTAAATTGATTGAGACTAATTATTGAGGCAACATTTAGGTTGGATTTGCCTCTGAATAATTCCCTTCATCTTGAGAAACAATACCTTTCCCAACCTCATCAATTGGGGGAGATCCGCCCCTCAAGGAAGAAATACGTTCTTAATGCTTGTCCTTTAAGGGAGCTTTGATTGAGTAATGATGCAGGAGGCCATCAAACCACCAAGATTGTTGTTTTGATTTTATAATGATTTTGGAACAAGAATTGGCCATATGACTAGTTTCAAAGCACTTTTTGCATCGAAAAGGCAAAAATTCTTAGTGTAACGCCCTCACTGCGAATGTTCACAGAAAGAACCTCAAGAATTAGTTTTGTCCTAGAGAAAAATACTCCAATTGCCCCTCTGCAGTTAACTCCACTACTTTATTTATTGACCACTTCCTTAACTGATGCAGCATAAATCTCCTATTTAAGATTCATTTATGTTATCTAAACACCCGACAATTGCTTACAACCTTTCTACAACAAGATTATTATTAGTAATTATCTTTATTATTATTTCCACAATTAACAACTTGTAATTTACACACATACAATTAACTATTCATTATATTTAATTTATTTAAACTAAATAAAAATATTATTAATAATTTATTTATCAAAACTACAAATATATTAAAACTTTAATTAAATTACCAAATATTCATCAACCTCAATAACCTTTTATTTAATATAAAATCAATCGAGCTGACAACTCAAATAACCAGAATACCTAACAGTACCTGACCACACGTGAAACAAAAAATGACACAACGACAACACTGACGGAGGGGCACTACATCCTTCCCCCCTTGGGTTCGACTTACTCTTGGAAATCACTAAGTCAAAACAAAACATACGAAAATAAAATCACACCAATTATCAAGTAACCCAAAATCAAACCAATACTTGTTCATACTGCATAACAAAGGATAAAAAACAACAACATCAATGGATCAACATGAATTAACCTTATAGACAAGGTGAGACAAGGTATACTCATCCTCGATGAGGACGATGGCTCCATGTGGGGAACCCAGTGCTACCTCTGAAACAACAACTCCACTAGGCTTTGGCACACTCAAACCTGATAATCAGGTGGATTCGATGCTTTATACCTGCAACCTACAACAAAATATAGGGTCGAACATGTGCATAATGAAAATAGTCAGTCACACCATGAAGGGAAAATTGCAGTCTCACAAGGCACTCGTAAGTGAGTGATGTGACCATGTTCCCCTTCACCAAACATAATGACACATAATAATAGATATCAAGTCATAATAGATTATACATCTAATGAATACATAGTCTTCATATCAATGATAATTCACATAAAGCATTAAACTTATCTGCCAACCATGATATAAGCATAAAACATAAGATATGAAAGTGTCATCAAATCAGATCATAAAAGTATCATAGTATCTAAGTGTCATCAAGAGTCAGTGCCATATCTAAACACCAAAGTATCACAATATCCAAATAACATACAACAATATCATAGTGTCTAACAAACAATATCATAAAATCTAGCAAATAGTATCATAAGGTCTAGAAAATAGTCCAAGTAGCTTTCCAATCAAAGGAAAACTGAGGGGCTTGTGGGCTCTTATTACAATGGGGTTCATTTGATCTTATCCAATTTCTTCACCCTCAGAGAGAGGACATTCCTCCGGGTCCTCGTTGGAATCCACCTCAATTTTCAGAGAAGAGGAGGGTTGAGTTTGCATGAACTCTTTTTCTTCCTTAGATAATGGGGGTGTGTTTCGCCCACACCCAAGAGGCCAATCCCTGACTGCAGAAGGTCTCTTACTCTTGAGAATTGGCTTTGTTTCCACAATTTTCTTATCCTTCGCCAACTTAAGATGAGTGAGCATTTGGCCCAATGTCTCCTCACTAGGATCCCTCTCTTGATTGTTCTGAGAATCCAATTGTTCCTCATGTTTGGACTTGTGGGAACTATGGGGAGGGGTATCTTGGTGGTTGACCCCATAGCCACCATGACCATAACACGCATCTCCGGTAAGTAGGATATCGTTTCATTGCGCACTACACCGAGGGTCCTATCCTTTCCACTAGTTTTCTACACTTTTGGACCAACACCACCTATAGGAAAATCTCAAATTGCTAATTATAAACTTAAGTGTACAACCAACTAGGTAATGTAATGGGCTCATGTGTACCCAGAGTGCCCAGTGATTGAACCTAGGCTCTGATACCATTTGTGACTCCCCCACTGCGAATGTTCATGGCAAGAACCTCAAGAATTAGTTTTTTCCTAGAGAAAAATACTCCAATTCCCCCCCCCCTTAATTAACTCCACTACTTTATTTATTGACCACTTCCTTAACTGATGCAACATAAATCTCCTATTTAAGATTCATTTATCTTATCTAAACACCCGACAATTGCTTACAACCCTTCTACAACAAGATTATTATTAGTAATTATCTTTATTATTATTTTCACAATTAACAACTTGTAATTTACACACATACAATCAATTATTCATTATATTTAATTTATTTAAACTAAATAAAAATATTATTAATAATTTATTTATCAAAACTACAAATATATTAAAACTTTTAATTAAATTACCAAATATCTATCAACCTCAATAACCTTTTATTTAATATAAAATCAATCGAGCTAACAACTCAAATAACCATAATACCCAATAGTACCTGACCACACGTGAAATGGAAAATGACACAATGACAACACTGACGGAGGGGCACTACATCAAATAAACTAAATATAATGAATAGTTAATTGTATGTGTGTAAATTACAAGTTGTTAATTGTGAAAATAATAATAAAGATAATTACTAATAATAATCTTGTTGTAGAAAGGTTGTAAGCAATTGTCGGGTGTTTAGATAAGATAAATGAATCTTAAATAGGAGATTTATACTGCATTAGTTAAGAAAGTGGTTAATAAATAAAGTAGTGGAGTTAATTGAAGAGGGGCAATTGGAGTATTTTTATTCGAGACAAAACTAATTCTTGAGGTTCTTGCCATGAACATTTGCTACGGGGGCATTACACATGGTATCAGAGCCTAGGTTCAAACACTGGTCACTCTGGGTACACATGATCCCATTACATTGACCTAGTTGGTTGTACACTTAAGTTTATGATTAGTAATATGAGATTTTTCTATAGGTGGTGTTGGTCCAAAGTGTAGAAAATCGGTGGAAAGGATAGGACCCTCGGTGTAGTGCGCAATGCATCGATATCCTACCTACCAGGGATGCACTATGGACCTTGTGTAGCTTAACAATGTGAATTCGTGTGTGCAAATGGTGATTACAAAGCTTAGAATTTTTTACTTTTGTATTCCATGTTGCCATTCTCAACTTATACTTGTGATTTGTCTTTTGGTGATGATGTGTAGGAAAATTCGTAGAGGAAAAGGTCCAAGTCGAGGTTGAGGACGTGGGGAAGATCGTGGGGTCAACCACTGAGATACCCCTCCCTAGAGTTCCCATGAGTCCAAACATGAGGGACAACTAGATTCCCATAACAATTAAGAGAGGGATCCTGGTGAGGAGATGTTGGGCCAAATTCTCACTCATCTTAAGTTGGAAAAGGACAAGAAAATTGTGGAAACGAAGCCAATTCTCAAGAGTAAGAGACCTTCTACAGTCAGGGATTGGCCTTTTGGGTGTGGGTGAAACACACCCCCATTATCTAAGGAAGAAAAAGAGTTCATGTGAACTCAACCTTCCTCTTCTTTGAAAATTGAGGTGGATTCCGACGAGGATCCAAAGGAATGTCCTCTCTCTGAGGGTGAAGAAATTGGATAAGATAAAATGAACCCCATTTTAATAAGGTCCCAAAAGCCAATCAATTTTCCTTTTGATAACTACTTGGACTGTTTGCTAGACCTTATGATACTGTTTACTAGATTTTATGATATTGTTTTCTGGACACTATGATACTGTTGTATGTTATTCAGATATTTTGATACTTTGGTGTTTAGATATGGTGACTCTTGATGAAACTTAGATATTGTGATACTTTTATGATATGATCTGATGACACTTTTATAACTTATGTTTTATGCTTATATCATGGTTGGAAAATAAGTTTAATTCTTTATGCGAATTATTATTGATATGAAGACTATGTATTCATTAGATGTATAATCTATTATGAATTGATATCTATTATTATGTGTCTTATATTTGGTGAAGAGGAATAGGGTCACATCACTCGCTTGCGAGTGCCCTATGACACTACAATTTTCCCTTCATGGTGTGATTGGTTGTTTTCATTATGCACATGTTCGACTCTATGTTTTGCTACAGGTTGTAGGTACAGAGCATCGACTCCACCTGATTATCGGGTTTGAGTATGCCAAAACCCAATGGAGTTGTTGTTTCAGAGGTAGCACTGGGTACCCCACATGGAGCCATCGTCCTCGTTGAGGATGAGTATCTATTGTCTCACCTTGTCTATAAGGTTAATTCGTGTTGATCCATTGATGTTGTTGTCGTTTATCCTCTGTTATGCAGTATGAACAAGTATTGGTTTGATTTTGGGTTACTTGATAATTGATGTGATTTTATTTTCGTATGTTTTGTTTTGATTTAGTGACTTCCAGGAGTAAGTCCAACCCAAGGGGTGGAGGATGTAGTGCCCCTCCATCAGTGTTGTCATTGTGTCATTTTTTGTTTCACATGTGGTCAGGTACTGTTGGGTATTATGGTTATTTGAGTTGTCAGCTCAATTGATTTTATATTAAATAAAAGGTTAATGAGGTTGACAGATATTTGGTAATTTAATTAAAATTTTTAATATATTTTTAGTTTTGATAAATAAATTATTAATAATATTTTTATTTAGTTTAAATAAATTAAATATAATGAATAGTTAATTGTATGTGTGTAAATTACAAGTTGTTAATTGTGGAAATAATAAAAAAGATAATTACTAATAATAATCTTGTTGTAGAAAGGTTGTAAGCAATTGTTAGGTGTTTAGATAAGATAAATGAATCTTAAATAGGAGATTTTTTGTTAAGGAAGTGGTCAATAAATAAAGTATTGGAGTTAACTGAAGAGGGGCAATTGGAGTATTTTTCTTTGGGAGAAAACTAATTCTTGAGGTTCTTGCCGTGAACATTCATGGTGGGGGCGTTACACGTAGTCCAAAAGTTGGGTCCAATTGTGGTCTCCAAACTTAAAGGTCATATCAATAGAAGATCCTTTGTAACATCCATGTCCACAAGGATGTGAGCAAATGATGTATGAGTGAAATTAGAAGTATTTGAATCAGTAGCCAAGAAACAACCCAAAGAGTTACCAACTTTGCGAACCAAAACTATAATGGAAGATTCAAAAGGCGGATCCAAATAGGCTTCACAGAGAAGGATTCAGTGACAAGATTAAAATTTGGAAACCGTGGTTTGAGAAGGAGCAAGTTGTATCTCTGCCACCATTTCACTTGTAGGATGGCATCCCTTTCTTGTCTACAATCAAACACCAAAATATAAACCCCAATGTAGAAGGGTAGACTTCAACATTACCTTTGAGCTTGGGTTGCGATGATGAAGAAATCTAGTTGTGCAAATATGGTAATTTTGGCCAAAGATGGTTGAACTGACCAATCAAACCATTTGAAGCATAAAATTGCTCCCCATCAACAACTTCTTTCTTAAGCTTCTCTTAAGAAATCAAAATAGGTGAGGAGGGAGCACTTCAAATGATGGACCTTGGGCTGCCCATAGAGGTCCCACGCACATCAAATTCTGAGTTGCTCTTCAGTGGCCAAGCTTCCCAAGCCCCCGATTTGTATCTTTCCTTATGTGATCTAACAGTTACATCCCTAAAGGAGGAATTCAACCCAAACTTTAAATCCGTCGAGCCATAAGACTCAATCACAGTTTTACGGAGGTGAATTTGTATCTCCATAAGGAGAATCATGCGACATCGAGCAACTATCTGTGCACAGTTTGTCGGAAACCCTAGCCGAGCTAGGGCACTTCCCTGGGGGCTTCCCCAAGGCTAGCGTCGCGCCATCTGAAACAAACTTCCCACCCCTGTCACAAACTTGGAGATGAGGAATGTCGCGGGTAGAATCATTATAAACATGGGATCTGGCAGGATGCAACGACGGAATGGAGGTAGGCAAGCAGTGGCAGCATCAGATGACATCTTCGTTTTCATTTCCTATTTTATGAATGCTAACTTTATCTTCAAATTATAATGTTCACTTTTAAAAATTAAATAGAATATTTTATAAAAAACTAAATATCAGATTTATATTTATTGTTACAAGTATTTACATTTAAAATATTAATAATCACAAAATTTAAATTCTTTTATATATCTATAAAATTGAAAGACCATGTACTCAAAATTATGTAGTTAGTATTTAATTAAACTTCTCTTAAATATTTTGTACATTACTCATGCGACAATTACTCATAGGTAATTGCATTTTAATTAACTTTAGGATATATCATGTCATTTATGTTTCTGTAATCCATTCACTTTTAACATAGTAAAGGATTACCTTGATCCAAATTTTATTAGATATTTTTAAAATTATTTGAATAATTATTTATTTCTTACAATTAATTAATTAATGTTACAGTACATTAGATGCTATTAAATTTTATAATGTATGAAATAAAAAATCAATGAATTAGTAAACAAAGAAAATAAAATATTAATTATATATTTAGTCTATATATTAAAGTGACAAAAAAGTAGAAAATATATTCAATTAATGAAAAAGATAAGATCATAACATAATTCATTTGCATATTTATGTATCTATGATATTTTGATAAGATTCATACATATAATAAAGAAAATAATACATTATAGAAAATATAACATACATGAAATAGGAGATGTTAGTGTACCAAGAAACCATAATATCCAATATATACATAAATAGAATAGACCCTTGAGGTGAGGTAACATCATACAATACACCTTGTGGAAGAAACCACTCCATGCTATATTTCCAAGAGATCCCAAATACATATCATACGCTTCAAATCTCTTTAGAATGATATTGGACTTCCTTATATTGACCTCCTCCTAATAATACAATGAAGGGGAAAATCACTAAACCTACATATGCATCCTAATTACCTAATATAATTCATGATCCAATATAAATAACTTAAAGGATGTGCTACATGTTGGTATTGAAATTCATTTATATATGTTATAATATCATATCCCTAGGTACATACTATGTCATCCCTCCTAGACATGTTTTATCCCTGAAACATGAAAATAAACCAAACAATAAGATTGTTTTAAGTCATTATACATATGGTATTATGTCCTATCATCCAACCATCCATAGGTGATCTTTGCAGTGGTTTTAGTTTGATAATACCTAGATTCCATCATTGATCCAATTTCACTACACCCATTTTGTTAGGAAATAATGCATTCAACCCCCATATTTAATCTATTTCCTACATAACCCCATGAGAGATAAACATGCATACAAGTAACGACAATGCATAGATCAAATAGACAAGTCACAAAATAACACAATATATACCATAAGAAAACCCTCAAGAGGGAAAAACCCAACCTCCAAAAGCATCCATACTCCATCATATCATTCAACAATAAAGCAATACAAGAGTTACAATGAATACCTCTGAAGCATCAAGCCTTTCAATGCATCATTATGTGTCCAATCATGAATCCACACATCTCATGCCATGTTTCACATATGCACTTCTAAAAAAGACTCAATAATGACAACCCACTCACCTAGCCAACCTTAACCACTAAACATGTGCTTGATTAAATTATAGACTCAAGCTCACACAAATACAACCAAGTGGTAAGATAAAACCATGTGCCACAAAACCACTAATCCCTTATTTAATATTGGGCACTAAGTTTTCACTTTATTTAAATTATTATCACATGCCTCCCACACATTAAATAATAATACAATGTTACAATACAACATAAAGTGGTCCCCAAATAATTACCTAGTGTGATTAACCACACCACCTAAGTGCATCACAACTAAATAATTATTTAACTACAACATTATAATAAATCATTTTATGCAATGGTGTACAACACCATATCTCAACATTCTCCCACTTTTTGTATACATTCCATAAGCAATCAATACATGAAATACATCATCATAGCCATATGTATGAACCACATGAATCTCCAACATTCTCTCGTGTTCCATCAAGATACTTGCAATAAAACTAAAGTGACCACCATTTCAAGCAAGAACTCCTCTCATCCTCCAACACACCACCTATAGAAGAAAATGAACATGCCAAGGTGAAGATGCACCAATCTAAGAACACAAGCATCAAATCCAAGTGATAACAAAGGCTCCAAACAAGTTGTTATCAAGTAAAAATTCCATATGATCAAAAATAGCATCCACAACACATGATAATACATCAAACCATCTATACCTCCTAGGTGGGTGATCCCACAATAGTGGTTTACAATTTTTGGGCAAACTGGACACTGATTTTTTTTTAACTAAATCTTCATATTCGAGCACCTATAGCGGTTAAACTGTTAGGAATTTGAAGATAATGCAAACTAGAGTCTTGTCACATTTTGTCTTTAGATTCTAAGAATATTTTTTTCAAAATTTTTGGAATCAGATTGCACTTCTTTTTCCATCTCCCACGAAAAATTGGTTTTTTTCAAAAAAAAAACATTTTTAAAAAGTGACGCACACTGTATAATGTATAACTTTTTTCCTTGAAAGATAAAATTCTAATTCTTTCGAATTTAGATTTGTAACTTCGATATCTAGTGCTTCCCACTTGGTTAGATAGTTTTTTATTGAATATTTTTTCTTTAATCAAGTTTCAAAGTCAAATCAATTACAATTAAGACATAGTGCGACCATATAATGTATAACTTTTACTATATGTATCGAAATTCTTTTTTTTTTGTTGGATCAAGGACTCCAATATCTGTTGCACTCATATTTTTTAATATTTTTTTGATAATTTTCTATTTTTCCACATGTGTAGAACAAAGAGTTTTGTTTTCGGTGAAAAACCTATATTTAATAAAACTTAAAAAACAAATAGATAATATAATCAAAATATATTAAAATTATATTCGTTGGATAGCTCATTTTGAGGGAAACCTAATCCCAGTTGGGTTTTTGAGATCCTCCATTTTCATTCTCAAATCGAGCTTCGAAGTGCAAAATTCTGAGCAATTTTGGTGCTTGAGAGGATTTGGGTGAAAATAAGTGGGTTCGGTCGAACAAAAAAATATTGTTTGGTCGAATGGGGGTTCGACCAAACCATGATTCAATTGAAACCATTTAACATACAATAAAAAAGTAGATTTGAATGGGGTTCGGTCGAACCCCCTCTATTAAAAATTAATTTTTAATATTAATATAAATATAAATGATATTCATTTTAAATTATGACTTGAGAGAGAGATATGGAGGGAGTGGGAGAGAAAGGGAGAGTGGGGGTAGGAGGGAGATGAGAGAGAGAGAGAGGGGGGGAGTGGGAGAGAGAAAGGGTAGAGGGGAGAGAGGAGGGTGTAGAGGAGAGACTTGAGGAGAGAAGGGGAGTGGGAGAGAGAGAGATGAAGGGTAGGGGGTCCTAGGGTTGAAGGGTTAAGGGTAGAGGAGCTCAAGAGGGAGAGTGGGTAGGAGGGAGAGACTTGAGAGAGAGAAAGGGGGGAGTGGGAGAGAGATAAAGTGTAGGGAGTAGAAGGTTTAGGGTTTAAGGGTTAAGGGTTAAGGGTAGAGGGGAGAGGGGGTAGGAGGGAGAGACTTGAGAGAGAGAGGGGGGAGTGGGAGAGAGATAAAGGGCAAGGGGTGTGTAAGGGTTAAGGGTAGAGGGGAGAGAGGGAGAGAGGGTAGGAGGGAGAGACTTGAGAGAGAGAGGGGGGAGGGGGAGAGAGACAAAGGGTAGGGGTCCCAGGGTTTAAGGCGTGAGAGCTGAGAGGGAGAGAGGGTAAGAGGAGAGACCTGAGAGAGAGAGGGGGGGGAGGAGAGATAGAGTGGGTAGGGGAGTAGAAGGGCCTAGGTTTAAGGTTAAGGGCAGAGGGGAGAGGGGGAGAGGGGTAGAGGGAGAGACTTGAGACAGAGAGGGGGGAGGGAGAGAGATAAAAGGCAGAGGGGTGTACAAATGGTTTAGGGTTTAAGGTTATGGGCAGACAAGGAGAGAGGAGAGGGGTGGGAGGAGAGACTTGAGAGAGAGTGGGGGGAGTGGGAAAGAGATAAAGGGTAGGGTTTAAGGGTTAAGGGTAGAGGAGCTCGAGAGGGAGAGTGGGTAGGAGGGAGAGACTTTCAAGAGAAAGAGGGGGGATTCAGAGAGAGACAGAGGGTAGGGAGTAAAAGGGTTTAGGGTTTAAGGGTTAAGGGTAGAGGGGAGAGGGGTAGGGAGGGTAGGAGGGAGAGACTTGAGAGAGAGAGGGGGGGAGTGGGAGAGAGATAAAGGGTAGGGGTTGTACAAGGGTTTAGGGTTTAAGGGTTAAGGGTAGAGGGGAGAGGAGAGGGGGTAGAAGGGAGAGACCCTGAGAGAGAGAGGAGGGGAGTGGGAGAGATAAAGGGTGGTGGCCTAAGGGTTTAGGTAGAGGGAGAGAGAGGGAGAGAGGGTGGGAAGGAGAGACCTGAGAGAGAGGGGGGAGGGAGAGAGATAGAGGTGAGGGAGGAAGGGTTTAGGGTTTAAGGTTGAGGTAGAGGAGAGAGGGGTAGGAGGAGAGACCTGGAGACGAGATGGGGGGAGGAGAGAGATAAAGGGTAGGGGGTGTACAAGGGTTTAGGGCCTATGTGGGTTATGGGGCAGGAAGTGGCGAGAGGAGAGGGGGTAGGAGGGACAGACTTGGAGAGAGAGGGGAGTGGGAGAGAGACAAAGGTAGGCTTAAGGGCTTAGGCAGAGGGGAGAGAGGGAGAGGGGGTGTGAAGGGAGAGACTCTGAGAGAGTGGTGGAGTGGGAGAGAGATAGAGGGTAGGTTTAGGGTTTAAAGGTTAAGGGTAGAGGGAGAGGGAGAGGGGGTAGAGGGAGAGACTCTGAGAGAGGGGGGAGTGGGAGAGATAAAGGGTAGGGGTAAAAAAAGTGGTTTGGTAGCCTAAGAGTTACAAAGAAAAGCATAAAGTCAGTGGTCACACTTTCTCACTAACTTATCACATTAAACAATTTAAGTATTTAACTAAAAATCAATTTTGGTCAAAACATATGATCTAAGATTCATTCTAGCTAAGTTATATGCTTCCACAACTTTTTCAACTAAAATTGTTGGCTAAAAATGTATGGAGCATCACTTTGAGTCCAATTTACCAAAAAAAATAAATTATTTGAAAAACATGAAGTTTCGATAACTCTTGCTAATGTAAACAACATTTTTTTAAAAATATAAAAAATACCCTTTTGTAGATCCATAAGTGTAGTTTTCAAAAATATATTTATTTTAATAGTTTAATTATTTTTTATATTTTATTTTTTATTTTTACTAAAAGAGGTTTTCAGCACAAAATATGAGGTTGATTACTATGCCAAAGAAAAATACTAAAAAATATTAAAAAATTTTGAAAAAAAAATGATGCACTAGATAAAAGAATCTATTTTAAGATGGTATAATTTTGTTTCCATTTTAGATAAATATTTAATATGAAAGTTGACGTTCAATGAAAATAGTTGTTTTTTAATTCGCGCACATTTTAATACTTATTTAAAAATATATATTTATCAAAATTGGAAAAAAATATATCCATGCACAAAAATTTCAAGTTATAAATACACACAAAAAATTTGAAAGAAAAAAATTAAAATTTACTATAAAAAGTTTGACGTCCCATGCAACTTCATTTTTCAGAATTTTATCAACAACTAAATTATAGTTTTAATTTATTAAAAACTAGTTTAAAATAATTTTAATATTTTTTAAAAATACAAACATAAAACATACTAAAAATACATATTTTACTAGTTTACATCATTTCAAAATTCAAAACATATATGCCACTTTTTAGTGATTCTCAGAAGCTTAAAATTGATCGGCGCTGGTCAAGCTTCCTTTATGCAATGTGACACAATCCTTTTTTCTTTTACCTTAAGGGTAGAGGGGAGAGAGGGAGGGCATGAGGAGAGACTCTGAGAGAGAGATAAAGGGTAGGGCTTAAGGGTTAAGGGTAGAGGAGCTAGAGAGGGAGAGTGGGTAGGAGGGAGAGACTTTCAAGAGAGAGAGGGGGGGAGTGGGAGAGAGATAGAGGGTAGGGGGTACAAGGGTTTAGGGTTATAGGGTTAAGGGTTTATTTTTTTATTTGCATTGATTTATGTTTTATATATGTGTACAATCATTTTATAATTAGATAATACTTAATTTTAAATTTACATAGTTTCCCATGGAACAATTCGATGGAACAAATTATATAAGTTGTATATAAGTGTATATAAGATTCTTGAACTTAAGAATTCCATGAAACAAATATAAGTTGTATATAATTGTAATTTAGGCAAAATGATTTTAAAAAACTTCACTACAATTCAAATAAGGATTGAAAGCATATATGTGGGTTTACATTCAGCCAAAAAAAGTGAGAGATGATGCTATCAAAGATTCTTGAACTTAAGAATTTTCCATGGAACAAATATGTACATATAATTTTAATTTAGGCAAAATGATTTTAAAAAAATTCACTACGTTTCAAATAAGGATTGAAAGTATATATATGGGTTTACATGCAACCAAAAAAAGTGAGAGATGATGCTATCAAAGATTCTTGAACTTAAGAATTTTCCATGGAACAAATATGTACATATAATTGTAATTTACACAAAATGATTTACAACTATGTACAAGTTACTATAAGTTCTCATTTGAACATGTATAGGGTTACAAGTGAACTTGAAACCATGGATATAATCTAAGTCAAAGATTCAGGTTCAGCCCGCTCTTCAATAACATGTAGAATTCTTTTGATGATCATCACTATCTGGTTCCATTTTCTTCTGCCATGCATGTGAAACCCAAATAATGTAGAGCCTAGCAATTATTAAGTGACTATATATTGATATACCTTGTTATCAGGTTGATAGTCAACAAAATGAATCCCATGCTGAATAACTTTGACTTGTTTTAGATATGTCCCTTGCACTACAACAGAACCTGCATGGTAAACATGAACCTAAGGTAAGACATATGAACATGTGCAACATTTTCGTGCTCAAGGTTTGTACAATATATATTTAATGTTTATAATGTAATGTGCACATGTGAATACAATGTATATAAAATTTTAAATTCAAACTCACCTATGGGAAATGACATTCCATCACTTGTTTTAGGTTCCTGCTAGCTTATTCATCTCTTCCCAAGTAAACACAATAAATGTATAAGGAATACCCTCTGGGATATGTTTTCAAGCTCTACTCTCATGACCTGAAAAACATCTCCTGCATAACCAAATTTACACAAAAAATTCTGTAAAAAATTCTGTGGTTCAAGTCTCTAAAGATCATTAACTAGATATATATAATATTTAAATTATTGAAAACTTACACATGTGTACCTTTTCTAACCAATCTTGAAATATGGTCATAATCAATTGAAATCAACATTAGGGGAATCTACATAAAAAATGGGCCTCCTAATGAACTCTAGAAAAGTAAAAATTATCTCATATAATACAAATTATTTAAATATAAAAAATATAAATTATTTAACTACTTGAGTTAAGTGGGGACACACATTTCTATTATAATTCCTTAAAAAACTGAAGTCCATGATTTTTTAAAAGTGGTAACATATATTTTTATTATAATTTATTAAAAACTCAAGTTCACTTTCTTCATTATTTATTTTTTATTTAAAACTCAAACTCAAGTTTGATAACTTATATTTCTATTATAATTTATTAAAAAAGTTGAGTTCACTTTCTTTTCTTGATTATTTGTTTTTTTAAATTATTTAACAAGTGGCAAAGTAAAAAGATAATGAAAATTAGCAAAAAAGAAAGTAATCTTTTAAACGGTCTTTCTTTCAATATATATATATATATATAGAATATATATATATATATATATATATATGATATGGCATATATACACATATATATATATGGTGAGATATATATATATATGCTATATATATATATATATATATATATATATATTTAAAAAATGTATTTAAAGCTTTGAAACATATTTGAAAATTCTGAAAAAAATATGAAGGTATATACATATATATGCACAAAATATATTAAAAGTTTTAAAATATATTTTAAAAAATTTGCACAATAAGGGGGCCCACTAAATGTGAGCACTCCCCCTTAAAAGGACGAGTGCATCACATAAAATGAGTGTACCCTTATAAAAGGCCACCGAAAAATTTAAAATAATAAAATTTTGATATTAGAATATTTAGATGCTAAACATTTAAATATTAGAATATTTGAAATTATTAAAAATAATTAAAGATAATAAAAATTTGATATTGGAGTATTTAGATGTTAAACATTTAAATATTAGAATATTTGAAATTATTAAAAATAATTAAAGAATTTTTTAATTTTTGCAACACTTCGTAAATAATTTTTATGATTTTTTAATGTTTTTTTAAATGTTTTTAATTTTTTTCTTAAAGAATAAAAATATTGTTTTGAAAATATAAAAATTTCTCTAATAGAACTTAAGAATATAAATCTAAAAAAAAATAGAATATTTTATATTTAGAAAGATGAATGAGATAAAATAGAATATGTAGAGTTAAATTAACCATCATGATTTAATTCATAAGATTTTAGAAAGTTTTATTTTATAAAATAAGTAATTTTATTTTTATTTTGGATGATGTCACCGTACAGGTTGATGTCATCTTTTAGTTGATTTTTGATAACTTAAAAAGCTAATGATGTCATCTTTACGAGACCCATTTTTTATGTAAATTTCCCCTAATGAGGAATGTCTTCAAATCTTTCTTGTTTTCATCATATGTTTCTGAAACAACTAGTGGCACTGTATCCCATTTACCAACATATCCAAGTTCTTGATTGTTGCATGCATAATTAGAGTTTCCCTCAATGCACTTAGTGCAAAAAAAAGAGTAATCCCTTATGTCTAATATCCATCCATGGCGACTATCTGAACTCCTAACACAATGCAAAGATCTTGTTTTTTCTACCCTCTTGCATCCATGCATCGATCTTCTATCCACTCCTAGATACATATGTACAACAAAAACTTATGTGAACAAATATGTATATATATATATATATATTTAAATCTAAATAAATTCAAATTTTTGATTTAATGTAATTTATACATACCCGATATCTCCCAAAACACTCTATGTGGAATGTGTCATTTTGTTCTTGAAGATGTCTCAACCACATTTGATGCAAAGTGTTTCTTGCACCATTCAACAACATCATGTGTATTGTCTAGACGATCTTCTGGATAACTCATTTGATGATTTCTTTAAAGCTCGCTTTGACAAAGCCCTCCTTGCCCACAAGCACAACTCTTTCTATGCTCCACTCTAAAAAAAAAAAAAAACTCCAAACATGTTGTATTTTTGTAGATTTTATGATACTATAAAGTATAGAATACGAAGATTTTGAATTGTGCCACATCCATCCCACCATACAAAATGATTTTCAAATTTTTACACCGCTTCTCAAATTCTCAAAAATATTGTAAAGTAATGTTGGACAAAAAGTGTCATGCTCTTTATCATCACTAATATAAAAGTGATATTCTTTCTTAATGGATCGTTCTTCATTTGTACTCTCAACACCATCCAATTCTAATTGTGCATGTCGATAACACACATGAACCATAATAGTGATCTTCTTTGAAAAGTAATACTCTGATTGAATCTCCTTTTGATGTACAAAGGAGTAATTTTCTACAAAGTCAACTACTAATAGAACTGTTCCACGTATTGCATCTCTCAATGTTTGGAATTGTTGTGCTTGCCACCTAGAAAAAAAAAAAGGAATGATGTATGTATGGTCGTGATCAATTTTCTCGAAAATCTTCCATAAATTTTCCAATGGGAATTCCTCTTTTCACATAGTTTAACCTTGTGATTCTTTTCCCAAAATTTGTTTGCAACTTTACATTTTTTGTACCCTGTCAAGAAAATATGTGAATAACTAATAAACCACACTCCTGATCACGAAACATTACATCAAAGAGAATCCAGATAACTTGATCTATGAGAAATTCAAACAAATAAACTCTAAAAATAATACTTACCTCTTGCAATTTACTGTCTTTGTTAGGTCAGATCCTCAATTCTTGAAGGAAATTTAGCCAAATTTCCACATGTCTCACAAATTCCTTTTATGCAGTTTATTTGAGGTCCATTTTCATGATCATATAATATAGAATTTATGAACAAACTTGCCTATTTAGGAGGTACATTTTGAAACCCACATCTTTCTTCTCTCATCTTTCGAAACACCTGATAGTAGAGATCAAATTCAATATGATAATGACAACAAAATTTTTCAAAAAACTTGTTTATCTTCACATAATATGGCTTTAACCTTTGAAACATTGTTTTCCCAATCTTTATATGAGGATATGCATTACAAAAGTTCATATACATCTCAAATTGTGCTATGTCTAGCCAATGTTTGATATGATTTTCATAAATACTAGGTCCAATCCTGTGTCTCATAACATCTCTAGTATTTGATGATGAACGAGTCTGATCATGCCAAAAACCTGAGACCAAGTTCCTAACATCTTCAATCTTGTTAGAATGGGGAGCTCTATACATAATTTCCCAATTGCCTTCTAAACTCTCATCCAAAAACTTTCTCTTTTTCTCATATTTTATCAATGTGGTTCTACTATAACCAATTTCAGTTGAAAGTGCAGACATTTTTCTTTTTCTTGCTATATCTTGATGTACAATAGAAGTCAACATCACCCTTCTTGTAGTGGCCTTATCCACTAATCGAGATCCTTTCCCAATGGAATCTAAACCCTTTTTAACATTTTGAACAATATCCTTTTGTAATCCCATGTGTTTCTTCTTATTTGATGCCGAATGTACGTGCCCAACAATTGTAATGACTATTTGAGCTCATCACGAAGAAGTAAACATGATAACAATTGGGTTTTTTCAGTTTCTCCATATCCATTTCAAGTAAATGATGTAAATTTCTATGAGAAATTTGTTTCCTCACCTTCTCAGCTAGTTTTATGTGCTCATCCATACCAGTAGGAGGAAGTGATCTCGACCCCTCTCCAACATGCATTGTTTGAACTTGTGCCTCCTCCCTATCTTCAAGGACCATGCATTCTTGAGCGGATTCATTTGATCCAATGTTTAGATTTGGCTCTACTTGAGCATGAAAACTTCCTGCTTGTTGAGCCCTTCCTACATGTCACAAAATATTTTGCAAACAAAAGTGAGAGATGATGTTATATAAGTGAAGTTTATGTATGCAAGCAAACAAACTTCAATAAAACATGATGCTATAAATGAGAGAAGTTTGTGTGCTAGTTTTATATGCTCATCCATACCAGTAGAAGGAAGTGATCTTGACCCCTCTCCAACAAGCACTATTTAAACTTGGGTCTCCTCCCTAACTTCAAGGTCCATGTGTTCTTCAATGGATTTGTTTGATCCAATAGCTAGATTTGGCTTGACTCCAACTTGAGGAATCCCTAGAGCATAAAACATAAAAATAATTTGAGAACATTGAAGTGATGAAAATAAAATAATTATTCCTTGGCACCATATAGCTTGAGTTTTGATGTATACATGTTTCATTCTCTACAAAACCTCACATTGCATTGGCTTTAAGTATAATTTGAGTTCTAATTTTTAAATAATTCTAGAGCTTAGAATTGGGCATTTATTAAAATATTTAAAAAATATTTTTTTAAAGGAACTATTGATCATTAGATTAAATTCAATGGGAGTTTAGAAAAAACCTAAGCTAATTAGATGTTGCAATGTAGATTGGATAGGGGATATTGATCACCAAATATCAACATTAGAATGCTACTTCATTGTACATGAAGGTGTAGTTTCATGAATAATTAAGAAAAAATAATGGTTTCTTTCAAAGTGCAAAGTTAGAATATATAGGAATTTGCAAAGCCATAAAATAATTAATGTGGCTGGAAAAATTATGAAAATCAAAGTGGCATAGTGAGTACTGTTAAAATTTAAGGTTTCATTGAGAATCAAGCATGTATTGAAGTACACTCATCATTTTCTCCATGAACAAAGCAAGAGAAATTGTAGATGCAATACTCAACAATGATAATGTGATGACAAAGCTCATTAAAACAAAGGTATTGGTAAAAGATAAGTGTAAGGTTTGTAGGAAGGATTTAATGTACAAATATTTTTCGCTTAAGAGTACATTTTAAGTTGGGTATTGTGTTGAAATGGTCATACATTAAACATTTCTAATTTTACTTGCAAGAAAAGCCAATGGAAAATGGCGCAACAATGCCAATTTTAACACACTTGAGTGAGAGAGAAGAAACAAGCATGTACCTTGTTTCTTTCTATGATAATTTTCCAAGTTTTGTTCATCACTTCTTATGTTCTCTTTCTTTGACAATTTTCGCTTGAGACACATTTTTCTTTCTTTGTTGTCCCATTTTCTTTCTTTTCAACTTAAAGATGACTCCAAACAAGTCCTCTACCAACTTAGTTAATTATCCTCCAAAATTTTCCTTGATTGATAAAAATAAAAAGTTGTCAAGCTCCAATATTTTCCTTCTTGATAAATGTGCAAAAAGTTCTCCAAAATCTGTGCTCCAAGTGATATAAATGACAATTAATCTTGCAATTTGATATCCAGAATAATGAAAAATAAGTTTCTATTTATATGCATATCCAGGATGGGAAAAAAATTATTCTAGTGTACATGGAATAACTAGATCCTAGTTTAAATGAATCAAATAGTAAACAAACAAGTTATTTCATTCTGGAGTTTGTTGTTATTTAATTCATAGGTATGCACAACATATCTAGTAATTTTAGAATTTTGTTAAAGGTCAAAATGTAAGTATTAGAGGTATAATTTGAATTGAATTTCAAGTTACTTGTCAAAAATGTATAATAGAGGTATAATTTGAATTAAATTTTCTCTCATTATATTTTGAGTTGAATTTCAAGTTACTTCTGTCAAAACGATAATAGAGGTCCCGTCCTGTCCTGTCCAACCCATGTTGCTTAAGTTATTTTAATTTTTTTTTTTTATTGTGATCAACATGAATGAACTTAATTATAAAGTGGCATTGATTTCCCTAAAATTCTACTAGAGATCAAATGTATATTGAATATAAGGAAATGTAAGTTGTAAGAGATCATAAAATAAGAAAACATGTATGTATATTGAATATTTAAAGCAAATGCATACATATATTATGTGTAAGCATGTTTAAACCATAAGCAAACACATGTACATTCATGTAAAGGGATTCAATACATATAAACATAACACATATTATAAGCAAAGAGGCAAACGTATGTATATATCATATAAGAATATATATATACATATCATATAAGCAAAATGAAAATTAAAGATCATCAAATTTCAAATACTAAAGATCAACAAATAAGCAAATGTATGTATATCATATAAGCAAATGTAAGTTAGAGATCATCAAATCTCAAATACTAAAGATCATCATGTATAAGCAAATTCATGTGGTAAAGATCAAAAATCTAGTGTGCATGGCCTAATATGAATGTCTACTCCTAGTCGAATGTCCATCTGAATGAGAACGGTCCTGCTTTGATGGATGTGCTGAGCCCTGTAAATAAAATTGTGTACAAGATGTGTTAAATACATATAATTTATATTAAATAAATTTTATGAAAGTTATTATTAAATGAACTTGTATTTTTAAATATCAATCTAGATCTATGCATACATAAATATTGAATGTACATATACACATGTGATTATATAAAAATGAAAAACTCACATGTCCACAGGCAACAGATTCATCCATAGAGTCACATCAATCATGCACATGATCTAGACCAAGGCTAGGAGTGATATGAGGTATGTGCACCTATAACAATATATATACATATATATATATCAACTTACATGAATATCTAGTTAAAAAAAATTAAAAAATAATGAAAAAAGAATTGAAACATGCACATGCACACGTACATGATTATCATCTGATATCGGATGACATAAGTCCTCTGAAACAATCACCTCCACCATATCCACCAAATGGTCAAGCAACGAATCAACATCTGCATCCATCTGATCTATCCCATGTTGTGCCATAAATGATGAATGTAGAGGACTATGAAGGTGAGATGGCATCGACGATTATGAACCAAAACCAATCAACATATCAGCAAAACCCATAGTCTGTGCAGCTGCCGAATGAACTATAGGTGGATCCTAATGTGCAATAGTGCTCGACTGAAAGTGATGGGATCCTGGCACTGAACGAACTCTATGTCTCAAATGATCTCTAACATGCTCTATACCAATCCCACTGTCTGATGCAATGTTGGCATATGGCTCCAACAGGTCCTCAACCAAACAATGCAGAGTCATGCATGACATATCTCCTATAAGTGCATCAAGCTATGTAGGAGTAGGGATGCCGACCACTGTAAAAGGATCCATGGTGGTCCATTGTGCTGAAAATGGCATGGATCAAGAATGTCTGGACATCAAATACTGACCTACACAATCATTAGATATCCTAGTGGTGGCAGCCACAATCTCACCGACAATGTCAATTGCTTCCTTTTGGGAAGCAACAACAACCTCATCTGCTATGGGGGCTAGAGCTGGGGTGAGAGCAGGAGACCTCTCACCAACCAATACCCTAAACACTGGGGGTGGTCTATCTACTCGACGATAGGTGGGCCTATTAGCAATCCTACCACACCCCTGACCAACATATGGTGGAATGTCCAGGTAGTTAACTTTGAGGCCCAAATGGACCTTAGCATACAACTGTTGAACAAAATACAATGGAATCTGGTCATTGTTTGGGTATAGACCATGTGCTACTAGAAATCGTGGATAGATTAATGAGGCCATAGCATGATTGACACATCTAGTGGTGTGGTATCCCCTAACCTTACACACATTTTGATAAAATGGAAAAAAGTGGTTTTTATCATTTCTTTGGTGACACTATCCTATATTTGTTTAAGGGGAATGTCACCATGTACTTCTTCCCACATGCGGGAAAGAATAGCAGTCACTCTATCTGAGGAATATGCACTAGTCCTCTCAAACTCATCTTTTAGTTTTTCTAGACTATGCAATATTAACATGCATGGTTCACTATATATCCCCGGGTTTGCACCCTGTGCTAATGAATCTCTCAATTTTTTAATCTCATTATTATTATTTGCAAACAAAGAATCTGGCGCAGGTGGAACATGATGTACATTTTCCATGTTATATATATAGTACACCTAAAAGAGCAATGAGACTTTGGTAAATAATATATCTAGATAAAGGGTATACAAATCTAAAATAGTTGTAATAATTCATCTACTCATCAATAATATTTTCATACCATTAACAATTTAAAAAGAATTGGAAGACAACTATAATCTATAACATAGCATCCTTAAATGGTTCAAATTTTAAATGAAACAATGAAAGAAAGAATAAGAATGCTGTTATCAGTATAAAATTACTGGAAAATAATTAAAGACAAAAAATATTTAATCTAATAGTTGTTAACATAAATGTAAACTTCAAAATTTATCTAGTTAAGATATGTCTAAAATTAAGAATTCACACTAGAATATCAATATTCCATAAGAATCTCATAAAGAGGATGAATCGTTAAATTGAATAAAGCTATAAATTGAATCGTTAAAACTAATTTATTAAGAATCAAATCTAATAAAGTTTGACTTCATATTGCATGTACTTGTTATAAATATCTCACTAATCCAACCATACATTTTATATATGTTAAAAAATATATAATTTTTATGCCCATAATTTTTCACTATATCTTGACACATGGATCTCCTTCAACTAGATCAATTAAAAAT
>VDFB02270651.1:197605790-197655354 GCA_007258455.2 Sequoia sempervirens
AAAATTAGAAATGTCTCTAAAGATCATTAACTAGATATATATAATATTTAAATTATTGAAAACTTACACATGTGTACCTTTTCTAACCAATCTTGAAATATGGTCATAATCAATTGAAATCAACATTAGGGGAATCTACATAAAAAATGGGCCTCCTAATGAACTCTAGAAAAGTAAAAATTATCTCATATAATACAAATTATTTAAATATAAAAAATATAAATTATTTAACTACTTGAGTTAAGTGGGGACACACATTTCTATTATAATTCCTTAAAAAACTGAAGTCCATGATTTTTTAAAAGTGGTAACATATATTTTTATTATAATTTATTAAAAACTCAAGTTCACTTTCTTCATTATTTATTTTTTATTTAAAACTCAAACTCAAGTTTGATAACTTATATTTCTATTATAATTTATTAAAAAAGTTGAGTTCACTTTCTTTTCTTGATTATTTGTTTTTTTAAATTATTTAAAAAATGGCAAAGTAAAAGATAATGAAAATTAGCAAAAAAGAAAGTAATCTTTTAAACGGTCTTTCTTTCAATATATATATATATATATATATATATATATATATATATATATATATATATATATATATATATATATATATATATATATATATATATATATATATATATATATATATATATATATATATTTAAAAAATGTATTTAAAAGTTTAAAATATATTTGAAATTTTAAAAAATATATATATATATATATATATAAAAATAAAAATATATTAAAAAGTTTAAAATATATTTTAAAAAAATTTAAAATAATAAGGGGGCCCACTAAATGTGAGCACTCCCCCTTAAAAGGACGAGTGCATCACATAAAATGAGTGTACCCTTATAAAAGGCCACCGAAAAATTTAAAATAATAAAATTTTGATATTAGAATATTTAGATGCTAAACATTTAAATATTAGAATATTTGAAATTATTAAAAATAATTAAAGAAATTTAAAATAATAAAATTTTGATATTAGAATATTTAGATGCTAAACATTTAAATATTAAAATATTTGAAATTATTAAAAATAATTAAAGAATTTTTTAATTTTTGCAACACTTCGTAAATAATTTTTATGATTTTTTAATGTTTTTTTAAATGTTTTTAATTTTTTTCTTAAAGAATAAAAATATTGTTTTGAAAATATAAAAATTTCTCTAATAGAACTTAAGAATATAAATCTAAAAAAAAATAGAATATTTTATATTTAGAAAGATGAATGAGATAAAATAGAATATGTAGAGTTAAATTAACCATCATGATTTAATTCATAAGATTTTAGAAAGTTTTATTTTATAAAATAAGTAATTTTATTTTTATTTTGGATGATGTCACCGTACAGGTTGATGTCATCTTTTAGTTGATTTTTGATAACTTAAAAAGCTAATGATGTCATCTTTACGAGACCCATTTTTTATGTAAATTTCCCCTAATGAGGAATGTCTTCAAATCTTTCTTGTTTTCATCATATGTTTCTGAAACAACTAGTGGCACTGTATCCCATTTACCAACATATCCAAGTTCTTGATTGTTGCATGCATAATTAGAGTTTCCCTCAATGCACTTAGTGCAAAAAAAAGAGTAATCCCTTATGTCTAATATCCATCCATGGCGACTATCTGAACTCCTAACACAATGCAAAGATCTTGTTTTTTCTACCCTCTTGCATCCATGCATCAATCTTCTATCCACACCTAGATACATGTACAACAAAAAACTTATGTGAAAAAATATGTATATATATATATATATAAATTTTAAATTTAAATGAATTCAAATTTTTGATTTAATGTAATTTATACATACGATATCTCCCAAAACACTCTATGTGGAATGTGTTGTTCTTGAAGATGTGTCGACCACATTTGATGCAAAGTGTTTCTTGCACCATTCAACAACATCATGTGCATTGTCTAGGTCTTTGGATAACTTCCATTTGATGCTTTCTTAAAGCTCGTTTGATGCAAGCTCCTGCTCCATCATGCTCACCTTTCTATGCCCACTCTAAAAAACTCCAAACATGTTGTATTTTGTAGATTTTATGATATCTATAAAGTGCATAGAATGGTCGTGGAAGATTTGAATGCCACATCCATCTGACCATACAAAATGATTTTCAAATTTTGACACCCCTACTTCTCAAATTCTCAAAAAATATTGTAAAGCAATGTTGGACAAAAAGTGTGTCATGCTCTTTATCATCACTAATATAAAAGTGATATTCTTTTTAATGGCTCATTCTTCATCTGTACTCTCAACACCATCCAATTCTGATTGTGCATGTCGATAACACACATGAACCATAATAGTGATCTGCTTTGAAAAGTAATACTTTGATTGAATCTCCTTTTGATGTACAAAGGAGTAATTTTCTGCAAAGTCAACTACTAATAGAACTGTTCCATGTGGGAAAGTATCTCTCAATGTTTGGAATTGTTGTGCTTGCCACTTAGAAAAAAAGGAATGATGTATGTATGGTCGTATCAATTTTCTACATAGTTTAACCTTGTGGATTCTTTCCCAAAATTTGTTTGCAACTTTACATACTTGTACTGTGTCAGTAAAATATGTGAATAACTAATAAACCACACTTGATCAATGAAACATTACATCAAAGAGAATCCAAATAACAATCTATGAGAAATTGAAACAAATAAACTCTCTAAAAATAATACTCACCTCTTGCAATTTACTGTCTTTGTTAGGTCAGTATCCTCAATTCTTGAAGGAAATTTAGCCAAATTTCCACATGTCTCACAAATTCCTTTTATGCAGTTTATTTGAGGTCCATTTTCATGATCACATAATAATATAGAATTTATGAACAAACTTTCCTATTTAGGAGGTACATTTTGAAACCCACATCTTTCTTCTCTCATCTTTTGAAACACCTGATAGTAGAGATCAAATTCAATATGATAACGACAACAACAAGTTTCAAAAACTTGTTTATCTTCACATAATATGGCTTTAACCTTTGAAACATTGTTTGCCCAATCTTTATATGAGGATATGCATACAAAAGTTCATATACATCTCAAATTGTGTTATGTCTAGCCAATGTTTGATATGATTTTCATAAATACTAGGTCCAATCCTATGTCTCATAACATCTCTAGTATTTGATGATGGACGAGTCTGATCATGCCAAAAACCTAAGACCAAGTTCCTAACATCTTCAATCTTGTTAGAATGGGGAGCTCTACACATAATTTCCCAATTGCCTTCTAAACTCTCATCCAAAAACTTTCTCTTTTTCTCATATTTTATCAATGTGGTTCTACTATAACCAATTTCAGTTGAAAGTGCAGACATTTTTCTTTTTCTTGCTATATCTTGATGTACAATAGAAGTCAACATCACCCTTCTTGTAGTGGCCTTATCCACTAATCGAGATCCTTTCCCAATGGAATCTAAACCCTTTTTAACATTTTGAACAATATCCTTTTGTAATCCCATGTGTTTCTTCTTATTTGATGCCGAATGTACGTGCCCAACAATTGTAATGACTATTTGAGCTCATCACGAAGAAGTAAACATGATAACAATTGGGTTTTTTCAGTTTCTCCATATCCATTTCAAGTAAATGATGTAAATTTCTATGAGAAATTTGTTTCCTCACCTTCTCAGCTAGTTTTATGTGCTCATCCATACCAGTAGGAGGAAGTGATCTCGACCCCTCTCCAACATGCATTGTTTGAACTTGTGCCTCCTCCCTATCTTCAAGGACCATGCATTCTTGAGCGGATTCATTTGATCCAATGTTTAGATTTGGCTCTACTTGAGCATGAAAACTTCCTGCTTGTTGAGCCCTTCCTACATGTCACAAAATATTTTGCAAACAAAAGTGAGAGATGATGTTATATAAGTGAAGTTTATGTATGCAAGCAAACAAACTTCAATAAAACATGATGCTATAAATGAGAGAAGTTTGTGTGCTAGTTTTATATGCTCATCCATACCAGTAGAAGGAAGTGATCTTGACCCCTCTCCAACAAGCACTATTTAAACTTGGGTCTCCTCCCTAACTTCAAGGTCCATGTGTTCTTCAATGGATTTGTTTGATCCAATAGCTAGATTTGGCTTGACTCCAACTTGAGGAATCCCTAGAGCATAAAACATAAAAATAATTTGAGAACATTGAAGTGATGAAAATAAAATAATTATTCCTTGGCACCATATAGCTTGAGTTTTGATGTATACATGTTTCATTCTCTACAAAACCTCACATTGCATTGGCTTTAAGTATAATTTGAGTTCTAATTTTTAAATAATTCTAGAGCTTAGAATTGGGCATTTATTAAAATATTTAAAAAATATTTTTTTAAAGGAACTATTGATCATTAGATTAAATTCAATGGGAGTTTAGAAAAAACCTAAGCTAATTAGATGTTGCAATGTAGATTGGATAGGGGATATTGATCACCAAATATCAACATTAGAATGCTACTTCATTGTACATGAAGGTGTAGTTTCATGAATAATTAAGAAAAAATAATGGTTTCTTTCAAAGTGCAAAGTTAGAATATATAGGAATTTGCAAAGCCATAAAATAATTAATGTGGCTGGAAAAATTATGAAAATCAAAGTGGCATAGTGAGGGACACAAAATTTAAGGTTTCATTGGAGAACTAAGCATGTATTGAAGTACACTATCATTTTCTTCATGAACAAAGTAAAGAAAATTGTGTAGATGCAATACTCAACAATGATAATGTGATGACAAAAACATTAAACAAAGGTATTGGTAAAAGATAAGTGTAAGGTTTGTAGGGAAGGATTTAATGTACAATATTTTAGTTTAAGAGTACATTTTAAGTTGGGGTATTGTAAGTTGAAAAATGGTCATACATTAAACATTTCTAATTTTAATAAGAAAGCCAATGCAAAATGTATGCACATACAATTTTAAACACACACTTGAGAGTGAGAGAGAGAAGAAACAAGCATGTACCTTGTTTCTTTCTATGATAATTTTCCAAGTTTTGTTCACGCCTCTTATGTTCTTCTTCTTTTGACAATTTTCGTTGAGACACATTTTTTCTTTTTCTTTGTTGTCCCATTTTCTTCTTCAACTTAAAGATGACTCAAAACAAGTCCTCTACCAACTTAGTTAAATTATCCTCCAAAATTTTCCTTGATAAAAATGAAAATTTTTCGAGCTCCAATATTTTCCTCCTTGATAAATGTGCAAAAAGTTCTCCAAAATCTGCGCTCCAAGTGCTATAAATGACAATTAATCTTGCAATTTGATATCTAGAATAATGAAAAATAAGCTTCTATTTATATGCATATGCAGGATGGGAAAAAAATTATTCTAGTGTACATGGAATAACTAGATCCTAGTTTAAATGAATCAAGTAGTAAACAAACAAGTTATTTCATTGTGGAGTTTGTTGTTATTTAATTCATAGGTATGCACAACATATCTAGTAATTTTAGAATTTTGTTAAAGTGTCAAAAATGTATATTAGAGGTATAATTTGAATTGAATTTCAAGTTACTTGTCAAAAATGTATAATAGAGGTATAATTTGAATTAAATTTTCTTCATTATATTTGAGTTGAATTTCAAGTTACTTGTCAAAAACGTATAATAGAGGTATAATTTGAATTGAATTTTCTTAATTATATTTGAATTGAATTTCAAGTTACTTGTCAAAAAGATTAAATCTTGTTCTCAACTCAATGGTTCATGTTGCTTAAGTCATTTTAATTTTTTTTTTTATTGTGATCAACATGAATGAACTTAATTATAAAGTGGCATTGATTTCCCTAAAATTCTACTAGAGATCAAATGTATATTGAATATAAGGAAATGTAAGTTGTAAGAGATCATAAAATAAGAAAACATGTATGTATATTGAATATTTAAAGCAAATGCATACATATATTATGTGTAAGCATGTTTAAACCATAAGCAAACACATGTACATTCATGTAAAGGGATTCAATACATATAAACATAACACATATTATAAGCAAAGAGGCAAACGTATGTATATATCATATAAGAATATATATATACATATCATATAAGCAAAATGAAAATTAAAGATCATCAAATTTCAAATACTAAAGATCAACAAATAAGCAAATGTATGTATATCATATAAGCAAATGTAAGTTAGAGATCATCAAATCTCAAATACTAAAGATCATCATGTATAAGCAAATTCATGTGGTAAAGATCAAAAATCTAGTGTGCATGGCCTAATATGAATGTCTACTCCTAGTCGAATGTCCATCTGAATGAGAACGGTCCTGCTTTGATGGATGTGCTGAGCCCTGTAAATAAAATTGTGTACAAGATGTGTTAAATACATATAATTTATATTAAATAAATTTTATGAAAGTTATTATTAAATGAACTTGTATTTTTAAATATCAATCTAGATCTATGCATACATAAATATTGAATGTACATATACACATGTGATTATATAAAAATGAAAAACTCACATGTCCACAGGCAACAGATTCATCCATAGAGTCACATCAATCATGCACATGATCTAGACCAAGGCTAGGAGTGATATGAGGTATGTGCACCTATAACAATATATATACATATATATATATCAACTTACATGAATATCTAGTTAAAAAAAATTAAAAAATAATGAAAAAAGAATTGAAACATGCACATGCACACGTACATGATTATCATCTGATATCGGATGACATAAGTCCTCTGAAACAATCACCTCCACCATATCCACCAAATGGTCAAGCAACGAATCAACATCTGCATCCATCTGATCTATCCCATGTTGTGCCATAAATGATGAATGTAGAGGACTATGAAGGTGAGATGGCATCGACGATTATGAACCAAAACCAATCAACATATCAGCAAAACCCATAGTCTGTGCAGCTGCCGAATGAACTATAGGTGGATCCTAATGTGCAATAGTGCTCGACTGAAAGTGATGGGATCCTGGCACTGAACGAACTCTATGTCTCAAATGATCTCTAACATGCTCTATACCAATCCCACTGTCTGATGCAATGTTGGCATATGGCTCCAACAGGTCCTCAACCAAACAATGCAGAGTCATGCATGACATATCTCCTATAAGTGCATCAAGCTATGTAGGAGTAGGGATGCCGACCACTGTAAAAGGATCCATGGTGGTCCATTGTGCTGAAAATGGCATGGATCAAGAATGTCTGGACATCAAATACTGACCTACACAATCATTAGATATCCTAGTGGTGGCAGCCACAATCTCACCGACAATGTCAATTGCTTCCTTTTGGGAAGCAACAACAACCTCATCTGCTATGGGGGCTAGAGCTGGGGTGAGAGCAGGAGACCTCTCACCAACCAATACCCTAAACACTGGGGGTGGTCTATCTACTCGACGATAGGTGGGCCTATTAGCAATCCTACCACACCCCTGACCAACATATGGTGGAATGTCCAGGTAGTTAACTTTGAGGCCCAAATGGACCTTAGCATACAACTGTTGAACAAAATACAATGGAATCTGGTCATTGTTTGGGTATAGACCATGTGCTACTAGAAATCGTGGATAGATTAATGAGGCCATAGCATGATTGACACATCTAGTGGTGTGGTATCCCCTAACCTTACACACATTTTGATAAAATGGAAAAAAGTGGTTTTTATCATTTCTTTGGTGACACTATCCTATATTTGTTTAAGGGGAATGTCACCATGTACTTCTTCCCACATGCGGGAAAGAATAGCAGTCACTCTATCTGAGGAATATGCACTAGTCCTCTCAAACTCATCTTTTAGTTTTTCTAGACTATGCAATATTAACATGCATGGTTCACTATATATCCCCGGGTTTGCACCCTGTGCTAATGAATCTCTCAATTTTTTAATCTCATTATTATTATTTGCAAACAAAGAATCTGGCGCAGGTGGAACATGATGTACATTTTCCATGTTATATATATAGTACACCTAAAAGAGCAATGAGACTTTGGTAAATAATATATCTAGATAAAGGGTATACAAATCTAAAATAGTTGTAATAATTCATCTACTCATCAATAATATTTTCATACCATTAACAATTTAAAAAGAATTGGAAGACAACTATAATCTATAACATAGCATCCTTAAATGGTTCAAATTTTAAATGAAACAATGAAAGAAAGAATAAGAATACAAAGATTAGTATAAAATTATTTGAAAATAATTGGGGATAAAAATATTTAATCTAATAGTTGTTAACATAAATGAACTTCAAAATTTATCTAGTTAAGATATGTCTAAAATTAAGAATTCACACTAGAATATCAATATTCCATAAGAATCTCATAAAGAGGATGAATCGTTAAATTGAATAAAGCTATAAATTGAATCGTTAAAACTAATTTATTAATAATCAAATCTAATAAAGTTTGACTTCATATTGCATGTACTTGTTATAAATATCTCACTAATCGAACCATACATTTTATATATGTTAAAAAATATATAATTGTTATGCCCATAATTTTTCACTATATCTTGACACATGGATCTCCTTCAACTAGATCAATTAAAAATTATTTGTAATGTTGGAGGAAAATGGATTTAATATCATTAGAGTTGTCATGGAACTACCTCTCTTGATCAATGATAGATATTATCCACTCTTGAGAATGTAAATATGTTCGAGATAACTAAAAAATAATTTGTATCCCTTATATCCTTTCATCCAATGTAGCCTATCTCTTAATTGAGATCCTCTACCACAATTAAGTTCAAATCTTCTAAGTTTTATTTCAACGAAGCAACCACTCATTGTAGAAAAGTTATTAGTAAGTGCTAAAGCCAAAACAAGTTTTTTTTCTTCTATTTGGATCCATATTTTTTTTCCATTCTAGATCTCTTTCTAGCCATATTCTTATTGTAAGATCATAGTAAGGTATTGCAATAGATTTAATCGCATCATTCCACAATTGTATCCACTTACCATTTTGATGAGGTCTAGGAACATCAACCAAAGGGATATTAGGGAAGCAAGGTGATCAATTTGATTTAGGTGGGAAGTGTTAAGCTTGAAGGATAGATTATTAGGTATGAGGAATAAGAAGTTTGAAAAGTTTAAAGAATTGGGAGGTGATATGTGAGATAGGTTTAAAATAGAATCTACTTAAATAAGGGTGTTTTGTGGAGAGGGGACAATGGAAAGAGAAATAACTAAGTTTTAATCTATCAATACAACTAAGTTTCCCTTAGTTCACCATCTCTTTAGTTGGTCCAAGTGAACTAGTGATCAATATAAGAATATTTTTTGTCTAAAATGGGATCTAAACCCCCCATGGTATTTCTAGTTAGGATGAAGGAATTCAATTATTTTTTAGAGAGTTTATGAGAACTAAACCAACTTGTATCATGGTTTTTTCCACCATATCATATTCACCTCCTTGTAGCCATTTAGTCATAGGGAGGGCATAAAAATCCATTCCCACAATTTAACTTGAGATGAGGAGTCATTAGGCATGTACAATAAAGAAAAAATGAATAGGCGTTCCTTGGATTAGTAACTGTAAGCACTAAGCACAATTGTTGTTGGGATCCACACCTCAATAGATGATAAACCTAGCCAAGTATTGGGAAAGGTGGGTCAACCTTGCATCCCAATATTTTGATTTATTATTTTGTCCTCATATTAGGAAATGAGTCATCTCACTTTGTGTTGGTAGTTATTTGTCATTTTTTGAATGCTTCAAGGGAGGTGTCTAAGATGTTCTAAATGCATATAATATTATTATAGCTTTATAAGATGAAACCCTCTTATGACATTTAAGAGCATGACTATAGAATATTTATAGTAAAGTATTGACCATCATTATGAAAAATCATAAGAATTTTTTTAAGAAATAGCAACCGTGTCAAGGAAAAAGATGTGGATATTTACAAGAACTTTTTTTTTTTAAGCAAAAGTGGGAGACCAATTATAATTTTATTTATATATAATATTTTACATATAGTTGGTTCAGGCGGACATACTGGTGGGAAAGAACCAGCAAGAAAACCCCCAGTTGCAGTCCGAGTAACAAATTTTACAAAATATCAAAAAGACTAGTGAGGTCCTAGTACAAATGACCAATTGTCTGATTACAATGTTACAAAAGAACATTGGTTGAATACATCAGTACATATGCACATTCTCTTATGCACCCAGAATACCCAAAAGAAGACATCATACTAGATATACCCGTGACCCGAATACATAACACAGTGGAGATTACAAAACCTTACTAAACATAAGACTGATAAGCTAGGAAGCCACTTTAAAAAAGATGCAGATTTTCCACCAACATGCTGAAAGCCATTAACCGAGCTTTCTTTTGTTTCCACTTGTTTACCTTTGTGTTGGTGATCATGCTCAAACGAAGGTTTTGATTTATTTTAATATCAGACACATAACGACAACATAATTTCTTTTTGGATGAAGATCATGGAAGTTGCAAATCATGAATGCAAACATGACTTCTCAAGAAAGAAATGGCATGATATTTTCTTTTTAAATCATCAATCTCCTCCATGGAAATGGCAGATCTGTATCTGTTTAGAACTTGGTAGAGATGTGAAGAAGTGTCATGCATTGTGGATAATAACATGCCTTGGAATATGTGAACATAGGTCTCTTCTTATGAAACAAAACCTTCTTTGAATAATTAACATTAGAAATTAATACAGTTTGGCAAGCATATTGTATAATCACACTAGAAACCAACAATGGAAGATTGAGAGTCTCAACTAAGAATTCCACCAAGTATAGATAACATTCATACTAGAAGCCAACAACAAAAGACCAAATTTCATAAATAAAGTTCATGTGTTATATATCATGCCTTTGAGGGGTCCACAAGTACCATGAGCCTTTTGAAATCCTTCTCCATATAAATGCATCCATTCCAAGACCATTAGGAGGTGGGTATACAATATGAACCAAGTATTAATTTCTAATGTTAATTATTGAAAGAAGGTATATAAATTATTCGAGCATCTTAATTCTCATATATAGAGTTACATCTTAGTCAATTTCTCTTGATGTATGAGTTCCATATATTTGTAAATTTTTCTTAATATAAAAACATATTTTATTTCATTTAAATTAACCTATTTATTCCATGTTACAAAGGATGCTCTTATTTTAAATTATAAGTATATAATTCAAAATTAATTAGTAATTTTCAAGATAGAGTACACACAATTTCTTTAGTTAAAATAAAATAATATTCTTATTTCCATGTGAGAGTTATGTAGAATGGTAGTTAGATGTCTAAAAAATATTTCTTTCATATATACTAAATTTTTATCATTGCACATTATGAGTCTCAATTATATATCCAAGCACATAAAAAATTTATAAAGTGGAAAGAAAAATAATCACACATTTATCATATTTTTGTAAGGTGTTCGAAAAGACTAAAAGTTTCCCTAGAAAGAACTAATTAATGAATAAAAAAAATGGAAAGTGTCTACCTCATTGTATGTTGACCTTTCCCATATAAAAAGATCAAGGAAATGCTAAATGAGTTGATATAAGAATTTTTAAGAATGAAGGCACAAAATTCATAACACTTTAATCCTAAAAGCAACAAGAAAGGCAATGAATAAAATCTTCCTAGTTATTTTGAAAGAAACTTTAAAAGGTTCTAAATCCCCTTCACACCCCTTTCTAAATGAAGATAAAATAAATAAGTTACCAAATATTTCTTTGAGTTTAAAGTGGTGATTTTAATATGATTTGAGAATAAATAAGATAAATTAGATGAAATCAAGTTTTGTTGTAAAGGTGATAAATTTTGGGGGAATAAGATGAAAATAATTTTGAACCTAGTTGACTCATTAAATGGAAATAAGATAGATTTTAAAGGGGATTTATTTAAAATATGTAATAGATAGATATGTACTAATACATTATATTCTCTATTAGATAGTTATTTCTTCCATAAACATTTCTTACAATCTTATAATCTATTAATAATAGTGATGTGTGCATCCCTAGACACTCTTTGATAACCACACTATTAATGTTTCTATTTTTAATAGAGGATACTCTAATTGAAAAGCATGTATACCATTAAGGATAAAATTTAGACTTTATGTTGAAAGAAAATGTCAAATATTTAGAATAAAAATGGCAGGGATGGAATACAAGCTTCAAGAATCTCCTTGTAATAATTAATTGCAATAATAAATGATTAAAACTAAACACGAATGGATATGTCACCAATAATTTTTAGATAAAATGACTAAAATTAGAGCCAAGATATCTTAGTTCAAGTATCATGATAAAGGTATCAAATTCTTATTCAATGTAAACACAGCCGAGTTTGTTAGATAAAAAGTTTGCCCCATTAATACTAGGGGAGCATTGTCTAATGAGATTAAGTTGACACTATATTCAATTTTTAGAAGTTATAACCCTAACATTTATACGAGGCTTGTAAAATAGAACCTTATTAGGAAGAGTAGGAGAGGAGAAATGAATCCATAATAATTATACTTATACAAATAAAAATAATAATAATGTTGAACCATTTCAAAATGTTAAATTTGTTTCACTAATATGGTGATCAATAGCTAATTTGTACAAGGAGGTGCAATTTATAGGGAAATGAAGACTACATAAGAGGAGAATTTATAACATAGTAGCTTGGTTGTAGTTGTTTCTTGAGTATTAACTATTTTCTCTTTTTTCTTTTGTTGTTGAATATTTTATTTGATCTCTTAAAACTTATCAATGGTACTTGATCTTCATAATGATTATTTTCTTTTTTTTCAATTATTATCATCTTAGAAGGAATACCATTTCAATTTAGAGCAGGGAGAAATGTATTTTTCTTTTAAAGTATTTAAAATATTATATTTATTTGATGGTTCCTTCTTAACCTCTTCCACTCCTTGGAAAAAATTATCCAACCACTTGAATCTCCTTATATTAATCAATTTACTTCTATGATTTATGTATGTGTTTTTAGTGATTTACTCTTTATCCTTTCAATTTATTCATGATATACTTTAATATAGTTATAACAAGTATATAATAGTTTTTCATAATTGGATATGCCTTAAGAAACTCTTTAAACGTGAAATTATTTGATGAGGGAAGATATAAATTAAGGTTATTCTTTCTTACTTACCTCATGCTCATCCATATTTTTTGTCCATAAATATCTCAAATCAAATTGGATTTTGCAAAGAGGATAGCTATATTTTAAATATTCGCTCTTAGTCAAAGTCATTTATTTCTTTGTACAAATTTAAAATTGATTTATGTAATTTAATTTTTAATAGTTTTAACATAGATATATGAAGAATAGTTTTAAATATATATATATAGTAAAGTGGACATATTTTTATATTTTCCTAATAAGTATAATGCCTAATTCTCCTCAATGGGTTAAGATGACTCTTAATAACATAGTTAGCTCATGCAAATGTAATAGTGTAAAATACGGTCATGAAGGTGCATTTAAAAATGATTTTTCCCCTATATGGGGGAGATAATGTGATGAGGAGCATATATATGTAGTGGGTGAGGATCATAAACAATGAATCCCTATCCAAGTGATGAAGTAACATAGATCTAATTGGCTTGATAATTATCATGTCATAATCAATTATGAGGGACCATGTTGACAAATAATCATGTAAGTGTAAATAGATAATGATGTGATTGTGAAGGTATATGTAAATCTAATTGTCCCTAGATGGAAAGGATAACACAATAAATATCATTAGGTGAAATGGGTATAGAAAGGTCATATGTGATGAGTAAGCACCATTTCCCACATACAATAGGATCACCAATAGTATAATTTAAAATGCATGATATTATCTAGTTATTTCATATTTTCAATTGGGAGTGAAAAACCAAATGCACAAGTGTTGAACTAGGGAATAATGGTAAAAGGACTAATCCAATTGGGTCAAAATTTACCAAAAAAATGACTTCTATGAAATTTGGATTATATTTAGATTTATATGAAGGATGAGTTCCCCTCATGGTAAAGCTCATTGGACAACACCATTTTTATTTTTTCATTAATTATCTTTGGTATATGTACATAGATCAAGTATAATGAGTTTACTTATTGTTTATCCAAGGTATCAAACTCTTGTAATTGGTGTTCTTGATATGTGTAATCATCAATGCTATCACTAAGGGAGATACATAATGATAGAATCTTAAGCTCAAGAGGCATTATGGCCTCCATTTCATAAACTAAAGAGTAAGCCTAATGGGAGTTTGTATTCTAGTACAATATGCCCATAATGTTGGGACAAGCTATGTGTGCATATTAGTACCATTTTTGTCAATTAAATTTTGTAATATTTATTTAATAGTCTTTTACTAGAAAATTTAATAATACCTTCATTCCTTCTAATCCTAATAGAACTATTTTATTATACATTTCATTCAAAAAATCTAGTTTCTTTCCTCTAAATTTATTCTTCGATTCATACATTTAGTTCACCAACCATTTTTGGAGTAATGTCATAAGACTCAAAGGAAAAATATGAAGAATTTTATCCAAATTTCCATTGTATGCACCCTAAACTTTTTACCATGAACTGTTTAATGAACTGTTTGATATAGGGCATCTATCATACTCCATCAAAAATTACCATGAACTATTTGATATAATGCCTCAAATACATTTGTTAATGAATTGTTTGATATAGGGTGCATACAATGGAAACACTATTTCTATCATACTCCATCAAAAATTACCATGAACTGTTTGATATTATGCCTCAAATAAATTTGTTAATGAATTATTTGATATAATGCCTCAAATAAATTGGAGGTGCCCTAGTATAAATGTATGCAAAATGTGGAAGCATAGACAGGGCATGTTTATTTTTCAACAGAGTAGAAATGTATCATTGAAATAATGTATGTTGAAAAGACTTTAGAAACTTTCAAACAAATGCAGTTTCCATTCAACATATTTGCAAAATTTTTCATTTAGGGTTTCAAAATTCAACAAACAAATGCATTTTCAACTCTATGAAATTTTATTTTTTTCAAACCTGGTGCTCGATATGAAAGTTGGGTTGATGAACTTTGGAAAGATGAAGTTGAATTTGCATTTTCCGCTGGAGAGATGAAGTCGTCACCATTTGCAATCATGTTCAGTTCACCATGTGCATGTAAGCACAGGGAAAGCAATGATAGAAGGCGAAAATGATAGTGACATTCACTATTTTTTTTGGTTTTATTTTAAGGGGTTCAGTCGAAACCATGTTCGACCAAACCCCTTAAAATATTATTTATTTTTTTAGGGTTTGTGTGTTCGATCGAACCAAGGTTTCGGCCGAACATATATGTTTGGTTGAACATATAATGTTGTTCGGCCGAACCAATGGGTTCGACCAAACCCGTCAACTATGGCAAAAGGAAAAAAAAAGAAATTTCCTTCCTCATCTCAATTGTAAACCACTATTGTGGTTTGACCCAGGTATCAATAACATTAGTAAAATCATGCCAAGAACATATGCAACCCATAAACTACAATCACAAGCTCCCTATATCAAACTTGTCAATGGAGAACATACATATCCATGAACTCCCACTACATAGGTAATGTCAAAGAATATCAAGTCTACCAATCAACACTATATAAAATTATGATAAATGATCAATAATAAAATACCAAGAACAATAACAATGATCCACACCTGCAACCCAAATAGTTGCATAATCTCTCACAACATGTTGCCACCATCCTCCTGAATCATATGAACGTGAACCTCTAGGAAGGAACCATGAAGAGAGAAAACATGTAAACCATAACATGTCCTTCTACCAATACCTCAAAGAGCAACACTATATCAAGTATGATCTCCTAACAACCCCAAATGAGAAACCTCAACAACACCCAAAACAATGTTCGATCTCTTAGATCAAACAACATAGGAATCATTTAACGATGCCAACATGGATGTAAGCATCTCTAACCAAGAAGATAAAACTCAAAGTAACCATTCACAAATCTGAAAATTATCCCATAAACCATCTCCTAAACTCCTCATCAATAAATGATATCATGAACTCAAATGCACAAGGAGATAACCATGCTAAACATCTCTCAAAATGAATCCTCCATAACTAACTATCCATAGCTCAAGATCCATATCTATGAAAGATAAAACAATATCAAATCATGCTAAACCATCCTCAAATGAGTATCCAAAATCAATCATCATCAATCAACTCATTCCCATGAGAAATCAAAGCATGAAACATAACACATCTAAAAGAAATAATGGGAAGATACCTCTCAAATGATAAACTGCTGAGTAGACCAAGAGTGGGGAATGGGAATGCTCCTCCAAGATAACCAAGTAATAATGACTCACTCTAAGAAAAATCTCCTCTATCAATCCATCATGAACTCATGTCCATACCCAGTTGAAATCTCCTCAGTCTTCCTATTGAAACCTCTAAAGAGTAACCGTCTCAAGCAAATATCTCTAATCACAAGAGAATTCCAGCCTCACCCATGTCTCCAAGTATCCATGAGAACCTATAACTAATCAATACATGTCAAACACCAAATGAAACATATCACCATCATGAAGTAATCAAGAAAATGATCATGTACTCAATACAAAGAGAACTACCAAGATCAATGTCAAAGCTCCAACTGCAGAATCAAGAGCCTATCATGACATCCATGATCTAACCATCTCCTCCTAGGAGATCACATGCACCAATACATACATCTTGGTATCAAGAGAACACATATCATGCCTAAAATCTAAGCTAGTATCAAGAGTAAACCATGGTATAATATCAAACACACTCTAAACCAAGAAACCATATCTCCAAACACATGAAGATAACCATCACCAATGATGCATCCATGTCACCGCCAACAACTCCCACTAAACCATGATACCAAGCTACACATGGCATCATGACTACTATCTCCTCCATGAAGATCATCTAGGTCTACACATACTCAACTGCAATGCCAATAACATACAAGTGAAACCAAGATCTCCAAGCTAAAAAGATACATACAACCGCCAAAAAAAATCAAGAACCAATCCTACACTGCTAAGTCATCACTATCAAAATCTCCCACTGAAAGTGTATAATCAATAAATGTACCAAGCTATAATGACATCATGATCAAGCCACATGCTACAAGTCCCATGAATTGACTAATCAGGTACTCTAACCATCCATCTTCTCATCCCAAAGCAACATACCAATGTACAAATGACCACAAACAAGGCCAACTAATGAAATCTACAACAATAATAAATCAAACCCGGTGGATATAGAAAATCCACATTCAAGTCATCCCATTGCAACTAAATGGGTGATCAATCCATACAACTACATAGCTCATAGATCCAACCACTGAAACATGCAAACTCATCGTCACATTAGTAAATTGTAAACTGAGATATCAAAGAAGATAATCCTATAGACATCAAGACTCAAACACCAAATCAACCACATATATGATTTTCCAACCATGTCCACAAATGAGTAATCATAGTTAAGGAACCAAATAAACATCAAGAAGATAAGAACAATCTCCTAACACCAAACCATATCACCACCAAACAACCACATACATAATCATGTCATGTGTAATGCCCCTCTGTGCTTCATCCTAGCAATGCAACTTGGTCTGTTCTTGTTGATGTCATTTTGTATTCTGATTCGTAGTTGGGTCTGGTTTTGCAGGATAACATGTTTATGATTGTGTTTTGTCTGATTAATTGGTTAAAATTGAAAACATCAAATCAAAAGAATTTAATTAAATAAAATATTGTGAAAGTACAGATATATTTAATTATAATAAATTAAGATTTATTCTTTTAAAATGAAAAAAATTAAATTTAAGTAATAATTAATAAATTATAAACTCAAGATTTATGGTGTGCAAAGAGGGTTGAAAGTTATATTAGAAGGTAAATTAAGTGTAAATCTTGAAAAGGAAGGAAATTTTGAAATTAGTTATGGGTATTTATTGGAAAGGAAGTGGAGTTAACTCCACAATGACAATTGGCATTTTTCTTTCAGAGAAGAAAATAATTCTGGTATGGTGTGTGTACGATAATTTTTGGGGGTTGAGGGTTGTTTCTATATAGGAATTGATCTGAGAAGAGTTGGAGGTTGGAACTACAGGGGAAGTGGATACATAGAGTTGATAGCACAACATCATCATATTTGCAGGAGTATCCAGGTTCCTTTGTTGTTTTAAAGCATTTCTTCCTTAATACTGGAATTACTGGAAATGAATATATGATAGAAACATTGTCTGTAGATTTACGCTTTGCCAAATGTCTTGGTTGGAAATTCTTGTTGTCATTAAATGCAATGTATTTGAAACCTTCCTCCAAAGAAGTATATTTAGAAAAATTTTGAGACTCTTTTCTGTCCCCAAAACCAAACTTTTACCCATTGGATTCGTGTGTGATTAAAATTATTGTGTTTGCTTATAGAGTTTGTCGTACTTTAATTGGTACTGCCTAGAAAATTTTAAGTAAAATAGGATAATTGAACCAGTCGATGCCCTTGTTTGCCTCTAATATATTAATGAATTTTTGTCTATCTAGATTGTTAATATTTTTTCAAGACATTTTTTGTAGTTGATTGTTTAAAAATTCTCTCTGTAAAAATTAAAAAAAGAAAAAGAGATAAATTGTGTCTCCCTTCTAGTTGCTTCACAGAGGTAAACAAGGAAGTTTCACTCTGTCGAACACATTCTAGGTTGTGTGCTGCTTCAGCTTAATCAAATGCCTTAGTAGTTTATATGAAAATTTAGTGACCATGAATTTATTAAAAAACTCTAGCAATCAAAAGGGTGGATACAGGAAGTTAGAATTCTGCATAGTATTTAACATTCTTGTACAATTAAAGGCATGATAATGTGTGCAAATATATGTTTATGGCTCGAAAACATGAATTTTGTGTTCGGCACATGCCTTCCTATAGGTATTAGCCGAGGTTTCTTTTATGTCATAGATTAGACTTCTCTTTGTGTTTTATTCTTTTTACTACTAGCAGACTGAAGGTGGATTCTAATCTTCCTCGTAGAGCTCTCTGTTAGTTTTGTACTTTGAGTCTATAGTCATGCATGATAGCTAATAAATAGTGTTCCATGCAAATTATGGTATTTTTCTTTAATTGGTGGTTTACCAAGTGTTTTTCCACGACACTTGAGCATATCAGGAAGTTTAAAGGTTTACTTATCCTCTTGATTCTGCCAACAATCTATCACAATTGCAACACATAAAATAAAAATAATGTCATGCAGTTTAAATAACCTCCTTGATTTCAATAACAACCTGTCCTAGTTGCAATAATTAATCATAGAAGGGAGTGGATGTTTAAATAAGCTCCCTAATTGCTTTCGTAACTAGTCATAGTGGCAATATTTGAACATGGTAGGGTGTATAAATTTAAATAACCTCCCTAATTCTATTCAAACCTCTCATAGTTGCAACACTCGAATCACAAAAGGTAGTAGAGGTTTAAAATACCTTTCTGATTTCTTTTGCGACTTGTCATATCTGCAGTACTTGAAAATAGAATGTTGTAGATGTTTAAATAATCTCCTTGATTCTATTGTTAACCTATCATAGCTAAAGCACTTGAACATAATAGAAAATTTTAAAGGTTTAGATAATTCCTTTGTCATTTCAAACTCTCTCATTGCTACAAATTGGCTGTGGGCTTGATCATTTGTGTCATTGTCTAGAATGTTAAAATTATCTTTATATAATAATTCCCTTCTCCTTCCTAGCTCATAACAGTCTTGGTGGTGGTTGCGTGTGTTTGGAACCATGATGCCATATATGGGAATTAGGATAACATTCTTCCTTTTTTCAATCTGATTCATTAGCTCTTTAGAGACGAGTTATCTTCCTCAATTTGTAGGAAACCATTTTTGTGGTCGTTGCCTTTCTGCTCAATAATTTTATGTCAAGATAACTCACTTATCACAACCAATGCCTTTCTATCATGTTCTTGCATCTTTTTCTTTTGAAATTCACCAGTTTGGTTCATAACAATATTTCTTACAGATTTCATACATATCACCCATCACTGCTTTTAAGTCAGGTTCCTATTTTTCCCTTCAACTATCCTTGCTACATGTGTGAAATTGAAATAACATAAAGCCATTTTTTCCTTACTATCATCATAAATCATTATCTAGGCCTTCAAATCCTAACACAAAAAAAAACATGTCATTGCATTAGATCTTAATGATGTTGTATCCTATACTAGGTAAATCTTGGTGTGAACTATATATGTGCCTTATTTAGTTTTGAGTTTCATTTTGAATAACTAATGTCTATTTTCTTAAAAAAAAAAATGTTTGTTTTTTCGTAGAAGAAGTTTTTTCCTCTAGGGTTCTTGATAGGGTGTTACACATGGTATCAGAGCCCAGGTTTAAACACTAGGTGCTATGGGTATAACAATTAACCCATTAAGTTTTCTTATATGTTTGGTTTTAAGTTTACTCTTTCCTTGTTGACCTCATCTAATACCTTGAACTTGTCTTGGTGTGTCTGCGTAGGATCATGCTTAGGATACGAGGTAGAGGTCGAGGGTAAGGAAGAGGTCGTGGTGGTGGCCGTGGGGTGAATCACCTAGATTCACCTCCACAAAATTCTCATGAGTCAGATCGTGAGTAGCATCAAAGTTCACAGAACAACTAGGGTGGTGTAGGACAAAATTAGGGACAACCTGGCATGGAGGGTGCACAATTGCACCAATTTCTAGAGGAGGTTATTTCCCAACTTGGTTTGAGGTGGGAAGTTGAGAAGTTAGTGATTCAAGAGAGAGAGAGATCTCCCAGGAGGAGGGAGTTGGTTGTTGAGTAGGATGCCATTCTAGTTCGTCACATGAGGGACCTACTTCGTGCACATCCTATGACATTTGATGGGTTAAGCAGTGGACTAGAGGCAGAGACCTGGCTTATCGACCTGAACTAATGTTTTGTGATGCACAATCCATATGGTAGCAATATCGAGGATAGATGCCCCATTATGCATCTTCATGGGTTTGCTTCCACGTGGTGGCGTCTTAAGGAGTAGAAGCTCCATCTGAATATTGACTCAGTGTCATGGGAGATGTTCTTGGAGTGATTCAGAGCCTGATTTTTGTCTGACCATTGGCAACAGTGCTGAGTAGATGAGTTTCATGAGCTTAGATAGTTGGCTATGCTAGTGGAACAATATGAGAGGAAATTCTATAAACTTAAGTAGTACGCTAGTATTGGTGATGATGAGGGCATGCTAGTACAACATTTTATCAGGGGCTTAAATTCCCACATCAATGGTGGAGTTCAAGTTTTCAAGCCGAAGGCCATGGAGGTAGCCATGGAAAAAGTTCAGATTATTGAGGAGAATCTAACTATGGCTTTAGTTGGACAGACGAGGGTTCAAATTGGTAGTGCACCTCCTATTGGTCTTAGATCTCAGGGTGATCGAACTTAGGCTACGAGTTCCTCCAAGGGACATCAAGCACCCGCTAAGAGTGAGCATCAGCAAAAACATTCCCAGTCAAAACCTGGGAACTCTCAATATCAGTCTGGTAATAGGTCCCAGAGAAGGAAGATCAGATTGGCATCGAGCTAAGCAGTATCATCTCGACTGTCCTACTCAGAGTTCTAAGTCTACGTTTAGTGGAGGTAATTTTCCATAGTCTAGTACTCCTTCAGGTGACAGAGGATTCAATAGAGGTACATGATGTTTTGCTTGTGGTTAGTAGGGTCACATTGCAAGACATTGTCCTTAGAAGGTCACTTCTGGATTCAGTCACAAACTGACGACTTCTGAGTTGACAATAGGTGATGTCATCAGATTGCATAGGGTGTTTTCCGTAGTGTATAACCGCTAGGTCAAGCACCAAGGTGTAGTTGGAGAGACTTCTAGAAGAGGACAAGCAACATTCTTCGGAAACTGTGCATGTCCTGCAGCGTCAGGAGTTGACCCTTGAGGGGTGAGTCTTGGTCCAAGTGCGGGTCTAGTGGGATCCTAGTGTTGAGTCTTCTATCTCTTGGAAGGGTGTATCTCAGATGTGTGTGTTACCCATTTTTTGTTATAGGCTTCCAGGAGTAAGCCTGGTCTTTGATGTAGTGTTTTCAGTTTGCTTATGCTTGGACAGCTTCTTAGATTTGCATTCGAACTCTATGATGTATTTATTAGAACCTATGTTACTATTTGATAAATATTATGACTCTATTGGTTGTAATTGAGATATGGTGATATTTTGATGTGTAGATGTTGATACTATTTTATTATATTATAATAATGTGTAGCTTAGTGATATTGATGACATTATGATGTTAATTCGATGATAATGTGATATTTGATGTTCTTATATATATCATGTTTTGTAGATTAGTTAATTGTTTATTTGAATATGAGGGATATGATGATGATACGAAATGTTATCATCTTGATATTATTGTTGTTTAGTGTCGATGATGGGGATAGTGTCACATCACTCGCTTGCGAGTTCCCTGCGATTCTATCATTTCCCCATCATGGTGTGATTGATTAAATCTTTATGCACATGCTCGACACTTCATTTTGTTGTAGACTGCAGGTACAAGGCATTGAATCCACTTGTTTATCAAGTCTAGCATGCCAGAGCCCAATGGAGTTGTTGTTCAAAGGTAACACTGGGTCTCCCACTTTGATTCATCGTCCTCGTTGAGGATGAATTCCTGTTGTTACAATTCTATCAGTAAGGTCAGTTTGAGCTAATTTGTCTCCATTGTTGTTGTTGTATGCCTTCCATTTTGTATTGTGGTTAAAAGTATTTTTTAATATTTGGTTCATTGATATGTTTATGTGCTTTTGTATATTTCATTCTTATTTTTTGACTTCCGGGAGTAAGTCGAGTCTTAGGGGGGAGGATGTAATGCCCCTCCATGCTTCGTCTTGGCAATACAACTTGGTCTATTCTTGTTGATGTCATTTTGTATTATGATTTGTAGTTGGGTCTAGTTTTGCAGAATAGCATGTTTATGATTGTGTTTTTTCTGATTATTTGGTTAAAATTGAACACATTGAATTAAAAGAATTTAGCATGTTTATGACAGTGTTTTGTTTGATTAATTGGTTAAAATTGAAAACATCGAATTAAAAGAATTTAATTAAATAAAATATTGTGAAAGTACATATATATTTAATTATAATAAATTAAGACTTACTCTTTTAAAATGAAAAAAATTAAATTTAAGTAATAATTAATAAATTATTTAAACTCAAGATTTATGGTGTGCAAAGAGGGTTGAAAGTTATATTAGAAGGTAAATTAAATGTAAAACTTGAAAAGAAAGGAAATTTTGAAATTAGTAGAGGAATAAAAATTAGTTATGGGTATTAATTGGAAAGGAAGTGGAGTTAACTCCCCAGGGGCAATTGGCATTTTTCTCTCAGAGAAGAAACTAATTCTGGTATGGTGTGTGTACGAGAATTTCGGGGGGTTGAGGGTTGTTTCTATACAGGAATTGATCTGAGAAGAGTTGGGGGTTGGAATTACAGGGGAAGTGGATACATAGAGTTGATAGCACAACATCCTCATATTTGCAGGAGTATCCAGGTTCCTTTGTTATTTTTAAGCATTTCTCCCTTAATACTGGAATTACTAGAAATGAATATATGATAGAAACATTGTTTGTAGATTTACACTCTGCTAAATGTCTTGGTTGTAAATTATTTTTGTCATTAAATGCAATGTATTTGAAACCTTCCTCCAAAGAAGTATATTTAGAAAAAAATTGAGACTCTTTTCTGTCCCCAAAACCAAACTTTTACCCATTGGATTCGTGTGTGATTGAAATTCTCTCGTTTGGCTTATAGAGTTTGGCGTACTTTACTTGGTACTGCTTGGAAACTTTTAAGTAAAATAGGATAATTGATCCAGCTGACGCCCCTGTTTGCCTCTAATATCTTAATGAATTTGTGTATATCTAGATTGTCGATATTCTTTCAAGACATTTTTTGTAGTTGATTTTTTAAAAAATTCTCTCCGTAAAAGTAATAATTAAAAAAAAAAGATTAATTATGTCTCCCCTCTGGTTGCTTCACAGAGGTAAACGAAGAAGTTTCACTCTGTCGACCATATTCTAGGCTGTGTGCTGCTTCAGCTTAATCAAATGCCTTAGTTAGTAGTTTATATGAAAAATTTAGTTACCATGAATTTATTAAAAAACTCTAGCAATCAAAAGGGTGGATACAGGAAGTTGGAATTCTACATAGTATTTAACATTCTTGTATAATTAAAGGCATGATAATGTGCACAAATATATGTTTATGGCTCAAAAATGTGAATTTTGTGTTTGGTACATGCCTTCCTGTAGGTATTAGCTAAGGTTTCTTTTATTTCATAGATTAGACTTCTCTCTGCATTTTATTCTTTTTACTGCTAGCAGACTGAAGGTGGATTCTAATCTTCCACGTAGAGCTCTCTATTAGTTTTGTACTTTGAGTCTATAGTCATGCATGATAGCTAATAAATAGTGATTCCATGCAAATTATGGTATTTTTCTTTAATTGGTGGTTTACCGAGTGTTTTACCACGACACTTGAGCATATCAGGAAGTTTAAAGGTTTACTTATCCTCTTGATTTTTCTGACAATCTATCACAACTGCAACATGTAAAATAAAAATAATGTCATGCAGTTTAAATAACCTCCTTGATTTCAATAACAACTTGTCCTAGTTGCAATACTTAATCATAGAAGGGAGTGGACGTTTAGATAAGCTCCCTAATTCCTTTTGTAACCAATCATAGTGGCAGTATTTGAATGTGGTAGGGTGTATAAATTTAAATAACCTCCCTAATTCTATTTGAACCTCTCACAGTTGCAACACTTGAATCATAGAAGGTTGTAGAGGTTTAAAATACCTTTTTGATTTCTTTGGCAACTTGTCACATCAGCAACACTTGAAAATAGAATGTCATAGAGGTTCAAATAATCTCCTTGATTCCATTGTCAACCTATCATAGCCAAAGCACTTGAATATAATAGGAAATTTTAAAGGTTTAGATAATTCCTCTGTCGTTTTAAACTCTTTCATTGCTATAGATCGACTATGGGCTTGATCATTTGTGATGCTGTCTGGAACATTAAAATTATCTTTATATGAGAATTCCCTTCTCCTTGCTGGCTCGTAACACTCTTGGTGGCAGTTGCATGTGTTTGGAACCATGATGCCATATATGGGAATTAGGACAACATCCTTCCTTGTTTCAATCTGATTCATGAGCTCTTTAGAGATGGGGTTATCTTCCTCAGTTTGTAGGAAACCATTTTTGTGGTTGCTGCCTTTCTGCTCAATAATTTTATGTCAAGATAACTCACTTATCACAACCGTTTCCTTTCTATCATGTTCTTGCATCTTTTTGTTCTGAAATTCACTTGTTTGGTTCATAACAATCCTTCTTACTTATTTCATACATATCATCCATCACTGCTTTTAAGTTAGGTTCCTATTTTTCCCTTCAACTGTCCTTGCTACATGTGTGAAATTGAAATAACATAAAGTTTTTTTTTCCTTACTATCATCATAAATCATTATCTAAGCCTTGAAATCCTAACACAAAAAAAAATGTCATTGCATTAGATCTTAATGTTGTTGTATCCTATAGTAGGTAAATCTTGGTGCACACTGTTTATGTGCCTTCTTTAGTTTTGAGTTTCATTTTGAATAACTGATGTCTATTTTATTTAAATAAAAAAAATGTCCATTTTTTATAGAATAAGTTTTGTCCTCTAGGGTTCTCGGTGGGGTGTTACATCCTGCCAATACTTCAAATGTGCCTTCATATCCATGACACCATAACCATAGCCAACATTATACCTATGCTCAACTATCACCCATACGAGACTCCAAGTCTCCACTCATGTCAAACCATGTCCTCAAAGCCGAAGATAACCTGTGTACCTATCACCATCAAATTCCAAACTTTGAAAAACACCTGTAAACTTGTACTAGGAAGCACCAAACTTATAATCAATTATACCATCATAAATATCATATAAAAACATGTACTCCCTTAAGGTTTTTCCTCTTGACTCGTCTGGATTCTCACACAATCACACCCTGAATCTTAGGCCCCTACAAGTGATCAAACAAGTACGAAACTCATCCAACACCACAAAATGATAAACTATCCTATCCATTGTGTAGTAAGCATCAGATGCTCTCCAATGCCTCTTCGAAATCAAAAATTTGATTTCATATGCAAAATTTATGCTCAAAACTGTGAAAAAGAGAACATCTAGTTTCTAGGCTTAAAAAACTGATCAAAATGGAAAAATCAAGAAACGAAACCTATACCACTACATAGTGCTCAAAAATAGCTTTCCAACAAGTAGAAGAAGTCAAAAATCCAACATTCTGGGCAAAAGTGTTGCTCGTTTGAAAAAAAACTGCTATATTTTGTCCAATTTGGCCTATAGGTGGCAACTAGGTGGCCCCCGGGTGGCGGGTTGGTGGCCCCACCAGTGATGATGGTGTGTTGGCGGTGCCTGGGCGGCACACTACTGGTGGTTCTGCCAACTAAGTGTCAGACATGAAAATTTTATAAAAAATGTTTTAATCTTCAAAAACCTTTACACCTCGACATATTTCAAATATTTCAAATTCCATTTAATAATCCGCATTTCAAATCTTATGACAAAATTAAAAATTGTTTTGAATACAATTTATATATTTTTGGGTAGATAATAGTTTTCCCATTGGGCGAGTTGGGTCACTAGTCCCACTGCTGATAGTTGGTGGTAGTGCTAGTGGTGGATAATACTGCTGACCAAAAATACATTTGTTGATGTGTAGACTGGGTGGGCATGAGGTCTATAGACATCGACTCCCTCAAATATATATATTTTTAAATTGTTTTAATTTTTTTATTAATAACCCTTTTTTTCTTTTGTAGGAATTTTATTTTAAAAAGGATGATTGAGTTTTCATTTTTTCAAGCCGAATTATTCATTTTTCTAATATTTTATTCTGTAGATGCCCTGGACAACCGTACGGTTGGGCCGAGGCTAAAAAAATTACAATTTTTTTCAAATTTTATGTCATTTTTCATGTCTTGAGCCTCCTGGATCCAATGATGAGGTCTATTTTGTCTCAAGAGGTCATCCATGAAATTTCTTCTAAAAAACCCTCATATGAAAACTCAAACCAAGAAAACCCTTTTGACCCATTTTTTGAAAGCTCCATGTTTGCAATAAGCCCAACAAATCTTGAAAACCCAAAAGACTAACTCTGCAAACAAACACCTACAACATGTGTTTCATATCTTGTAATGCCTCAAATCTAACATGCATAGCCATGGCTTCAACTTTGCAAAAATCTTTCAAACTAGGGTTATAACAAAAAACCCATCAACCATGAAACCTCTGATACCACTTGTTAGGAAATAATGCATTCAACTCACATACTTAATCCATTTCCTACATAACCCCATGAGAGATAAATATGCATACAAGTAACCACAATGCATAGATCAAATAGACAAGCCACAAGATAGCACAAGGTATACCTTGAGAAAACCCTCAAGAGGGAAAAACTCATCCTCCAAAAGTATTCATACTCCATCATATTATTTAGAAATAAAGTAATACAAGAGTTACAATGAATACCTCTAAAGCATCAAGCCTCTCAATTTATCCTCATGTGTCCAAGCATGAATCCATACATCCCATGCCATACTTGACATATGCACTCCTTAGAAAGACTGAATAATGACAATCGACTCACCCAACCAACCTTAAGCACTAAATACACGCTTGATTTTATAGACTCAAGCTCACATAAATACAACCAAGTGGTAAGATAAAACCATGTACCACAAAACCATGTGAACACTAAACCACTAATCCCTTATTTAATATTGGGTACTAAGTTTTCACTTTATTTAATATGTCTCCAATATTAAATTATTATCACATGTCTCCAACACATTAAATAATAATACCATGTTACAATACAACATAAAGCGGTCCTCAAATAATTACCTAGTGTGATTAACCACACCACCTAGGTGCATCACAACTAAATAATTATTTAATTACAATATTATAATAAATCATTTTATGTATGGTGTACAACACCATATCCCAACACACTTGATTTTTTTCTTCATAAAATTATATCCTTTTCTATAATTAATATCTAATAATTCTATGATTCTATTGATTATTATAATTAATCATTTCATTCCACGGACATCCATAGTGATTTCTATGTTGATTTCATGTATTACATGTCTCCATGATGGTTTCCTCCATGATTATTATCTCTCACAATGATACAAATGCTAATATTGCACCCTTTCCTATCTTTGAAACCTTATATTTTTATTCATCTTTTCTTAAGTGTTTTCTTTGTTGACTTAAGAAGGGGAACATAATTTTACCTTTTTGTCTTTATATTTATCTCCTCTTGTTTTCCTTTATTTCTTTTGTGCACTTTTAGTCACTTCTTGAGTTTTCTCTACAGGTTGACTTTCCTTTGGTCTTATTTACGTGTAATATCTTGCAATGTAACTTATTTACACCTATACTAATGCTTCATGAACTTATTTTTTACATTAATGCTAACTAATCCCAATGATTATAGCCATGGATAACCAAGAAAACATATAACCCATCCTTATCTAAAGCATCAAATTTGGAATGCAAAACATATTTATACATCAAGAGCTTTAAATCTTTAAAATTTTGAATATCCTTGTGGGTGTATTAAATTACCAGTTTTGAAAATGAAAATTAAAGTAAAACCCAATTCAATAATAAATAACTACATCAATAAGAGTGTGTGCACAAAAAAATTAAATTAAATTAGATCAATATTACCTCCACAAATGTGCCCATTCCTTACTAGACATTATACTTGATAGTGTTGCAAATTGGTTGTGATGTAGATTTACTTTGACTTTAGCATAACCTTGATTCACAAAATGGATGCAAAGATGGCTTGATTTCTCAAAATTTGTGGAGGATTTGATAGATTGAATGATGGCGCACTTGTATCTTTCACCAGATATTGATCAATGGTAGAGTGATTTATTTAGATCAATGGATGAGATTGATTAAGAGACCATGATGGTCATGCACATGACATGCGTCAAGATGATAGACTAGAATGATGAGTTAACTGGTTGTGCATGGATGAGTGAAGTGAGGGTGAGTAGAAGTGATAAGGATTTTCTTTTTCAATCAACTCACTAAATTAGGAGATAGAAGAATATTAATAAAATAAAATTGATTTACTTATTTAATTCAAGTGCATGAGATGAAGATATGTTTAGGAAATAAATAAAATATTAATTTTACTTATTTTTAGAAGAATTAAGAATAGAAAAAAATATTTGTTTTGTATTAATAATAGATTGATAACTATATACATTTAGAGTTGGTAGATATTAGTTCATCATGCTACAAAAAAGAAAAAACTGGGATATTGTAGATGATCAATTTTTTATAATTTTTACATCTTGAATCTATTTAATGTTGTATGCACCAAGACCATGCTATATACTATATCTTATATACAAAAATCCAACAATATTTGCATCATAGTTGATTTTACTATTTGGAAGCATTACTATTAGCCTCATCTTCCTCCTTGTTGACCCCTCCATTAGTCTGTCTAGTCACATCCCTCTCTAGTCTAGTTACAGAAAATGTATCACTCTCCTACTGAGCATGGTGACGGTGGACCCTGTGCCTCACTTTCCTTCCACCTGTTGTATTATTTTTGAAGGCTCTTTGGAACTCATTGAATGCTCTCTAGAATATATATGTTTCTCTATTGTTGAGATGACAGGCATGGCCACACCTTACATCTTCTTTGTTGATTCTAACCAACCCTTCCCTACAAATATTCACAAATTTGGACAAGGAGACCTCGATGTGGAGTGATACCTATAATGCAATAGTGAGAAATGTGAGCCTCTTTGACAACTTAGTAAGAACCCTCTTGCAACCCTTAAATTTATCATCATTTCTTGCTTTCCAAATGTGCCACATGATTTCGGTAGACAAACAATTCCAAAAGATATTACATTCCTTATTCATTTTGATATCACACATTAGAAATTTTTCTAGTTAATTCTATCTTCATTATCCCATATATACAAGTTACAACATAATAGTTTCCAAATTTCTCTAGCATAAAAACAGTCAAACAAAATGTGCAAAATAGATTCTAGAGTACGACATATGTTGCAAATATAAATATCATTCATACTAGATTATAGACTAGGTCCTTATAGATTGTCTTATCCTTGAGGTCAACAAGAGCTCCCCCATCCTTCCACAGAAGGTCATTGGCTAGATCCATCTCTTTTTTAGTATTTAAAGGGAATTTGGCCTCTTTGCAGGCCTCTAACAAGGTGGAGTGGGTCTTTATGTTAGAAGGGGGAGGTAAAATTCAACCCTCAATGCATCCTATCTTTTACCATTCCCTCCCTCTAAGACATCACTAAAGAACTTAATCCCTTTTTGACTCCACTTTTTAGCAAAGAAGCCCTATAGGAGAGTTAGGGGTTTTCCATTATGTTGTAAATTCCACCAAATAGAGCTATAGCTTTGGCACATGGAATTGCTAAGAGTTATGTTGGTTGATTTAAATTGAGCAATGTTTGGTAAGTTCCCAAGCCTTCCATAGGATTTTGAAAACTAGGGACCCAACATGGGTCATAGGATGTTTGCTAATGAGAAATGTCACTTAAGAGGAGTAGCCTCCAAGCCTTAGTCTGCCTTAACACTACTGACTGAATTTTATTTTTGACCAGTACCTGCTAAGGTTCGTCACTAGCCAATGATTTCACAATATATTTAAATGCTAATGCAATTCCTTGAAGCGTCAAATCATTTAAGCCTAGCCCACCATGCATTTTATCTAAGCAATTCCATTCCCAATTTATCGAGTGCTTTTTCTTTTTCCCTTTATCATATGACTAGAGAAAACCCCTTATTCTTTTTCAAATTTCATTAATTTGGTAACTACATAAAAACCAAACATACGCAAAATAGATAATGTAAGAATATACTACCTTTTGACACACTTGCAGCCTTCCTACCAGTGAGAGATATTGCTTGTTCCATCTTTCTAATTTTTTTTCAATTTTAGTGCTAATCCAGTTCCACATTTCCTTAAGATTAGGGCTGATAGTGAAAGGTATTCCTAGATACCTCACCTACATGTTGGGGCCACCCCACTCAAAATTTAGTATCTCTTACCCAATCTAGTGGGGATTCCTCCCACCCAAGAGTAATGGATTTAGAGTTGGACACCCTTTCCCTAGAAGCTTGACAAAATAGATCAAGATTCATCATTAGCAAGTCCATGTTGCCTTTGTCTAGTTCTATGAAAAGAGAGGTGTCATCAACAAATTTCACATTGATCAACTCATTTTTATCTAGAAGCTTAATGTCTTTAATTCTTGGTGAGAATTTGTGGTCTCTTAATAGGTAGTACAAGGCATTCAAGGCTATTACAAAAAGAGTTGGTGCCAAGGGGCATCCTTGTCTAGTGGACCTCTCCAACTTCACTTCTTTAGAGAGTGACCCATTCACATCAACTTGGGTGGAGGTATCCATCAAGAGGGTATCCACCATATTGAAAAACATATCAGGTAAGCCAAAGGGTTTAAGGATTGATCTCAAGAATTGCCATTCCACCCTATCATAGGCCTTCTCAAAGTCCAAAAGAAACATTGCCACATTTTGTTTAGACTTTATCCCATTCCATAGCTTCCTAGCTTGTTAAGAGATTCTCCAAAATATACCTTCCCTTGATGAACCTAGTTTGTGTGGTGTTGATGAACCTTGGAAGAATGTTGACGAACCTCGAGGCTAGGACCTTAGCCAAAATATTATAGGACACATTCAAAAGAGTTATTGGAATCCAATTTTTGACCACTGTCTTGTCACCCCCTTTTGGAAAGAATTTGATAATACCCTTATTTATGGTACTCTCCAACAAACCAATATTTAGTGCTTCCTCATAAACTTTTAGTAGGTCATCACAGACCCAATTTGAGAAGCATTTGTAGAATTCTATAGGAAATCAATCACAAATTGAGGACTTATCACTATTCATGGAGGCAATGACCCTTTGAATCTTATCCCTAGTTAGATTCATTGAAAGTTTAGAAGATTTCACCTCTAAGTTCTTCCTAGGGATGATCCTTTCTTATAAGGTTCCTTGTAGTGTGACTACTTTCATTCTTACCCTCTGATGTGAAGAGCCCCTTGAAGAAGGACTAGAATTATTTCAATATTTCCTCTTGTGAGGTTAGCATCCTCTCCCCATCCCAATTTTTATCTATCTGTTCCTTTGCATTTTTTTCCTTTAGATACTTGAAGAAAAAATTAGATCCCTTGTCCCTAGAGCTTAGCCAATTTAGTTTTGCCTTGATTTTAATCCCATTAACTCTTTGGGTTTGGATTTTTCTCAAGCTATCCTTAACTTTAGCCAACTCCTTACCTAGCTTAATATCACTTGGAGCCTGTTGTAACTTGGATTCAGCCTCAAGTAGACACTCTTGAAGCTCATTTTCTTCCTTCCTACGGTCAATATCCCTCTTCTTCCCAATTGTATGAAATATATTTCTCCAAGTTTCTACATTGGTATTCCATCTTTCAATGGTGGAGGCTTCCTTAAGCAACCACTTGTTGATTTTCTTGATGGAAGAGATAGCTTCTTTATAGTCAGTATCCTTTAGGAGGGTGTTGAGGATAAAGGATAATTTCGTTGCTAACTATTTTGGCCTGCCCTAACAGGTTGAAATATTAGCCTTTATAGGATGATGGTATGCGAGTGTATAAGGGTAAACACACACTTTAATGCACTTTTCATTAGGTATAAATTAAAAAGTTCCCTATTTGCATAAATTTTGTCAAGTTTGCAATAGATTCTGCTACCTCCCTTCTATGAATTGCATTAGGTAAACCATATCCCATTACAATCTTTCTTTCCCTTTTCCATGGGATCAACCAATTTGAGTTTATGCTTCAATCTATGCCAAAAGTATTTTTCATTAACTTTCCAAGACATGTCATCCCTCCCCAATTGTTCTCCATATGTTCAACCATGTTAAAGTCCCCTCCCAACACACAAGAAACCTTTGGGAGGTTGGATAACTACTTCCATAGGGTGACTCTATCCCTATAGTCATTCAATGCATATATCGAGCAAACCCTAAACTCAAATTCATCCTTCTTTAGGGTAAACCCACACCACTCAGTTGTAAGGGAGAAACCACTATCAATGACCCACTGAGACCAATGGTTGGAGATTAGAATAGTAGCCCCCCTACCCCTCTCATATTCAGTGGAGAAGAAGGAGGAATTATTCCAAATAAACTTTAGGTTGGTTTCCAAGGTGAATCCAATAGCTTTTGTTTCCTGAAGCATGAAAAAGTATTTTATTTTTTCAAGGTTTAAAAACCTTATGATAATGTATCTTTTTTCAGGTGCATCAAGGCCCCTAACATTACAGAAGATACAATTAAGATTCATCATCACCTATCATAGGGTTGTCACTTTGTTCATGTTGGAACTGCTCAAAACACTTGGGAAGTTTCTCTTTCACCTCTAGTTTCTTAGCCATAGGTGACTAGATTACCACATTGGTTTTTTCCTTTTGTTCTTGGCACTCACTACTCCTTTACTAGATATTATAGAACCCCTATTTTTCCTTGGCCTTCTAGGGCCCACTCTCGGCTTTAGGGTTTTCTCTACTTTTCTTGAAGTGACATTCTCATCTTTACCATGATCTATAACCTCCCTCTATTCAAGGTTGGAAATTCCATTTTCCTTGGTTTTAATGTTCACAATAGGAAATTTGGATTGGCCCCAATATCCTCGCTCTCCAACTCAAGGAGAGGATCGCCATTCAGAGCGTTGTTGGCAACACCATTATTTAGCACTAAGGACTAATTTAAGATACCTTTCGAGTCTAGGAAAGGGATGGGGTTACATTTTTTCTCAAGGGAATTGAGGGATCCATCCATTAGAGAAGGGAAAACCTCACACAAAGGGGGATTTGAACAAACTCCTCCTACTAAAGGCATCTCAGCCTATTTTTCAAGCTTCTCTAGCAAGGAAGGGATAATGCTTCTTACATTACCCACACAAACCTTCAGATTGGAAGTTTTATGGGTCACAATATTCTCTATTAGGATGCTACTAGAGTCATAAATTGACGCTGGTGGGGGTCCTTGGGGTCCTTGCTCACACAATTACCCCCATCCATTTTCAAGATTTGGGGTATCTTTTCAAAGGGAAATTGGTTGGAGCTCTTCTTAAGTTGGAAAACTGAGGTTTTTGGGCCTATTTCCACCACACCAAAAGATTCTTGAATGTGTTGCTTGATTTTTTTCATGGAAAGCTACTGAGCATTTAGTTGCTCAAGCAACAAGATATCATCAGTATCTTCTTGGGTTGACAGCAGTTGGGGGGAGGGTGAGCGACTTCCTTTTGTATAGTAGTCAATTGATCCTTGCCCTCACAATTAGGTTCCGCTTGCTCAAGGACATTGAAGGGGTTTCTATGAATAAATTTAGTAGGTTTATTAGTGGGAGGATTCTCATTGACGTTGTCCCCATTGGGTGCAACTTAACTTCACAGTTCACTTCATAGATTAACCTTACGCCTCATGCCAAGGACCTTGTGAAAAATATTAGCATGTCAAGCTCCATCAACACTATAGGACCAAACATGGGTCCACATACTTCATCTATCCCTATTCAACAATTCTCAAGAAAGAAGATAAATGATTCAAACATGAATGCTTTCTATAACCATTCATTCATATAACATGATTTTATTGATAAAAGAAAGAATATAAATGGTTGGAACATGAATGGTTTCTATAACCATTTATTCATCAGCTTTATCTTGCATGTGCTCCTTTTCAGTTACCAGTCACAATAACTTTTCTGTTGTAATATAGAAAGGTACCAATCTAAATGGAAATTACCAAAACAAGTGAATTGTTGAACTGAGTTAACAAAGCCAATCAAATTTAATTATATTTCTGATTCTTCAAATGTGAAACACTTTCTAAATCTCTTCTTTCTACTACAACCAGTTTTCATGATATACTAAATATATAATCAATTGATATAAATAAAAAGTAATTTGACTTAAGTTTAACATGAAAAGTTGAATACAAATGATGCTTAAAATATAATAATACATCTAACATGTTTTGGTTATTTCTTGTCTGTGATATTCAGTTTCATGTTAAAAAAATTGAATAGGGTGTAATTATTGAATGAGTATCTATTGTTGATAAGGCATTCCTTTGCTGATCATGTATTCCTTATGCTTGGGGAAACTCAAATGATTGTGATCCTCCATCACATTCTACTCTCATTGCTTTCACAAATGAAATCCTCTTTACTTTGGAACTGGTAGAATCATTATAGGTAATGTAAGTATACAAAAACTATGAACTTTGAATGCTTTACATTTGTTTATAACCCATAGAAAACCTATAACATTAAGATGTTCATTTTATGTGCAGGAGGCCTAATAGAAACTCTTTAAGTGGTTCAACTCCTTCCAACATAAAAAATTTGATCACTGCTTTAGAACTGTGAAGAGTGTTAAATCTCATATAGCTATTTTTCTAAAGTGCTAATAAGTACCATGTAAGAACAAATTGACAAACTACTGAAGACATTTTGTTTGTAAAAATGCCTTGGATTTTGAAGTAAGTTTTGGGCTGCTATAAAGCTTCTCCTTGGATAAAATTAGTTGCATTCATTATTATTAGAAAATTAAGCCATTTCAAATTCAACATAGATTGCATGAATTTTGATCTTTTATCCTTTTGTATTTCTTTCTTTCATAATAAGGAGATGTTGCACGAAACATATGCAATTTAATCTTGTATATATGTTTCTTTTGTTGAAATATTTTATCTTGAATTTTTCAAACATAAGAACAATGATTTCATAACTAGCAGACAAAAACTATTGCACTGGATTCAGGCAAGTACAAATTTTACTTTTTCAATTTCTGCCTATATGATGAATTGTGTTACCATTCTAAAGATCATTTACTATATACACAACAAATCACAACACATGCAATATATTTGAGAAACAATTTTCTTTTTGTATGAAAAAACATACTGGTTTCATTGCAAGAAGTGCAAATAATTGATGCATACACAAAAACATGCTCTGATTTAGAACAAGTTGTTCAAAATACTAGAAATTTACAGTATCTTCTTTGGTGATGTATTAAACTTACAAGATTCTCCTTAACTAAAGATCAACATCAATTTCTTGAAATTCCCTTCCATTTTAAAAAGATTATTATGATAAAACCTGGTTAATTTTTGTTGAAATTTCTCCCTATCAACTTATGAATTCTCTAAAATGTTATTTACTTTTGCCATCAACACCTTAGTCTATCTATTTGGCTATCATTATAGAAAAAGCTTTGTATCTTATTGCTTAAACACTACTTAAATTAATACAAGTCAAAGAACAAAACTGACCTGCCAGTATTTAGGAGGAACTTTGTAGCATTCCTTGTTTTAATTTTTTTTATTGTAATAATCTTTAGATAAATCATAAGATGTGGAATAAATTATTTTATTCAATTGTAGAACTGAAATACATAAAATTATGACGAAAGGTTTAAATATTGGATGAAATATTGTTAAAAGAATATTGATTATTTAAAATGGGTTTTCACAAATTATTTCACCTTGTTTAAATATGTCTTGTCTAGACAAAAGAGGATTATAAATTTAAATAAGTGATCGTTATTTCCAATAAATAAGAATAATAAATCAAAGCGTCATTAAAATCATTCATTATAATAAATTAGCATAAGTGATAAATTTATAATTAAGGATTATAAAGGGGATTTAAATTGAAGGTCAACGAGAATATTTAATAAAGTGCCCTTAAAATTTAGAACTATTTTTAGTGAATTCTAATGGGTTAAATTGGATTCCTCAGTTGTGTATAAAGCTAATAGGTCTACTTAAGCACTTGAACTTTGTGAAATCAATTATTTAATTAAATGAAAATGGGTTAAACATTATCAAATTATGTAGACCTAAATTAGCCCCTTGGTATAAAAATAAAAGAAAAAGGTGAAAATATCATAATTATTAAGTAAATCAATTGTCTAAATGGGGTTAAGAAAGGAGCCTTATTCAGTTGAAATAAATATAATATCAAGACAATTAAGTTGATATTCTACAATACTTTGGTAAATATGTAAGTGTGGTCTAGTGGTATTCTATCAAGTGGTAGGTGTTGAAATGAAACAAGGTCCATTTAAAATTAAGGTCATGAGGAGGAATTTGTTAACTCACCTCGAAATATGCATCAAATTATATCTTTAATTTATATATATATATAGATAGATAGATAGTTAGAGGTGAATGTGAACTTAAGGATTTATTCTTTAATGACTCAAATGTGTAATGTGATCCTAGGTTAGTATTATTTAAATAAAGAGAAATGAAGGACTTTGAAAACTAATCATGTAGGGTTTAGTCCCCCTAGTAGGAGGGTACACATGAACTTCATTAAATATATATTTAATATTGTAAATCGGTACTATTGGAGCAATGACATTATTTATATCAAAATATCTTCATGACATTGTAAGAGTTTAAAGTCATCTATCAAATAAAACTCGATTAAGGGAGTCGATTAAAGAAGAACGTACAACTAATTAAGTTATGAACCTATGTTTAAACAAAAAGAAAATTGTGATCTTTGTTTGATATCCACATTAAAATATGGGCATGACATCCTCATTAATTAAATAATATTTAATTATTTAATTAGCCTATTATTTTATTCTAACAACTTTAATTAGGAAAATTTTAATTATTTGATTAATTTCTTTTTTTTTTCTTCCAACCACTTTAATTAACTAATTATTTAACTATTTAATTAATTTCTTATTTTTTCTTCTATCCATATTAATTAAATATTTTTTAATTATTTAATTAATTTCTCAATTTCTTTCATCCACATTAATTAAATGGTTTTTAATTATTTAACTAATTCATGGATTCTTCTCATCCACTATAATTAAACAATTTTAATGATTTTATTAGCTAATATTTCCTCCAAAATTAAATAAATAAATTCATTTTATTTAATTATGTTTTCTATTCTTAATTATTGTAAAAATAAGTAAAATAATATTTTTATTTATTTCCTAAATATATCTTCATCTCATGCACTTGAATTAAATAAATTAATCTATTTAATTTTATTAACATTCTTCTATCTCCTAATTTAGTGAGTTAATTGAAAAAGCAACTCCTTATCACTTATACTCACCCTCACTTCACTCATCCATGTGACTAGTTAACTCATCATTCTAGTCTATTGTCTTGACACATGTCGTGTGCATGATCATCATGGTATCTCAATCAATCTCATCCATTGATCTAAATAAATCACTCTACCATTGATCAGTATCAGGTGAAAGATATAAGTGTACCATCATTCAAGCTATCAAATCCTCCACAAATTTTGAGAAATCAAGCCATCTTTGCATCCATTTTATGAATCAAGGTTATGCTAAAGTCAAGGTAAATCTACATCACAACCAATTTTCAACACTATCAAGTACAATGGAGTAAGGAATAAGCACATTTGTGGAGGTAATATTGAACTAATTTAATTTACTTTGTTTGTGCACAGACTCTTATTGATGTAGTTATTTATTATTTAGTTGGGTTTTACTTTAATTTTCATTTTTTAAATCGGTAATTTAATACACCCACAAGGATATTCAAATTTTTGAATATTTGAAGCTCTTGATGGATAAATATGTTTTGCATTCCAAATTTGATGTTTTAGATAAGGATGGGTTAGATGTTTTCTTGGTTATCCATGGCTATAATCCTTGGGATTAGTTAGCATTAATGTAAAAAATAAGTTCATGAAGCATTAGTATAGGTGTAAATAAGTTACATTACAAGATATTACACATAAATAAGACCAAAGTAAAGTCAAGCTATAGAGAAAACTCATGAAGTGACTAAAAGTGCACCAAAGAATTAAAGGAATACAAGAGGAGATAAATATAAAAAAAAAGGTGAAATTTTGTTCCCCTTCTTGAGTCAACAAAGAAAACACTTAACAAAAGATGAATAATCAAATATAAGGTTTCAAAGATAGGAAAGGGTACAATATTAGCATCCACATCATTGTGAGAGATAATAATCATGAAGGAAACCATCATAGAGACATGATAATACATGAAATGAATAGAGAAATCACTATGGATTTACATGGAATCAAATGATTAATTATAATAATCAATAGAATCATAGAATTACTGGATATTCATTATAGAAAAGGACATAATTTTATGAAGAATATAATCAAGTGGGTGTAGTGAAATTGGATCAATGATGGAATCTAGGTACTATCAAGCTAAAACCACCACAAAGATCACCTATGGATGATTGGATGATAGTACATAACACCATATGTATAATAACTTACTTGACAATCTTATTGTTTTGTTTCTTTTCATGTTTTAGGGATAAAACATGTCAAAGAGGGATGACATTGTATGTACCTAGGGATATGATATTATAACATATATAAATGAATGTCAATGCCAAAATGTAGCACACATCCTTTAAGTTAGTTATATTGGATCATGAATTATATTAGGTAATTATGATGCATATATGGGTTTAGTGGTTTTCCCCTTCATTGTATTATTAGGAGGTCAATATAAAGAAGTCCAATATCATTCTAAAGATATTTGAAGCATATGATATGTATTTGGGATCTCTTGGAGATATAACATGGAGTGGTTTCTTCCACAAGGTGTATTGTATGATGTTACCTTACCTCAAGGGTCTATTCTATTTATATATATATTGGATATTATGGTATCTAGGTACACTAACATCTCCTATTTTATGTATGACCTATCTTCTATATTGTATTATTTTCATTATCATATGTATGAATCTTATCAAAATATCATAGATACATAAATATTCAAATGAATTATGTTACTAGAATATATATATTAAATTAATTTAATATATATGAAATACACCGAGAGATATCCTTCTCGAGGCATCTATTTTTTAATCAATTACTCACAAAAAATTTCAATAGATTCCTCGAGAAGGATATCTCTCGACATATTTTATATATTAAATTAATTCAATATATATATGCTAGTAGCATTTGCAACACAACATGAAAGTATTTAAATTATTTAGGGTTAGGGTTAGGGTTATTGTTATGGTTGGGGTTAGTTTTAGGATTAAGATTAGGGTTAGGGTTAGAGATAGAATTAGGATTATAGCTAGGGTTAGCATTACGATTAATGTTAGGGTTAGGGTTAGGGTTGGAGTTAGAATCAAGATTAGGATTATGGCTAGGGTTAGACATAGAATTAGAATTATGGTTAGATTTAATGTTCGTATTAGGATTAGGGTTAGGGTTAGGGTTAGGATCAGAGGTAGAATTAGGATTAGGGTTGGAATAGTGTTAGGGTTAGGGTTAGGTTAGAGATAAGGTTGGGTTTAGCATCAAGATTAGGGTTAGGTTAGAGCTAGGGCTAGGTTTAGCATCAATATTAGGGTTAGGGTTAGGATTAGGGATAGAATTAGGATTAGGGTTGGGAATAGTGTTAGGGTTAGGGTTAGGTTATAGCTAGGGTTGGGTTTAGCATCAAGATTAGGGTTAGCATTAGAGAAAGAATTAGGATTAGGGATGGGGTTAGTCTTAGGGTTAGAGTTAGAGTTAGGTTAGAGCTAGTGTTGGATTTGGCACCAATATTAGGGTTAGGGTTAGGATTAGAGATAAAATTAGGATTAGGAGTAGAGTTAGGGTTAGTATTAAGATTAGGATGACAATTTGGGTTACACTTAGGGTTAGGGTTAGGGTTAGTATTAGGATTATTATTAGGATGAGGATTAGTGTTAGGATTAGGGTTAGGTTAGGGCTAGGGTTTTTGTTAGCATCAAGATTAGGGTTAGGGTTACAATTAGAGATAAAATTAGGATTAAGGGTAGGGTTAGGGTTAGAGATAGAATTAGGGTTAGGATTAGGATGAGGATTAGGGCTATGATCAAGGTTATTATTAGGGTTATGATTACAATTAGTAGTAGGATTAGGATTAGGATGAGGATTAGTGTTAGGGTTAGGGTAAGGTTAGAGCTAGGGTTGGGGTTAGCATCAAGATTAGATCAGGGTCATGTTAGAACTAGGGTTCATTTAGGGTTATGGTTCAATCATGGTTAGAGCTAGGGTTTATTTTGGGTTAGAGATTGAATTAGGGTTAGGCTTAGAAATTGAATTAGGGTTAGGGTTATGATTTGATTAATGATTAGGATCAAGGTTAGGGTGAGAATTAGGGTTATGGTTAGGGTTATGAGTTGAATAATTATTAGGATCAAATTTAGGGTAATAATTAGGGTTAGGGTTAGGGTTAGGGTTAAGTTTAGAGACCTAATTAGAGTCAGGGTTAGGGTTAGGATTATGATTATGGGTAGGGTAGGGTTAGAATTAGAATTAGTGTTAGTTTTAGAGTTAGGGTTAGGGTTAGGGTTAAAGTTACATTTAATGTTATAATTAGGTTTAGGTTTATGTTTAACATTAGAAATAGGGTTTACGATCAAGGTTACAATTAGAATTAGTATTTTTTCTAGAATTTAGTCGTAGCCCTAATCATAATCATAAAGGAACACTAAACCTAATTAAATTCTAACCCTACCCCTAATATAACCTTAATGTTAACCCTTATTAAACCTAAACCCTAATCCTAATCCTATTTGAACTATAATCATAATTTAATTGTAACCTTAACTTGAAGATTTATCCTATAACCATAATTGAACCCTAACCCTCATTCTAATTTAACATTATCTCTAACCTTAACCCTAACTAAACCTTGATCCTAATTAAAGCCTAACCCTAATATAATTGAACCCTAATTGAACCCTAAATAAACCCTAGATCTAACCTAAACCCTAATTGAACCATAATCCTACTTATATTGTCACCCTAACCTAATTGAATTTTGATTCTAACCCTAATTTTGATAGTAATTGAACTCTAATCCTCACTAGCTCTATTTTAATCCTAAACCTAATTAAACAGTAACCCCTATTAAACTTGAACACTAACCCTAATTGATCCATACCTTAATATTATTTGAACTCTAATTAGAATTTAATTGTAACCTTAACTTGAAGATTTATCTTATAACCCTAATTAAACCCTAACCCTAACCCTGATTAAACCTTAGTATGAACCTTAACCCTAATTGAACCTTGGTACTAATCTAATCCTAATCGCAACTCTAATTAAAACTTAACCCTAATTAAACCCTCACCATAATTGACCCTAACCTTAATCAAACCCTATTCCTAATTAAATTGTCACCCTAACCTAGTTAAACCCTTATTCTAACCCTAGTTCTAACACTAATTGAACTTTATTCCTAAGCCTAATTGTAATTGAACCATATAACCCTAATTGAATGCTAATTGAACCCAAACCCTAACTTGAATTGAACCATGATTAAATCCTAACTATATCTGAACCTTAAAGCTAACCCTAAACCCTAATTGAATCATAAATCTAATTGAACCCTAACCATAAAACTAACCCTTATCATAATTCTCTTATCCTAATTGAACCCTAATCCTAACACTAATTGAATCATAACTTTGACATTGACCCTAATTGAAACCTAACCATAACCTTGACCCTTATTAAACCCTAATTCAAATTCACTCTAATAGAACTCAAACCATAACCTTGACCCTTATTAAACTCTAACCCAAATTCAAATCTAATAGACCCTAACTCCAACCCTAATCGAACAATAGTAATAATTGGACTCAAGACCTAATTTAAACCTAACCCTAACCCTAATCATAATCCTAAGTGAACACTAACCATAACCCTAATATAACCTTAATGCTAACCCCTATTAAACCTAAACCCTAACCCTAATCCTATTTGAAGTGTAATCATAATTTAATTGTAACCTTAACTCAAGAAGATTTATCCTATAACCCTAATTGAACCCTAACCCTAATTCTAATTTAATTGTAGCTCTAGTTTCCTAACCCTAACTAAACCTTGATCCTAATTAAAGTCTAGCCCTGATATAATTGAACCCTAAAACTAACCCTAAATAATCCCTAGCTCTAACCCTAACCCTAATTGAACCCTAATCCTAATTAAATTGTCATCCTAACCTGATTAAACATTGATTCTAACCCTAATTTTGATAGTAATTGAACTATAATCCTCCCTAGCTCTATTTAAACCCTAAATTTAATTAAACAACCCCTATTAAACTTGAATGCTAACCCTAATTAATCCATAACCTTAATCATATTTAAAGCCTAATTAAAATTTAATTATAACCTTAACTTGAACATTTATCCTATAACCCTAATTAAACCCTAATACTAACCCTAATTAAACCTTAGTGCTAGCCGTAACCTTAATTGAATCTTAATCCTAATCTAATCCTAATCGCAACTCTAATTAAACCTTAACCCACCAAACCCCTCACCATACTGGACTCCTAACCTTAATCCAAATCCATAATCCTAATTAAATTGTCACTCTAACCTACTAAATCCTCACATTATAACCCTAATTCTAACCTTTAAACATACTGTGATGAGATGTCCTACTCCTAACCTCTACCCTCACCCTAACACTAATCGCCATCCTAATTCTTAACCCTAATCGCAATACTATATGCTAACCCTAACCTTAACCTTAATCTTAATTCTAATGGTAACCCTTATTCTAACTATAAGCCTAATTGAACCTTAATTCCAACCCTGTTGGGATTAAGGTACATCTCAACCTTACAGTCTCAACATGGTTCATTATTTTTAATTAATTGTTGCATAATTATTTTTATCCTAAGTTATTAACTTCCTAAGTTGTCATTCATCTTTGTGGGACCTCTTTGTGAGGTGGTATCCTACATGGCAGGTGATGAGATAGCATAATCCCTATTTTTTAGGAAGTTGGAACTCACCTAGAAGCTACTATATTTTGGGGAGATGTCATATATTTCCATTTTGGAGTGGAAATTGATTTGGCAATTTCCTTTGTTGACTAAAGAGTCTTGGTTTGCAAATTCTATTATGGATTGGAGTTGTATTTTAGTAGTTGGCATTTATGGTGGAGTTCAAGCTTGTTAAGTGGTGTGAGGTAAGGAAAACACCTATTCTTGGTTATTGTAGTTTCTATGGTGAACTTACATTGTATTTGGAAAGATGACCATTATAGATGAGATAGGTGTTGTGTAAGGCCTCTCATTTCAAGTGACTAATACAACCTTAAATTGTTATATATTTCTCCTAAATAGATGGTTAGATATATTATGAATGATATGAAGGCGACTATCTAACAATGACCTTATAGTTTATTTTTTACTTTATGTTATATCATTGTTATTTTACTTAATGAAGATGTATGGGCATGCGAATTATGGTATGAGATTCAAACGTATAAGATGAATTTGAAATAAGATAATTGTTGTGTCGTATTGCATTGAAAGAGTAATTAGCTATGTAAATGGTTTGTGAATAAAGTTACAAAGATTTGGTTTGCAATTAATGTGGTTATTATTATATCTAACTGTGCTTAATTATGTTGTGCAGGAAATTAAGTGATTCAATGTGGGATTAACGTTAAAGGAATCAAATATGCAAATAGGAGGTTGGATAAATATCAAAATCGTATCAGATACATCTTGGGAAGTTCTAAGTGTAGCCCTATTTGACTTGGAAGGGTTTGAGGTTTGATTATTGATTGGGTACGATGTGTTTGGTGAGAATACAATTGTAAGGTCATGTGATGTGAGTTTGGTTAGGGTTGGAACCCTTGGTCGAGGATAAAAAATTCGTATGGATTCTTTTGTGGGTTTTAAAAAGGGATTATTGAGTCAATTTCCTTGGTTTTTGAACAAGAATAGAACCCTAGGACCTATACCTATGGGTTTGGAACTTTTTTGGCATGTGAACTTGTCCTTGGAGTGTAAAAAGACCCCTCAAAAGTCCACATTCATGAATGTGACGAATTCAAAAGTGTTGGGGCTTGGGAAAAGTGACTTGTCACTCTCAACTCCCCACTCCCCAAAAGTTCTTGGAATTGGCACAAGACTCACACATGTGTGAGAACTTGTGAGAAAGAGTGTAGGTTTGGAGGATTCCTATATATCTCAAGAAGATGGAAGATTTTTCGATTGCCCACTTCTCCTTTTGGAGAACTTGTGAAGTGAAGAAAAGAAGGAGAGAGTCAAGGATGGAAGAATAGGAGTTCAAAGGAAAGCAGCTTGTAGAGAGATAAGTATTTTTCCATTTCTTATTATTAGTATTGGTAGAAATAACTTGATCTGTGCATTGAATCATAAGTAAGATTGTTTAAGGGATATATTAGAGTAATGTGTTGTATAATGAGCAAGCTTGTTATAGCACTAAGCTCTCACCATTGAATTACAATGGTGTATAGTATATTTCTTGCTCGGGGGTATGGCTAGAGCCCACGAGGCTCCATGACGCCATTACAGTAGGGTGGAGAGCAAGTCATTATTCAATTGTGTGGTATTCATGGTAGTATTAAATATTTATTGTAACATGGAAGGATTTGACATTACATTTGTATTTTGTTGCAATGGAAAGAGGAAGTATTCTATGGGATTCTACAAAGGAATGTAATAAGTCTGTATGTGGTGATAAAACTATGGTTATGTAGTATTATGAAGTATGGTTATTCTATTACTAACCACAGGTTTGTGACTATTTCTGTTGTATTACACAGTTTATTTTGGATTTACATATTGTATTTTTTCCAGCTAGAGTTTATTTTGGTTTATGTTAGTAGTTCATTTCTAAATTATCAAGTGAATGATGAAATTTACATGAGGGAAAACTATATTTCTGTTTATGGGGAAGGGAAAATCCTCTAAGGACCTATCTTGTACCCTAAAAAAAGAAAGAATAATGTAGCTAAATTATTTCTGCTTCAAAATAGACACCAAAAAAAAATATATATATATATCATTATCCCAGTTTATTATATGAATAATAAACTAGAATGGGTATGTTGATAAATCAGTCGGTTATGCATGCACACAGTTCTGTTTTGTTGTTGAAACAATGTTTATTGTATTCTCCTTACTTAGAGATTTGTTGTTCTACGAGAGAGGAAAAAAAGAAGAAATGGACAAGAACATGTTATATGTGATAAGAGATCTGGAAAAATATGATGGGTAGAGTTGACTATAAATGCGTCCCCGTAAATAGAAGACTTTAGCTGTAAACAAGCCCCTTGTGATCCTTGTAAAAACCTACGAAGAAAAAACACAGAATGAACGAAATAACCTTATCAGAAGACTAAGTAAGCCCGGTGCACCTGTATCTTTGCGATAGCAACAGAGAATAAAGGAAATGAAATAATATCTATAAGACCCTGCATATCTAGTAATAGCCTTCATTGTAGGAGCTCCACCCACCACACAATATAATAGGTTTAATGTCCCTCAAAAAAATCAACTGGTAGTATCAGAATATAAGGGAGTGTAATAGGCATCCGCCTTGATAGGAATCAGAATAGCCAAGAACTCTTTCACCAAGCTTTCGAAAACATTGGATATTCACCTCTGACAGTATAAAGTAAAAGAAACTCCATAATGAATCAGAAAAGAGATTATATGTTGAATCTCCTTGGAACATTATGACAATAGAACAAGTGCCCTAAAGTAAATGCTGAGTTGACGTTGTTGGAATGTTAGTTTAAAATCTAGTGGCGAGTTGCCTACCTTAAGGAGCAAATTGCCAAGCCGTGATGGTAGAAGGTCCAAGGCTATACAAGCTGAGGGATTGGGTTAGGTAGTCTAGTCAAGTCCAAATTCATTGTGCAAGGAGGCGCGATCCAGGGCACCAAATCAAACAAAAAGTACGATATAGCATGTCTGAGGACAATATCATCACCTCATCGGGCCCACATGGCTATTCCACTCGAAGCTCGAGGCTAGCCAATTGCAGAAACTTTTCTGCAAGGATATTAACTATGCGCCAGAGTGTGTGTTGGGCATAATGAGGAAACTTTCAATGTGAGTCAAGTGCCCTCATTAATGGCTGAAAAAAAATTTAGCCTGACAGTGGTATCGGCCTCTTCAAGTGCGGCACGACAGTTTTCTCTCTAGATGGTGGCCATGTCGTGGTAAATGCCAGCCCTACTTATGTGGGAAAGTCGGGTCTCTAACAGCGGGTGGTTAGGTTGTACCCAACGACACTCAACTCACCGTCACAATTATGGGCATTCGAATCGACTAGTTGTGCTTGCTTTAAAATATTTATAATCTGCCAATTGCATTTGCATCACAGTTTCTAAAGCTTTCCAACAGATCCTTTTTTCTCTAATGTGCAATCATGGCATGGCGTAAAATCTGTTTGAAACCGCTTTATACTTTGAATGGCACAAATCTCACGCATTCTTTCTGTTTTCTTACAGAAGAGTTTGAAAATGGATTTAAAACTATGATTCCACAATTCATTATACTCATGTTCCCTCATAGAAAGAAGTGGCGATGAACTTCGTCCAATGAGAAATATCATGCGTAAAAAAAAGGAAAATAAAAAAATAAAAAAATTAATTAAATGCTTCCAGCAAAAAAATGTTTTAATGTCCCTTCTCTTTTTTTTTATCTTTTCCACATGACCTGTCAAGAGGGGATTACAGGTGTCCCTGGTAGTTAAACACATTAGCGAATATACCAAAAAAAAAAAAAAGAATACTTAAATCTATTTGTTCACATGTCAATAAGAGAACACCTAACTCTAAAATTCCATTCCAATGCAGATTGCGCCACAATAGAAATCTTACGTGCACCAAACTAATGTGGGACAATGTCACTCAGAAATGCCACCGAATAAATTTTAAATCATTATATGAGTATTAGAATTGAAATGCATCCAACGAATAAAGTGCTTAACAAATTTATTCTAAATGGAAATATATTAATAAAGGGGTCTTAAGGGTTTCCACGTTTCCCTCAAGAAAGTCTAGCAAAACACACTCACCTTATTTTATGTATACTTTTTTAACATTTAAAAAAAAAAAAGATGATTCCCCACTCTTTTCTTTTAAGATGAGTATTTATATTAATTAAATTATATCAAATTTAAAATTTAAAAGAAAGAAAATAATGGCTATTAGTAGTACTCTTTTCTCTTTTAGAAAGAAAAAAGAAAAGAAAGAAGGGAAGTTAGTTAATTATTTATTCTTATTCCTTGGTTGAATTCTAAGGGGAAATAAATTAAATATAGATAAATGCATAGATTAAATATAGTTTTAATTATTCTTATAATTATGTGTGTAAAAAAAGAAGAAAGAATAATAATAATAATAAGTGGTTAGTAGAGAAATAAACATAAATAAATAAATAAATATACATTATATATAGGTGAATAAATAATAAATAAATAAATTTGAATACTATCGCAATTAAGAACGAAGGATAATCCAATAACATTAGGATTGTTGATTGTTACTTTGTATTCAGGCAAGTCTATCATAGCGTGATTCTATTTGGACAACACTAGTGTGTATTTTCAAAGACACCCGTAATCTTATTATAGATACTCCAAATAGTAAATGTATAACCATCTATAACTTAGCCAATAGAGTTGTCTTTCACCCATTATGGTTGTCCACGATGGAATCCTCGCGCTAATGACATATATTTGTAATTCGATGGATGTTATAAGTTTAATATTTATTCTCTTTCATATAAATGGTAGAAATTTACTATGTATTTAAATAACGAATGAGGTAATAGTAGCAATGTGGATTGGAGAATTTAAATATTCTTGTTGAATAAATTTTACTTGCACGAAGATTAAAAAAAAAATATCGTCTAGTCAAATTACCTTCTATTAGTTAATATTATTATTAATGTTGGTAGTTAATAAAATTATAAAAGTATTAAATAAGGGAATTATATTAATCTTGGAGCTATAAAATAAGATATTGTAGCCAAAATTTTTGTATTAACAAAATTTTCATAATATCCTTATCAATGTTTGGAATAGTGTAAATTAATACTAGCAAAATATTGATAATTTTAATAATCAGGATCATCATTTTATGAGAAAGAACAATGTGGTTAATAACAGTAACATTCACAATAGTAATTGAAAATATATTGTGAAATAGGTAGTCATTCTAACAAAAAAATTGGGCATGACATCTACATACTAAGGGTTATAAGGTTAAATTATTTTTAAACCAATCTTACCCTATCCAATCCAAGACTCATGCTACTAAAGGATCCCATGGAGAGCATATCTAATTATTTGAATGGGAAGCCTTACATTTAAATTTGTGAATTGCCATCATTTAGTTGTACAACTCTATTCATGTTTAGTGACACCTCATAAACACTTAAAGAGTATTAATTAGCTTAGTTAAAAAAAAAAAATTAGTTGCATTTTCTAGTGAAATTTGTAGGCATGACACTTGGTATC